>JAFIDM010012231.1:90586532-90611450 GCA_023159025.1 Thereuonema tuberculata
AAGTTTTACAATTTATTTTCCTGGGATTACGTTTTTTTTTTTTTTTTAGGTGATTCCTGTTGTTATTTCAGTTGATGGAGGGATGCATCCTGGGAAAAACATTTTTATCTCTGGTAGACCTGCACCAAGAGCAGAAAGGTTGGTTATTTAATAATTCCATTATTTTTATTATTACATCTTTGAAATGCATTCAATATTTTCTTTCTTTTCATTTATGCTAATTAAAATCCTACTGTATGGGTTAATTCATGTAGTATTTCTTCATTCTTTGAGTTTTGCTCTCAGTCTATATGTAATTTTTTTTCTCCTTTGGTCTTTTTTTTTCTTCTCTTAAAGTTTGGTATATAAAACTTATCATACAGATGATTGATCTTGTAAATGGTTTCAATTCAGTGATTACAATGTTGACAGTGATGTTGTGTTTACTGAAACGTATATTTTGTAATATCCATTGGTAAATTCTCTTGACAAAGTCTGAATAGTAAGTAATGATCTTTCAACATTCTTAATTCAGAAGTCACTCTTAGCAGGGCCGTCGCGTGGTTTGTTGGCGCCCGGGGCAAGATTTTATCAGGCGCCCTACACTTGATATTTGCGCCCTCCCCACCATCCCAAAAATCTACAACCAAAAAAAAACCGGAATTTCCAAATTTTTTTTTATTTTTGCCGTGCTGCGGCACTTCCCTGGCTTCAGCGCCCAGGGCGATCGCCCCGGTCTCCCCGCCCACACGACGGCTCTGACTCTTAGAGTTGTTTCCAATGACTGATGTCTCAGTACCATCAGTGTCGATTACAAAAATCAGTACTTCAGTATCATGTAGAATAGTTGGTCAATTTAAAAAAAACTTTGGTCTTCCCACAATCTTGTAAAGGTTAACTTGTAAAGCATTATTTCACATTGTTTGACAGTTAAATTATTAAATTATTTCGTAGTAGCAATTTTGAAGTAAACTAATAGTCAAATCTCGTCCTTGGGCTTGAATTGTAAATAAAATAATCTCCGAATTATTTTCCAAGAAATAATTAATATAAAAACACACACAATTAACAATTCACTGAGCTATTTTTTGGAATTTTTCTACCAGGAATCCGAAATAGATTGTACCTATCTCTTGGTGCAAAAATTCCAAAAGTAGCTTAGTCAATCTTTAATTGTATGCTTTTTTATGTTTATTTTTTTTGTAAAATAATGTTAAAATACATTAAATTTTGCTGTTAAGTTTGCTTTACAAATTAATCTTTTATAAGCAAACAATGAGAGATCACTTCCTGTGTATTATGGAATTTAATGCCCTTTTGTGAGATGAAAGTATGTACAGAGTACTTCATAAATATATATAGGTTTCAGTGCCAACCCTCCATGGATTTCAAGATATTTGACATTGATTTCATTAGATTTCTTGTAATAGCTTAAATGCTAGAAATGCAGCAGTTCCTGTATTGTTGTCGGTTGTACTTCAGATATTAGGGTTTTGGCTTTCTGTGATCAAGGCCCTGAGATCAAATCCATATCGTGCTTTTTATTATCTTTTTTTCATCGTTGATTTTTTTTCTTACTTTCCATCTTTTCTTTTTCCTTACGTTAATATATTTTTTTTATAATTATTATTTTTGATCTTTCTGGATGACGTTAGTACTGCAACAAGAAATTTTAAATATTATCCCATTTAATTGAAAGATAAAGTAAAAATTTTACTTTTGTTTTTATGACTTTATATTATTTATATAAATGACCAAATGTCATTTATTTTCTTCTTCTTCTTTTGCTTTCATCTTCCTTTTATTTTTCCTTCATCCTTTGTTTTTTTTTTTTACATTAAAAATTAAATGGATTATCATTTACATATTTCTATTTACATAATTGAATTTTTTCTCTGGGTTATATTAATAATGTATGTAATAAAAAAATATATTATCATTATAAAGGAAAACAAAAGATAAAGAAAAATTATGAGGAAATAAAAAGAAAAGAAGAAAGTAAATGATATTTGATCATTTATATAAATAAATTTTACTTTATCCTTTAATTAAAGGGGGAATATTTCAAATTTCTTGTCACATTCCTAATGTAAGCCAGAAAGAACAAAAATAATAAAAAAAATACGTATGTTAACATAAGGAAAACGAAAAAGAAAAACCAAGATAGAGAAATAAGAAGAAAAAAAATCAATTGATGAAAAAGATAACAATAATAAAATAAACAGAAAGAAAAAAAAAGTGTTGCGGATTCGATTTCAGGACCTTGACCTCAGAAAGTAAGCATGCTAATACAGTGGTGGTCAGAATTATAAGGACAACTGAAAATTTGCTCAGAAAAAAATTATTTCTGAAGTAAATAAAGTGAAATGTATACATAAAATGCTTTTTTATGCTAGAAATCATTGTAGAATGTAAAACATTGGAAAATGCAAAATATGAATGATTTGCCGTATTTAACAAAAAATGTCATTGTAAAAACTGGCCAAAATTATAAGGACAATGAATGTTTCGGCCTGAAACACACTAATAATTAATAATCTCCCCCTTTTTCTCAATCACTTTTATCAGTCTTGACGTCATAGAGTTTGACAGTTCCTTCAGAACGTTTTTGGAAATTTTTTTTCCAAGCTTTTTCGATGGAGGACGTAAGTTCTTCCTTATTTTGATATTGAATACCATTTTTGTATACTTCGTGTGCCAGAATACCCCACAGGTTTTCCATTAGATTTAGATCAGGGCTTCCGGCCGGCAAATCAAGTAGTTTCAAAAAATTAGCATCAAACCATGCTTTCGAAGTTTGAGAAACGTGTACTGAGGCATTGTCCTGCTGGAACAAAAAGTCTCCACTCGTAATTAACGGTGCTTCTGATAAAAGATTATTGCCCAATAAATAAGCATAACTCTCAGAATTCATTTTGGCATGCACAAAAACTGTTGGAGTAGTTCCGCCAGTTGCGAAACCTCCCCAGACCATTACTGAGCCACCTCTAAATCTATGCTTTGCGAAAATTTCTTTTTCTTTACGGAGATCATACCAGAAGTAGCGAAAACCATCTGGTCCATCCAAATTAAACTTTTTCTCATCGGAAAAGATGACATCATCGCACTTCTTTTTCCATAGTAATGCATTTTTTGGCAAACTCCACCCTCAGTCTCTTATGAACTTTTGTAAGAGGCGGTCGTGACATAAGTTTTCCATAACGAACCTTTTTTTCTTTTTGTAAAACATGTCGAACAGTTCGAACACTGCATCGTAAGTTTAATTCCCGTTTAATTTCCGTTGATGTTTGTTTTTTGGAGCAAGCTCGCCTTATTATCATTCTTTTCACACGCACAGAAACAGAAGATGGCCTACCTGTACGTCTTTGCCGTCCATATTTTTCGGGATTTTTAAGAAAATTATAAATAACCGTTCTCGATCTATTCAGTTTTGTCGAAATTTGATGTACAGTCAGTCCTGAACTTTTAAAAGCAACCACTTTCCCTTTCTAAAAGTCCGAAAGTTTCGTACCTAGTGGCATGACTGAAAAAATAGAAAACGACGTTCGCAATCTTTTACTATGCATTTATATCGTCTGGGAGTGCCGTGTGCAGAACAAAAAGCACGCAAATTTTGCTTTTTAGAACACACAAATAGCATTGTCCTTATAATTTTGTCCATATCACAGGGCTGTCTAAATCCAAAATACATTTTATGAATATGAATTTCCCATATATTTCCATAAAAACTAATGAAAAATGCTGCATTTATCGTTGGTTTAAAGCCATAAAATTTGCATAATCTTCCGGACAACTATAACCAAGTTTGGCGATTTTTTCCCTTGTCCTTATAATTTTGACCACCACTGTATCTGAGCCACCGCTGACAATAACAACAACAGAGCTGCAGTATTTCCAGCAAGCTATTACAGGAAATCCAATGAAAACAACGTCAAATATCTCAAAATTCATGGAGGGTTGGCCATATATATAAATTTGAAGTACTCCATGTATACTTTCATCTCACAAAAGGGCATCAAATTCCATAATATACAGGCCATGACCTCGCCTTGTAAGTGTTGTACTAGTAGGGATTAATTTATTGCTCTTTTCATTCTTATTTTATATTTTAATGTTGTTTTTTAACCGAAAGGTCATTGTTTTGTTTACTTGTCCTTTGTTTTGTTATGTTTCTTTTGAATCCACTAAACTTTGAATACTGGGCATATCCAACTGATGAAATCTAGAAAGCTAGAAAATCGAGAAAGCTTGGACTCCTGGTACGAAAATTCCAGCTTAGTGAATCTTTAATTGTGTGTGTTTTTATGTTTATTTTTGCTTATAAAATAATGTTAATGAACTTTGGTTAGAATTATTTGAAGCAGTACTATGTAATGAATTATAGTGATGAAATAAAATTTGACTGAACACTAGGCAAATCAAGATGTGCTGCTACATTCTTGATGTTTAACAATATCTTAATCTTTTTACTGTTTGTTACTTTCTCAAAGCGGGAGACACTTTCTTAAAGACATTCTTGTGTTAGCTATTTTATTTTAACATTAATAAATATCTTTTTTAATAAACACTATATGCATAGTTCATTTTTATTTCTGTATGTTTTCTATATCTTTTATATAAACATCTACACGAGTAATAAATACACTGTAACTTCACATATTTTTAGAAGAAATAAATGAATAGGTTTTTGGTGAGTTTGTAAATTATTGTTTGGAAAGTTATCTACCATTCTAGAAAAATTGAAAAAGCAAAGTGATTTTTCTTTATTGATAGAAGTTACAAAATTATTTCAGAAAGACAAAACAAAACAGTTACATCTGGAGGGATAAGAATTGATTATCAGGGAATTAAAGAAGCTAATTCAGACGTTCTGAAGAAAATTAAGATGAATAATAATGAGTTTGATAAACTTTTTTTTTTCGCTCACCAGATGGCGCCATGGTAAACAAACATAGTGGTTGCATTGTAATTCCGTATGTTTTCTTTTGATTAATGCTTAATAATGGAGAATGGATTGGATTAATTTGATTATAAAAATTATTTATTTAGAACATTAATTAAATAAAAACTAAAATATTTTCCTACTGTTGTTATATTTGTAAATTTGTTAACAATTTCAAAATCTTAAAAATACTTTTCACTTATTTTATTTATTTGCAAAATTGTATAATTAATTATGTCATATTTATATCATTATAGTTATATTTTATGATTATTATACAAACTATTAATTATTTTTTTGAGTAGTTTTAATTATGATTTTAAAGATGAAATTCAGTCTTATATATATATATATATATATAAAATAGAATTTTATTTTTTTAATTTTCACATAATTATAAATTTAAAGATTTTATTTGACCTCATATTTATAGGCAGATAGTTAAAAGATTGAAATGATAAAAATTGAAAAGAGAATGACCAAAAGTAAACCCTAAAATTATAGAGCATGTTTCAGTCAGTTCTAAAAAAATCAAACAGAATGTGTATACAATAAAATGTGTAAGTTATGAAACCAAAACAATTTTGTACATAAGTAAACAAATTAAGAACAATTGGTAAATGGATGAAGCAGTAAAAGCAAAAAAAAATGTAAGTTAATAAAATGTCAAATTAGCCAATATTCCGGCATTGCCGAGAGGTCTGGACGGCGGTCTGCCATGTGGCCCTTATGTCGGAACCTGGGTTCGAATCCCAGCGTGGGCATGGCTGTTTCTTTCTCCTGCTGCCCGTTTCCACCTGGGACTTACTATCTTAGTGTTAATTTGGAACTTGATATTCTCCTCCTTCTTGAACTTTACTAGATCCACTGTGATGGTCGTCATATGGGTGTAGTGTCCGTGGTCCTTAGTTGGCCCAATTCGAAGTCAAAAAGAAGAAAATGACAAATTAAACCCATGAAAATATGGAAAATAAAATTAAAGAAAATATTCAGGATTTTAGGTAAAATATTATTGAAAAAAAAAACACATTTATTTTACAAACAGACATATCACCTTATTATATAACATTCACATTACTGTCAAAGTGATTTGTCTAAGTGCTGGAATTCTATTTTACCAAAGGCCTTTTCTAATTGTAAGTTTAAGAAAAAAAAATCACAGTCATTATTCTTTGCATTTTTTTAATTTTATTTTTTTTAAACAGGAAACTAGTTGATAGTGGTTGAAGAAAAATGAATTTTTTAGGATTACATCTTACATCAAATCTTTTATGATAATTAAGAAGCTGCTGAGTTTTAATTATTGCAATTATTTTTTTTCATTTTACTATTTACAAGTAGATTCAAAAAGAGCTTCCTTTCTTATTTTTTTATTTTAGGTTCTCTATAAACTTAAAACATGGAGCCTTGACGTCTCCCAAGTCAGACACAGCGTTCCATTTTGATTCAAGATTCAAGTTTGGAACGGCTGTGCGAGAAATTGTTTGCAATTCATTGATTAAAGGTAAGTGGGGCCCTGAAGAAACACTCCTGGAATTTCCTTTTGCACCAGGATTAGACTTTAATATAATCATTAAATGTCATGCAGATTGTTTTCTTGTGATGGTTAATGGGCTATTTTTGAAATCGTATAAGCATCGTTTGTATCCTGTTAGTAACATCAGAGTATTAGAAATTACAGGAGATGTTTTTATCACAATGGTAACATTCCAAAATGAGTGAACTCAGTGGCAGAAGGGTTTGTGCATTGTAAATAAAAGTCATCAGCATTTCATTTTATTTTTGTTGAACATTAAGAAATTATAAGAAATATGTTATTGAATTTTTAAAAAATGTTTTTAAAATTTAAAGAAACTATATTTTGATATTTTTATTCCTTAAAAACCTCTATTTTTTAATGTGGGAATAAAATATTAAAAAAAAAAAAATGAATAAAATGTCGACCCTGAATACCTTCTATTTGAAATTGCTCCTAAGTTTAATATTTTTCAATTTCTCTGAAGGTATTTCTTTTTTAATTGCTTGCTCCTTATTCTTATGTACCATTAAAATCAAATCTTCCATTTTAAATAAGTAAATTTTTATTTTTGGAATATTAATCCTTAATTTTTAAGTAGGTGGTTTTTTTATACTAAAACTTGTGCTAAGTTTCCTAAAAGAAGAGAAAGAGGGTTTGTTATGGATTAATAAAAGAAAATTCAGTGATTTAAATTATAACAGCCTTCTATATATCTGTTTCAGCTTGTTTGTCCTAATGTATATGTGAGTTAATTACATCTACTACCTTTTTAAAACATCATTAACCATTCCAAAACTGATTAATTCTGAGAATATAAAATGAGCAGATCAAAATGGTCCTGAAATGGTTGGTCAAACTTTGAGACCCAATGCAACATACCAGAATAACAAAAAAAGTGTATATGAATATGAGTACAGAAATGCATTATTCAGATTTAATTGATTTAACACCTACATAGGCTATGGTGTAGCCACAGTTAGATGAGGTGTTTGGAATCACCTCCACCAGAAGCAACACACACCCCATTGTCACGGCGATTGCCGGACACACTCAAACATGCCAAGAGGTTTAGCTGTCAGATGTGGCTTCACATAACAATGGCTAAGCCATAGCGTAATCATTCTGTATCATCTGTATAAAGCATTTCAACACGGTTGAAAGTTCATAATGGACTTTTTTTCATTATTTTGCTACTTTGCATTGGGCCTTCAGGTTTGGCCAACCATTTCAGGACTACCCTGTATAGATCAAAACATTCCTCAAAGGAATAGAAAGGTTGATGACAATAAGAAAAAGATTAAATATATTTGGTTAGAGGAAGGGATCTACTGCTGTTATGTAATAGTATTATAGTGGTTCACATTATTTAGGCTACTTTCCGATAGAAAAGTGAGACTCATCAAATAAGTTTGTCGGTAGCCTATGTGTGTGTTCAGATGTAACCTTTGACCTGCTGGGTGGATCTCCTAAAAATGTGGTACTCATATTTGAGGACTAGGGAAATCGACCTTTTACATTTGAAAGCTTTGCCACTTTGGCCCTTATAAAACCTCCATACAAAAGCATTGGAGTCTAAACAAGCTGTTTCTATCCAATTTCTGTTAACATCTTATTGTCTTAAATAACGAATATTAAATCCTTTTAGCTCGTCTATTGCTTGTGGTTTCATGTCATTAAAACTTATTTACATAAAGCAGACATAATTCATTTTATTCAGAAAATGGAAATTTGCAAACTGTTTGTATTCAATAGATAAATAATTTGAATAAAAATGTAGGTTACTTGTTTTTGTAATTTTCATGACTTTTTTTAAAAAAAATAAAAATAAATAAATTTAAAGAAAAAGAATTTGAAGGACAGTTGACTTTAAGTTCTTGCTAACTTCTTCTTATCATGCATTATGATTCGAATTAATTTATTCTTTTTATTCCGTTGAGGATTGTGCTAATGTAGAATTCGAAATTCCATTGCTTATTTACATTCGTAGAACTTTGTTATAAAAAAAAGCTCAAAACTTACTCATAGTCATTAACTCTTCTTACGACAGGCTAAATTTCTAGCTCATTGTGCTGTGGAAAATAAATAAAAAAAAAAACTTCATGGCAGTTGTGATATGTTATAATATAAATTCTTTGTATAATTTTGATATAGGTTAGAATTTTATAATTGTTATATTTTTTTTATAGTTGGATAAAACATTATTAAAAAAAAAATTAAAAAAAAAATATCTTGAATCTACATAATTTTAAATTGTAAGTGCATTTTTTATAGATTTGTTTCTCACTTATTTTCTTTGTACTATTAAATAATTTTAGGGGTGGCTACCCATTTTTTTCCTTTTTTTTTTAATTTTGTTTAAATACAGCTTTATTTATGGTTAAAGTATTATTATTTGTATATTTGCTAAAAAGAGTGCAGTATTATTTTACTTCTTATATAAGAGGAATTTTATGAGCAACAACAAAATTTTTAAGTACAAAGTAGGTAGTACTTAACCATATTCTAACGTTGTCAGTTGTCATTAGTGAAGACCTTTCAGTCAAAATAGGGAGTAGTCCCTAAATGATCTTCCATTTCCTTTCTTGTAAAGAACTAATACATTTTATTATTCATTAAAAGCATTGAAAAAGTTGGTTATAAGCTGAATGCATTGTGACAGAATTATTGAGTTCTCAGAGGTAGTCAAGGGTTCTCTGCCAGGACCTTGTGTTATACATGTTTCACACTGGATCGTCAATGTTGAAATGGTTGTGACTTTTTGAAGATTGCTAGCAAGGCATCTGCTTCCCATACATGATCCACAGAGTTAAGGTCTGAGGACCTGTCTGACCATTCTATCATTGCAATATCATGAAAGCTTCCTGTGCCATGTAAGCATTATTATTAGATAGGACAGTATTGGCCCCAAACCCTAACTTTAGTAGTTGGGATAACTTCAGGTGTGGTTATCTATTCAAATCTTCTTGCATTGATACACCACATTGCTTGTTGTCCAAGTCATTGCCTGATTTAATGATGAAACCTATCACTTACAAATTGTCTTATATCAACTCCATTAATTGATGACATAGTACCCTTCTTTTTCTCAAAGACATAATTGAAAGACAATTGCTTGAACCACTTTCAACAATAAGGATGATTGAAATGATTGGCTGTTCTAGGATCCATTGTGCTTGACTTTGGAAGTTTTCCCATCATTGAAGATGCAACTCCTACTCTTGCAGCATTTTGATGCTTTCTTCAATGTGATCCAATTCAATTTTCATCAGTTTACTTCCTACATTGGGTACAAGACACTGACCAGGTATTTCCAAGAATTCTAAAGTGTCATGTATTTTGCTTTCTTCTCGTAATTGATAAAAATCTGATTAAAAAGTAAAAAGATGAAGACTGATTTGAAGCGACTGTTAAAATTTACAGGAAAAATGGCCTGGGTTTTCTTTGAAAGCATAATATTGTATTTTTTAAAAATTGCTCAGAGTTGTTTATTTAATGATTAAAAAAAATATATTTGTAGAATTTTTTAGCAATGAATAAACATTCCTGGAATAAATAAATCAGAGGAACTGTTTGACATGGTTGTATGGAATATGGTTGTTACTGTACTTATATATGTTGATTTGTTTTGTACACTTATGGAAATAAACATTTAATTCATTGTAAAATTGCGTTTTGTGAAGTTTAATAGTAAATATTAGTGATAAAGCATTTAAAAAAAATATGAGAGAATGAGAATTTTCATAGAATTTGACCTCATTATTTTTTAATTACTTTTTCAATAGTATTATTTTTATTTAAATTACTTTTCAATAGTATACTATTGAAAAAGTATAATTTTTAATTACAATTCAATAGTATACTATTGTTATTATTGTTGTCGTGTCTCCGGATCCATTTCGGATCACTGGTCATAGAGGAACACTTATGATGTTTGTTTTGATGAATTTTTGTTGCTTTTCTGTCGTTTGGATATTATTATCCAGGAAGTGCCCTAAGGTAATAGTCAGACTTCTGCCTCCTATGAAGAGAAACAAATAGGGGAAGGTGTTGTACCTTTGACCACCCTTGCTAGTTTTGCCATCTATCTGCATACTTGAAAAGCTTTTCTGCTTAATGAGTAATATTCCCACTATTTGCGCCTTTAAACCTTCAGTAGCAGTTAGATCTTTGACTTGGAAGGAGTGAAAAATATTTTTCTAATTCCATCACCGAAAAGTAAGTATTTTGCAAGTGCATGTTTCTTTAATAACATTGTTTGTTTTCTTTTGATTGTTATTTTAACAATAATGAGTAATACATCTATGCCTATAGATTAATTGTTAGGACTTTTAAGATGACTGGATTAACCTAAAAATTGTAGCATGGCGTGATACGTAAGTTCGACTGATATTGTACCTTTGACCACAGCAGGGTGTTGTTCCTCTGACCAGGCCAAAGGTACAACATTACTTAATAATATGTAAATGTTTTTACTTACAGTCATTTTAGCATTATGTAAGATGGAAATTTAAATATTTTTTGCCAAATTTTTATTTTTTTACCAAATCTTATTCAAAGAAAGTAAACAATCGATTGTTTGTTTATGACTTTGAGTCTGATGTTGAATATTCATCAGGGGAAAGTGTTTTGATATTTCAGATGAATGCCATGAGTTGGAGAAGGAATTAAACTTTGAAAAAGAAGATTTAGTTGAAGAAAGTTATGTCCTTGTCAAGCTGACAAAAAAAAAAAAACCCCAAGAAATACTTTGTGGCCTAAATAAAGGAAACGGCATGTGATTATTTTAAAGTTAAATATTTGAAAAAACTACCGAAAATGGCGAAATTCATCCAAGAAGATAACCAGCTCTATGACATAGAACTACAAGATATTGTGGCCGGGCTACCAAATCCAACCATAGCTCCACTAAAAGAATGTCTATCTTTTGGAGATATACATTGATTTCTCATTCTATAATGTAGAGTAAACGGGCAGGATTAGGCTACTTAAGCCTTTAGAATTTATTTGATGTTTTATTATTCTACTTTGAATTGCATATATTTGCCAAATGTATACATTTCTGAATAAAAATGTTAATTAAATAACTTATATCTAACTGTCAGTTTCTACTACCACCTGGTCAAAGGTACAATACCCTCCGGTCAAAGGTACAACACATAGTTGTACCTTTGACCACAAGATATAGTTTTTTTGTAAAATAAAAATAAAATACTTATACTCAAAATATAATATATAAAACATATGCAGTTGATGACAAGATGAGTGAAGATCACATGTATCCATTCAGATAAGGATTTACTTGAGTACAAAAAATTAGAAAATTCATTTAGTGAAAACTGGTCAAAGGTACAACACTTCCCCTACTGAAGAAGAAAGAAACATCTAAGCCCCGTGCGGGATTCGATCTCAGATTTCAACACATCGAAAAAGTAATTAAAAATTAACTTAAATTCATTTTTAAAATTTAAAAATACAATAAAAAAAATTAAAATTAATTAAAAAAAAGTTCTGCAAGTTGAAAAACTCCTTTTTTTTTTATAGGAATTCCAGTGAACTGAAGCTGCAAGCTATTTATAATTGGTTTGAGCAATTTTACTTCATCCATTTTATAGATAAGCAATTACAGGGATTTATTTTTATTTCATCATATTCAAAATTTGAGGGAAATGGCTGGCTGGGGGGGGGGGTGTTGACACTAAGCCTGTAATGGCAGGTTTCTCCAAATAGTCATAAGCTACTACCTGGATTAAGCCCAGCTGAATTCAACCAAGCAATATTAGAGTTTTTTTTTTTTCATGAAAGATAGAAGTACAGTAGAACCCCTCTAATCCGTCACCTTTGGGACTGGGGGTATGGTCGGAACGCAAAAAAGGTCGGATTATCAGAAAATACAGAAAAATACGGATTTACTGCATTGTCAAGCAGTTCAAGTTTAGGCTTTTTTAATGTTTTGCGATTCTTAAGAGGTTTTCACCATCTACCGTCACTGTATATTAAAGTAAACAATACAATGGCACGACGGGAGGTGAATCACCGACGAGTCGGGGACAAGTTCGGCCGGCTCCAGCACGGTCGGATCGACCGAAGTGGCGGACCAGCCAAGGGCGGACGAGAGGGGTTCTACTGTATTGATAAGTGTTATAATGGAATATTAGCGATCATTTATAAATCTCAAAACTGTTTATACATTTTCACTCTTTAATATATATAAAGTTATTTTATTTTAATGAATAAGTATTAGGTTGGAAACCCTAAAATATCGGTTTGGTTGACCTGCAAATATCACCACTTCTTGGGAAGTAATTAAAGCAGCTTTAGGTGTGTAATTATGTCGGTTGAAGGATCACTCCTACTGCATTTGGAATCGCCTGGTCAGGAGATTCATTCTGTATTCTGCTTCCTGTTTTGTGAGTTGAATCAAAATATGGAGACGTTGGATATTCGACAAGTGATGCTTTACGAGTTCTTACGAGGATTTTCAGCAGCTGAAGCGAAGGGTTGTTTATCTGTAGAGTTTTCAGTGAAGACCATGAAAGCAGCATTGGTTCCAAAAATTCCTTGGTGGAAGAGTACAACGTAAAGAATATGCCTAGAGTACCATGAAAAAGTGGTCTCAGCCAAGGAGGTGAAAGAACTGATCGAGTCTGACCTAAATCAAAGTTCACGGGAGATGGCTGAGAAACTAGGGGTATCACACAACAATTTTACGCCGCCTGGAAGAACTTGGCAAAGTGCGGAAGATAGACAAGTGGGTATCCAATGAAGGAAATGAGGCTATGTTTCGCAGAAGGCTATGCATTACATAATTTGTTATTAACTCTATCTTCGCGAAGAAAAAGAGCCTTTCTTGGAGAAAATTGTAACCTGCGACAAAAAGTGGATAATCATCTTGTCTGGATAAGAACGAGCCACCAGCAGCAATTCTTGAACCGTCTCTTCACCCACGAAAAATTCTTTTGACTGCTTGATAGTCCACGTCTGGAATTATCCACTGGAACTTTCTTCTGTGGGGACAAACCATTACAGCAGAGGCTTACGTGTCGTAATTGACTGAAATGCACCAGAAGCTAGGAAAGATAAAGCCTACACTGGTCAATCGAAAAGGTCCCATTTTGCTTCACGATAATGCAAGACCGATATGGCAGAACACACCCGCAGGAAACTTTACGAACTTGAATATGAGATTTTGCCTCATCCGCCTTATTCATTGGGCCTATCGCCAACAGATTTTCATCGATTCAGACATATGCACAACTTTCTGAAGGGCAGGAGACTACCTCTAAGATTGTGATCTCAAAAGGATATTGAAGGATTCCTGTAACGCCAAACCACGGATATGTGTTAGAAAGGAATTTATAGCTTAAGACAGCTTTGGCAAGATTGCATAAATGCAGATGGAGCCTGTTTTGAATAAAAAAAAACCTATATCTGACATTGAAAAAGTGTTTTGGAATTCGTTCACCCCAAATCGAAATTTAGGGTTTCCAACCTGATATATGTGAACTGTATATCTGAATGTGCGAAATGACAAAACAATAAACACCATACTGCACGTAACTAATAACAAAAGGAATCACTGATCTGTTTTTGGATTTTCGACACCGGGAATCCAGAACAGTTAAAGTCCCAGTCTCTTCCCGGTGACACCTCAGGGTGCGAATTCCTTCTTTCAGCGTTTGTTACGTTTGTTAAATGTGTAGAACAACGCCAAAAGAGCTGCTTTGTTTTTTGAACTACGTTTTTTGAAAAATCCCCAGTATATAAAAAAGAAGAAGAAGGTTGGGTAGGGGTGGTGTGGGCGGTTGTAGGGGTGGGATACGGGGTCCTGGGGGCGGAGGGGGCGAGGAGGCTCAGCGTCCACGGCTGTTTGGAAGACTTATAGTGGAAATGATAAAAATGGAAGGAATGGAGTTGCTATTATGCTTAGTAAAGAATGAACACAATGTGAGAATAAACATATCATTTGAATGATAGATTAATGATGATAAAAATGATTAGTACACCAACTAAAAATGATTAGTACACCAACTGATTTAGTTACAATTAAAGTTTATTTCCCTACATCAAGAAATGAATATGATGAAGAAATAGAAAAAATATACGAATAAATAAAAGAATTATTAAAGATGACGAAAGAGAAAGATAATACTGTATAATAATAATAGGTGATTTTTAATGCTGTTGTCGGAGCCAATATAGATCCAGAATTAGCAGGAAATTTTGGTCTGGGAAAAATGAATAAAAGATGAAAAATTGATTGAATTTTGTAAACAAAGTGGGGTAGTAATCTCAAATACACCATTGAAGATCCTGATAGAAGACGATATACTTGGGTAGCTCCAAATGATGAAAAATATCAAATTGACTACATTATTATAAAACAAAGATATAGAAATCAAGTAAAATCTAACCATAGCTACCCTGGCCTAGAGATTGATAGTGATCTCAAAATTGTAATAGCAAAATGTAATATTAGGTTTAAGAAAATGAGACAGAAAAAGTGGTTTTTAGAAAGACTAACCAATTAATAAGTAATTCTCCATTGGATGGCGTAAAACATCAGAAGAGATTTTAGAAAGAATGGAATTTATATAAAAAAATACATGTACAAAGAGAAAATACATACCAATACAGTAGACTGTTCCAATTATGGAACAATTTCACAATTATCACATGCCTCTAAAATACTTTTACATATAGCGAAAAACAGAATAAAAGGGAAAATTGAAGAATACTTAGATGAGGATCAATTTGACTTTCGTGCTGGAAGAGGATCTAGGAAAGCAATTTGTGCTCTGAAAGTGTTTCTTGAAAGAAGTATGGAAATGAATAGGAAAGTATATCTTACATTTATAGATTTAGAGAAAGCATTTGATACGGTGAAATGGGAATACTTGTTTAGAATTACGAAGGAAAACAATTTGGACAGGAAAGACAGAAGATTCTTCCCCCAACTGTATAAGAACCATTATAAACTGTAATGGGATAACGACTAAAGCAAAAATTAAGAAAGGAATAAGACAGGGATGTCTACTTTCTCCATTTTTATTTAATTTACAAGCATTTCAAAATAAGAGAAATGTATGGACTTCAAACTACTGTATTTGGATATAGGAATTAAAAAGGCATTTTCGAAAACATTTTTGTGGGGCAACGTGATGTATGGTAGTGAAAGCTGGACGTTAGGAAAACAAGAGATTAATCGCCTTCAGGCAGACCAAATGTGGATATGGAGGAGGGTGATAAAAACTAGTTGGACAACGAATCAAGAGGTTTTGTAAGAAGTAGAAAATTAAGAGAATTAATACAGGGAATTGAGAAAAGAAAAACAAAATTTCTTGGCCATGCGATTAGACATAACAGTTTTTTAAAAAATATTCTGAAAGGGAAAATTATAGAAAAAAGGTCAGAGGAAGGTCTAGAAGAAAATTTTTGGAGTAAATAAAAAGGAAGGATACTGAAATTCCGAAGTTATTATGAGTTGAAGAGAACTGCTGAAGATAGAATGGCATGGCTACAGCGACAAGGCGATGTCTTTAGTAACTGACTGACTATCTTAGGATGGTTTAATTCAATGAGAACAGCTTTTTTGAAGTTCTAAATGGAAGCCTTGGAAGTTAGATGATTGTGAATCCAAACCACATATAGAATATTAATCTTATTCGGAAACTCGTAATTCGTTGATCATCAATTAATACTCAAAATCCTATATATTAACAAAGTTGATATGGTTGTGGAAATGTTGACTAATTAGATTACATCGCAGAAATTACAGACAAATGGTCCAATTCCTCAATTATACAAAAGAAAATAAGTGTGCACAGGGATTTGGAATGGAATGGAGGGTTTTGATAGTCATTTCATAACTTTTTTTTTGGTTCAATCAAAAAAAAAAAAAAAAAAGACCAAAAATACTAGATTTCTTCCTTTTCCGAATGTAATAGAGGGGTGGGATATGGGAACCCCAGTAAACATCACAGAAACACAGAATGTGAGAATTACGAATCTTCTTTGTTTTTTTTTTGTTTTTTTTTTAAAAATGCTTCTTGTTTAAGGTTCCCATCGGGCCCTGGAAGTTCTGATAGTGAAGGGTATCTTACATTATAAAAGCGTTATTTTGTCTGTCATTGTCATAAGACTACGTTTTTCCAATTTTTTGACCAATCTATAAGAGATAGATTGGTCATGCAAATGGATAAAATGTAGATCTTTTTAAGACAAACCAAATTCTACAAAAATCTTTCAAAAAAATTTTTTGGTTTCCAAAATGTCATTTTTTAAAGGATCAAGTTTTGACTTTTTCTCATTTTAAACGAAAAGTATAAAAGTTGGAAGAGAACATTATATTGAGAAAATGTTGGTATTTGAAAGTTCTATCGAACGATATATCACTCATTCACAAAGCGCTTCTGCGTTTGCAAGATACATGCAAAAAAGTGGTTTTTCGCTTTAAATTTTTGGTGCGTGGTGCCAACCCGTAATACATCTGAGTTATCCGGAGAAGTCACAACAGGCTGGGATGTCGTCTATTCTCCGACGACCTCAACATTAATTTGCTAAATAAATAAAGTTTATTTGTTTAATGCTATTTATGCAAGGGTTCCGGAGCGAAGCGACTGAGGGTTCCCAGAAATAACCCTGAGGTAGTAAGTCCCGGGGGAGAAACGGACGAAACACAGAAGAAGAAAGATGAAACATCCATGCTCTCGACCGGGATTTGAACCCAGGTACCGGCACAGGCCGCACGGCAGGCCGACGCCTTAGACCGCACGACCACGCCGGCACGGCTCCTATTATTATTATTATTTTTATTATTTTTTTATTGTTATGGGTCGTCCTTTAATTTTTGGTTCAGCACAAAATTATATGCACTTGTATTTTTTTTCCTCTCATCATTTGAACATTTTTCACATGTATAGTACTAGCAAATCAGAAAAAAAAAATTGTAACCGCGGATAGTCTAGAAAGTTATTACTCTGCTTCGTTTCACGATAACTGCTACGTCTGGAATGCACAAGAATCATTAAAATCAAAGTGAAAAAGCAAATCAAATTCTAGGCCTTATGAAACGCTTTTGGAGGATTATAATTTCCCTTCGAAAAATCACTGACTTATGTTCTGGTGATTATGTTAATCACCTCTTTCGTTAATAATGATAATTTTTTTTTTTTAATTTAACTTGCCCGTTCCTGAATTTTCGGAAATTTTCTAAAAATATAAATTCATGTATGGCTGACAGAATCGTTATTCTGCACTGAATAACTATTGAAAATCCAACTAACTAATCGACTTCATAAGCTAAAAAGTTAAAGTATCGCACTATAGGCCTGTGTGGATCGAGAAAAAAAATGTCTCCCGGTGCAGACGACCAAGTTGAGATCGGGTCCCCCATGCCTTTAATTCCATGAAATGAAACGCGGTTCCCATTTTACAAGGGGCTGGGTGAACCCTAGGACTCGTCTGGAGGAGAAATATTAGGAATGGAACCCGGATCCCCCAGCCCACAGTTCAGTGTTCTACCACTGAACCATCGGATCCACTTGTAAAAATCTTACATCATAAAAATTGCTAGTAGAATTACGATAGATCACTTTTTAATAGTACTGCATGATCATATATTGGAAGTCTGCTCCATAAAAAACTGTCGAAAAGGTTTCAAAAATTTTTATATTTAACTTTTCCATTAATAAAAACGAAAATGTAACGTCTAATGCGACATCATTAAGCATTTTTTTTTAGAAAGTTTAGGTTTATAATAACTTTGCAGTCGAGTTATAGTAAATTTTAAATTTATGTATAGAACTTATCTCTACAATGAGTAATAGGCCTATATTAATGAACACAATGTTACAATTTAAGAGAAAATAGAAGCCATGAATCTTTGGTTCGACGACAACTGATCAACAATATAGGGATGAGACCAAAGCTCCATATCCTTCTTTATGAATGGTTCTGCAAAGATACGGTTTTACAACGGATAACTTTTCTGAAAGTGAAGAAAAAATCCTTCGAATGAAGATAGAAACATGATTTTGTTATGATTTAGGTGCAAAAGTTTTCTATTCTTAGTTTCTTTATTGACCAAACCCTTTTTCCTGAATATTTCGAGTGAATTATCAAAATTGTTACATATATTTTGTTTTCTGGAAATAATTAAACATACAGAAACGGGACATTGAAGTTTAACGTGTGCGAAAGCTTAAAAACAACGATAAAAAAATAATTAAAAATGGCGAAACTGAAGGACTGGACCAGTTTCGAGTCCTTAAGCAGGACTCTTTGTCAACGTCTTCTTGACTGTTCTTACGCAAAATATCTCCAACCAATATATAATTCATACCTCAACAACGACGGGATAACAATGCTTTTAATTGCGATAGAGTATTTGCCCGTCATTTGTAATTTCTTCATTCATGTCAAGAAATGTCTCTAACGATTCTTCAGTTCGTCGCTGAGGGACGAGCTTCTGCATCTAATGCTCGTCTGGCCTGCGCTTGTAGTAGGCTAAAAAAATGAACATTGAAATTTAAATTTTAATTCAGTAGGCTAAAATTAATGAGATATTTTTTTTTCTCTGGCTCTTCTCTCATTGTGTCACACATACAGAGGGAGTGCTAAAGATATTTAACAATAATTTGAATGTAGTCCCCGTGGTCTAATGGATAAGACGTCTGACTTCGGATTGGTTGCAGGTTCGATTCCCTTCGTGGATGTTTCATTGTAAAGAAATATTTTTATTTTCACAGGATATTAAAATTATTTTTGAAACACAGAGAAAGTGAGCTAAGTACAGACAGATCTGTACATAAGAGATTCTGGTAAGTGACATTTAAATTTAAAGTGTGGAAAAGTTTAAACAGCTATAAAAAGATTAGTGCCCAAGTGCATCAAACTTCAATTAACTTTGATGGCTGCATTGTGGACATAGCTAAAATTAGTGGGGGTTGTTTCTCCAGAAAAATTTTAGCCTTTGTTTTAAAATTGTGGGAAAGGAAACAAACATGTATAAAAAGAAAATTTATTCAGAAACCTGATAAATTTCTTTTTATACATGTTTGTTTCCTTTCCCACAATTTTAAAACAAAGGCTAACATTTTTCTGGAGAAACACCCCCCACTAATTTTAGCTACGTCCACAATGCAGCCATCAAAGTTAATTGAAGTTTGGTGCACTTGGGCATAACACAAACAAACAAACCACATAGAGAAATGGGTTTTGCCATTTCATTAGTGGTAATAGGATAGAACACGTTTCACTTTTCTCTTATCTCTTTCTTTTTTTTTCAATATTAATTTATTTTAAGTATTGTATAAAAGGCTTCGATAAAAATATTACTACTTTATTTTCCTTGGTGTGCTGTAATTCAATTTGAAAATGAAATGTTATGGAATCTTCAGTATTTTTCTTTTCCTGTTAACTTTGCTTGTCGTCTCCTCCACTACAAACTATATAAATGGACTTCTATTAAATATTGTGGCCATTGTAGCGCTGCTTTGCATCTGTATAGCCTAAAGTTTTAGTCTGTTCGTACTTGTTATTTTAAAAATAATAAAATAATATATGTGTGGACAGATCTTGCAAAGCAACAGTTTTCTTTTCCTTTTTTGTTTTTTTTGTTTATTTATGTCTCTGTAAGGAGTCTTGAATAGAATAGTCTGACAATTGAGTTTCTCTCTTCCTTTCAGCAAAAGACAATAGAGTTATAAAAGGAGCTAAAATAAAAGTTACCTATTGACATTTAGCTAGATTACCATATGTTCAATTTTGGAAGTAAATAAATTTGTTTTGTCTTCTCATCCGGACAAACTATGTAAATGGATTTCGATTGAATTGTAGATCGTTGTAGCACTGCTTTGTAACTGCTCTACGTATCCCTCATTTGCTGCAATAACGGCGTAAATCAAAAAACGTTATTTTCCAGAAAATAAGTTTGAAAGTTTTGAATGTTGATGAAATGCGATGATGCAACACTGACACAACTGCTCTCTCGTGGCGAGTTTTAGAAACTCAATTTATGTCGTTATATCAGTTAAAGATCTCCAAAGAAGAACCATTCTTTTTTTTCTTTTTTCTTTCTTTTTTGTTTTGTTTTTGTAAACCACTGGAAAATGATAATTTTTGAGTAATGTCATTGAGTAATTTTTGAGTAATGTAGCAAATGAGCGATATATATTCACAATTAACATTTTTATTAAAATAAACAATAAATTAAAGCTTTATTCTATTAGTAATTATTATTTTACAAATAATAAGAAAGATGTGTTCTACTTCTTGATTTTCGGTAAAATGATAATTCTAAGTGCCTAAGTGTTAGTCTCCTTTTTAGGCTTCTGAAAGAATCTTATATCCCCGGTTTGTCTGTCAGTGGACACATATCCCACAATGCTTTGCAACGGCATCTGTTAACTCAGTTGTAGGTGGCCTGTTTGCTCAGTTGATTAGAGCGTCGTGCTAAACGTGGGTTCGATCCCCTCATGGTCAATTCTTATTCTTCATTTTTTCTCCCTATTTTAAATCTTTTCACAGTTTCTCAACTTAATTTTTTTTTAAATCATTATTAGAAATTCAGTGACCATTCCGGCGCAGTCTATTCTAAAGTAAAGGTGACTCAGAAGCCGTTGCGAAGCACTGTGATTGGTTTACTAATCACTATCCCTACCTTGTTTTTATTAGTTCTGATGTAGAATATTAAAACAATGACAGAGATTTCATTAAAAATGTTGTTTATTTGCCATTCCATATAATAAATAAATAAATAGATAGCAGAGAGCAGCTTTGACTTACCGTTTCTTGCTGAACTTCCATAGACAAATTCTGCAAAGTTTCATATAGTTCAATTGCAATAACGTCGCTGTCAGCAAATCTAACATTGTAGTTTTTCTATTGTGTTCATTTTTTGCTTAAAAATAGATACAAGTTACTATTAAAAAAATACGAAAGTTGATTCGCCTCATCAACAAGAGCTGGAAGAGATGTATATGTACGATAGCATAGTCATTATTTTAACCCTAATTTGGGAACAATATAGATGATTTCATGTTTGTATATGTTCTCATTCTTAGTGGAAAAAAATTACATATCTTTAAAAAAGTTAAAGCAAATCTGTGGCCATAAATAATTTCATATTAAACTTAGAAGTAAATTAAAAAATCTTTGCCACGGATATATAAGGGAGGAAAGAACGTTGTTCTGTATTATTTAAAAAGCTGCAATTTCTCTGCTATTTTTCCCTCAATTAAAATCAAGACAATCATTCATTTTTCATTCATTCTATGTAAGCGATTTTTTTTTGCTAGTCTTTCATCTTCTGTATCGCTCTGAGAAACAATCATAGCTGGCTTTGAAGCAGTGGCGTATGGTTACAGATGTTCTAATGCAGTTCTAACATTGTCTGCATGTTTTCTTCTATTAAAATATTTCCTAACTGCTCTGAAACTGCGGATGGAAATCTCATTTAATTTTAAGTTCTAATCTTCAATAAGAAATGATTAAATAAATAAATAATATTAGCTTATACCAATTAGCATAATGATTACTTAAGTCTTAAGAAATTGTTCACTTATTATTCAGTTCTTATTATTATTCTTATTTAGTTATTCAGTTCTTGGAAATCTAAATCCTGATGGACCAAGTTTTTAAGTTTGAATCTCCTTTGCTTTTGTACATCTCCAAAATAGATTTTTTTAAGCATCATTAAGATCTACTGCTTCAGTGTTTCCCCGTCTTCTCTCTTAAGCTTATTTTTCATTGATGAGCGCACGGATGACTTTTTCAAGTTGGGTGATCGGATGTGAAATTTATTTTAAGAGATGAATTTTCCGAATTTCCAAATTTTCTGCAACACTATGTTTGTTATCATCATCTACTTGGGATTTATCTCTGCTAAATTTCGTCAAATAGTTAATCTTTATTCATCTTTCAATACTGATTTAAATAATAATTAAAAAAAAAGTTTGTAAAAAAATTAAACCTTTGGAAAATATGTTAAACATTAATAACTTTAAAATTTTATTTTGAAGTCAATAAATGTTGAAGATATTAGTATATTCTATGACCAGCTTGTATTCGAATACAAATAATTTTTTATATTGATTAATGTGATTTCTACTTAACTTACTTAAAGAATTATGTAAGTTTAAAACAAAGATTATTATAGTTTTCCAGGCTCCGCCCGGTATATGGTATCGGGGTTCTATGGTCTAAGGGAGAGGAAGTGAACTTTTTTTTTTTTCAATTATAAATAGGCAGAAAGATACTAAACTATATATTCTATAACAGGATTGTCTAATGACTCGATATATTTGTAACTATTGTATTGTAATAAGAGTAGGAATGGCTCGCATGCATCTAGCAAGTAAGTCACGTAAAAAAGTCGCATTATATTACAAATACTGTATGTCATATATTCATAGGCCTATCTATAGATGTAACCAAGCATTTGGACCATTTCGACTCAAAAAAGAGCTCCCTTGTGACCCTACTTTTTTAAATAATTCTCTAAATTGTTCTTTATTTCATTTTGAATCAGACAATTTCTTTCTGTCATAAGGTTTTTTTTTTAAAAATCTATAAAGACTGTATTCTCTCTTTTTCATCTGGAATTCTTATTTCTTCGGAGAATTCTTTATATAATGAAGTAAGACCTTTATATTAGGTCGTAGAAGGAATTTAATTGCTGCTACTTACTTGTTAAAGGAACACCAACAAGTAACTTTCTCAGAAGAATGTGAGTAAAAGAATAATAAGAAATTTCATTATTCACAAAAATCGTACAGATATATTTATTATTATTTTAAATATAATATTATCTTTTGATTAAAACTTCATTGGGAGAATTCTACTTATATTAGGATTATTAAAAAAAAAACAAAAAAAAAACAGTATAAGAATTGATTTATTCAATGTAATTCATTTCAGTATTTAATGTTCAATAAATGGGCATCTGATTTTAACTTAAATTCAATTCTAAAATCAATTTTAAATATTATTCGTAAACGTTTAATTGTTAATTGTTTATCATTAATTCAGAACAAAACTAACGATTTTAATTACCTTTCTTAATGTTTTCCAGTATTTTTTTTATATATTTTCTATAAATATTTCAAGTTCCCCATTTTTAAAAATGTGTTATATTGGGTATTTTTTTATTTTCAGAAAGCCTTAATGTTTTTTTTTCTTTTTATGTTTATGGAATCTTATTGTCTTTAGTCAAAGCTTTTAGACAATTTGCTATTTCAAACTTTATTGTTTTATCTTATTCTGAACACAATAGAGCTTTTTTTATGTTGCTTTCGTACTATTAAAACCAACCAACCAAACAAACAATCATAAAACTTTATCCGACCTTGTTAGGCAGGAATCGATGTCAAATTCATGATGAGGCAAATTTTCCCGTGACGAAAATATAAACTTTAGGTAAATTTTGTTTTGAGTTGTTTGTACATTCGTTCATACCTTGAGGATATCAGAACGACTTAATGAGCACCTGCATCGAACATTCCTTGGTTAACTATGGAAATATTTTTATGCTAATTATTGAATAAGTCTTCAGAAAGACAAAGGCGTCCTTTCGACTTTTAAGGGTTCCTATTATGTGATGTAGATGCGAGTCTCCATTTCATCCATTCGCTGTGTCAAACCTTCCCAACAACATCAGTTTTCCTTTGCAAATATTTCTCTTTTTTTATTACAACTGAGGACACATCGCAGTAAATCTCACGACACTTAGGAAACAAAGAAACATTCAGTGCTTCTGTAAACTGCAGAAGACAAAACAAACTTTGTTAAAGCTTTTTTAAATCATCAGAAGAGCAAACATTCTTAAATTTAACTGGAAAAAAAGGAAACATAAGCAACAAAACTTACTAAAAATTTTTTAAAGAAAACTACGCAGCATGTGCTTTGCAGAAAAAAAAAGAAAGAAAGAAGCAATTTATGATAAAAAATAGCTATTATCTCCCAATTTTTGTTGAATATGGTTATCTAAACAAACTTTTCACAAAGTGCTTTGCAAGATAGAATTTCATTAAATTATTTTTCTTTTAGTTTGCTAAGTTAAATTATAAATCTATTTTATAGTTTATTAAAATTGAATGATTGTTATTTTAGAAGCTGTTACTTTTGAGGATATTATGAATTTCTATTCTTTTATTTTTGTTCTGCATTTCTTGTTTTTTAGTTTAGATTTGAAGGATCCATTCTTTTCCCTGGCTTTCTGTTACTTTTGGTTTTGCAAAATAAATATTAAAATTGAACTTATATCCTTGTTACATTATGACTTTAACATTTGTAAATACTAGTTTACATAGAAGGACTTTTGTTGGATTACTAAAACAAACAATATATTGATGATTGTCGTTTTAAATAAGCTTCTTCAAATTTATAACTGGAAAAAATCTTTGAGTTATATTTTGGGGAATTTAATAAAATAAAAAAAAAAAATCTAATTTTATTCTTTCTCATTGAATTCAGCGCTAAT
>JAFIDM010012231.1:90611850-90627252 GCA_023159025.1 Thereuonema tuberculata
AAAGTTCCGTGACGCTGTAATGCCAGCTTTCCTTAGATTATTACCAGAGTCAGGTTTAGGGAATCTTTTATGAACTGTCAAGACATGCAACCAATTTATGGTCACGCTTAAAAACACATCAAAGAGAATCTTTTTTCCAGAGGAAGATCATTGGCTGCTGTTGGCCTTGGCTTCGTGAGTCTCTTTCCTGTAATAACTTGGAATCTAACCATTGCTGAGCAAAATAATAAAATGATGCTATTATCATCAAAAGGCACTCAATGGTTGGTTATTACAGCGCTGCCATCTCAGTCTGATCTCTTGTGACCCCATTCCTAAAAAACATCTTCAAACAATTACCCGAGTCCATAAACATTCAAGTAAACGATTTTTCCGCAGCATCTAAATATATTCCAATTAGATTCTCCTAAAGGACTCTAGAAATGAAACATCATGTAGCTGTTTGTAAAAAGAAAAAAAAAAGTGAGGACATTATTATCAAAATTGCAGCTCTTTTTATTACGTAAAATTCTTGCCTATGGAGTGAATTTCGAGTTGTGAAATTTTCCAAATTACAACGAAATAATATGACCCGAATTTAATTTGATAAAGAATATTTCCTTCACAACACTACGTTATAACAAGATAGAAAAATAAATATAGGCCTACATGAAAAAATGAATAATGATGTAAATGACAGAATATGAAATAATTTATAATATTTTTTCAAGAGGAAAAAGAAAGAAAGATATAGTGTAAAATTTAATTTAAGAATTTAAATATTTTAGTTGTTAAATCTCTCTCTATCTATCTACTGTCTACCGAACAATATGAATATTCAGGCTAACAGCTAAGATATTCTTATATAATTAAAGTTTGTAATTAAATATGTTTATATAAGAGTTTTAGATTAATTGTTCTTAGTAGCTTTCCAAATAATTTACTAACATTATCTATTAAGTATAAATTAAATGGAAATTGCTTAAAACTACGTGAGATATAAGAATTAAACAAGATTCCTATTTAACATAGTCTCTGCTGTTCATTTATTTAGTGAGATCTTGGATGGTCACCAGCAGATATTCTCAACTGGAAATGATGATGAACCCGCGAAGTTTAATCATTTATTTTAATCAGGACAAACGTTATAAATATAACTTTTAATTGCCTTTTTCTTAAATGAAATATTTCTTAATATTACCCAGAATTAGAACATACCGATAAAAATCTTTACAAATAATCTATACATCAATAAAACCCCAAAACGATGTTTGTATGTTTGTTAGCTTAAAACTTAAAAACTATTAAACCAATTTGAATGCGCTTATTCTCACCATTAAACCAGGGATGATTTCTGGTACATAGTATCACTGTATTAACTCAGGTAAATTCAAGCAGTGAAAAACTTCGAAAATCTAACAGAAATTTCAAAAATTAAGACAAATTATTGATTATTACTTTTGAACCATTCAATTAATTTTGATGCGGTTTTCTGAGTTTTACAGAAGGTTAAAATGTGCTTCTTTAAAGAAAGAATAAATCGTTTCTAAGGGAAAACAGATAACAAAGCATGTTTTTATGAATATGAATTTCACTCTTTTAATCTACTTTTATTACTCACAGTATCTTCCTACTGGATTTATTGATTTTCATGAAACTTTCGTAGGATGCAGAAGGGTTTTAAGGATGCTAACAAATTTCGTTTCATCGATATAGGCTTAATAGGTTTTCAATAGTAGCGATTTATTAATAGTGGGAGATGGCGTACGCGGCGCCTCCATTGTCGTGGGAAAGAAAAGGCACGATCTCGATTGACATATTAAAGTGGAGACTAAGGAAGTGGCGATAGTCGAGAGAGGGGGCTTAAATGGTAAATAGAAACGATATTCTCGCGAGAACGGACACCTACGTTGAACGTTTTGTGAAGTTATATATTTTTGCGACATTTCTTGGACTCAAAATTTATTCTTATTTGCTTTATGTAATTTCATAAAATCACGCAGTCCTCAGTAGCTAAGTTTCAATAGATAAATAGAAATAAGCAGATAGTAGCATATTAGATAGATAGCGTGCGTATAGAAGAAGCTCTAGTACGGCTATACGCACGTATGATCCCTATATATTTCTTTACTAATTTTTATTATATCTGCTTATCTATGGAAATTTAACAACTAAAATCTGTGTTATTATTTTATGTTATTAAATTTTATTTTACATCAATAAAAAGATATATTCATCTGTTTTGTATGATTCTCTTACATCTTCTGATTTTCTTAATAATATTTAAATTTTTGAAATAAAATGTCTTCCACATACACATAAATACGTACATATTTTCATACAAAAGTAGCGTGAAATTTGTAAACTCATTCTTTCTGGAAATTCTTTGGAAACGTAAAAGTTCCAAACTTCTCAGAAAAAGAACACGTTCTAAGTTTAAGTAACGACTTAAGCAAAATATTAACAATTCTTCGCTTTCCAACATGAAGCCGAGCGATAACTTGTAATCAATAATTTCTAATTCTCTTCAGTTCATGGACTTTGACAATTTTTCAAAGAACAGGCGATTGGAACTACTAATAAAAATAGTGGCTTGGGAATTACTCTACATTAATTCGATCCTTGGGTTTCTTCTTTCTTTTCCTAGAGTTTCTACAGCACTGGGCTACGATGTTCACATTGAAATCAATCTTGTGCTGTAGGTAAGAATCAAATGGAACTATTAAGTAAAACAAATAGTAATGAAGACCTATTTTTTGCATTGTTCATTCTCTGTTTTCCATCACACATCTATAAAAATTCTATCAAAATGATATTTTTTTTTTTTTTATCCATCTCATTTTGAAAAGATGACATTTTCAAATTTCACTTTCTTTTGTCAACACTGCATGGATCTTAATCTTAACATGACCATTGGTTACAATATTAATTTTTTCCAGATTTATAATATATACAGGGTGATTCCAAAAGGTTGGTCAAAAATTTAGCCTCAAGTTCTACTTACGAAAACAATAATAAAAAACTTCCTATAAATATGGGTCCGGAAATGAATAGTTTTCGAGAAAAAGCATTGTATCATTATTCAATGTACTGTTCGTTTATGTTTACGAGAACCTTCAGCGCTTTTGCGCATGCGTCAGGTCTCCTTCGATTTCATTGAAATAGGGATAAGGAGAAATAAAGAGTGGATGTTTACTTTTTATTAATGTTAGTTTACTAATAGCTGCGTTCTATTTGCGCTTTTGTGTAAAAAAATATGGAAAGAATAAAGACTATTGCAAAAATGCTCCTCCGTTAATTTTTTCTTAAAAGCGAAAATGTCTAAAAAATTTTCTTAGGAAAGTGCCCATCTCAGCGTATCACCCCTCTGCGGAGTAAAATCGTCCTCCAGTGGTGGGTCTAGCTTTCGAAAACGAACAGTAGATGTGTTTGTTTCTTGTTTTGTTTCGTTGGCACAGAATGATGCGAAAAAATGCATTGCAAATATTCATAAAATGAACCACAAATAAGCAAAATAGGGAACGAATGATTTAATAAATGGTGTTGAATAAAACATATGCCAATAAATTAGCGAATGTGAATGACGTTAAACACGGATGCAGCAACAATTAATTGGTTTTCCTATGCGCGCGCATAACAAAACAAAATAAGAAACAAACACACCTACATTGAATAATGATACAAGATGTTTTTCTCGAAAATTATTCATTTCCGGACCCTTATTTATAGGAACTTTTTTGTTTGGTTTCATGAGTAGAACCTAAGGCTAAATTTTTGACCCATCTTTTGGAATCACCCTGTATATATAATACGTAAGAATGATTGGATCGAAAGACGTTTCCAAAATAGCACAATTTCATATTTATATTGCATTCACGATTCGAAGTTTAAAAGATTTACTAGTTAAGGCTACTTCAAGAATAAGGTGAGATTCTAAACTACTTCAAACCCTCTCCAACTTCCGGCTCAGATGCAACTCTAAAAATGAAATAAAATCTTACAAATTGAGCTTGATCAGTGTATTTTCTTTGAAGTTAGACCTACTTTAAGGTACAGAATTTTGGTCTATTTTTTACAAGTAAATTCTACAAATCGACTTAATATAGGATCAACAATATTAAAACTCAATCATATACAGAGTAAAAAGAGTAAATTCTTACTTTATTTGCTTTTTAAATACTCCATATTCTTCAAGATGAAACATTAGAATTGACAGTCATATTCCTTTGCAGGAAAGTATTGATATTGGGTGAGTGCAAAAGTTCTACCAGTTTTTGGATATGAAGATTTGCAATAGAATTGCCCTCACACATGACATTGTAATGACGCAAATCGTCTGCCAATCAAACGTGTGGATGCCTCACATATAAATGCATCGTGTCTCACAAAGTTAATCATCTCAAAAAAAATATCAGAGGGTGGAACGCGAGAAGGAGCTTATAAGACATTGTTTGTTATACGAGTTCGATAAAAGAGTATGGCAACCACAGCATGTCGCAATGTTTGTCAAGTTTATGGGGAGGAAGCAATTAGACGAAAGCACATGTCGTCGATGGTTTCGTAAATTTAGGGAAGGAGACAGAAGCTGCCAACATCAGGCTAGGAGTGAACGGTCATCAGAGGTTGGAGAGGACGATATTGACCAAGCCATAAGGAACAGCCCGAACCCAACCGTGCAAGAATTAGCGGAGACCTTCAACGTACATCGGGCAACGGTCGAGAGACGGCTGGTTAAGTTAGGTTTTACGAGAAAGTTGGATCGTTGGGTTCCACATAACCTGACAGCTAAGCAACAGGATGACCGAATCGCCACCTGTGTTTGCTTGCTTTCCCGGTACAAAAATGACTCATTTTTGACACGAATTGTGACAGGAGATGAGAAGTGGGTTATGTACCGTAACGTAAAGTGTCGCAGGACTGTGTGTCACCCTTCTGATCCGCCTGCATCGACTCGAAAGCCCCAAGGAGGTGTAATTGAGTGTGTGGTGGGATGTGCAGGGAATTCACTGGAAGGTCCTGCCGCTCAACCAAACCATCAATGCTGTCTTCTACTGTCTACAGTTAAACAGGCTGATTCAAATTTGGTAGCAGGTCTCATCAATCGTCGCGGTGTTATCCTTCATCACGATAACGCCAGGCCACATGCTGATGTCATCACTCGCCAAAAGTTACTGGGCTTTGGTTGGGAGGTTTTACCCCACCCTCCCTATTCTCCTGACTTGGCACAACTGACTATCACCTATTTCGTGCGTTGAACAATTCCTTTAGTCAGAAAATCTTTGATGATCTTGATGCTATAAAAACTGCCATCCAAGACTTTTTTGACTCAAAACCGCCGGAATTTTACTGCCGTGGGATTCATCTCCTACCAAAAAGATGGCAAGAGGTCCTAGATAGCAATGGGGATTATGCACAATAATAGGTACTGTTCATTTTGCGTTTATTTGCTCTTCTTTATGGGTAATAAAAACGGATAGAACTTTTGCACTCACCCAATATGTCATCACTGTGGAGTATATCTGAAATTTCTTATTTTACGAAGCTCAACTTACGAAGTAAAAAATGTTTTATTATTAAAAAAAATCAAAATGATAATTCTAGATACTCCAAAAGAAAATTTAAGTAAACTCTAAAGATTAATTAATTACCGTTATTGGGGACTAAACTTTTCATAAATTTTCATAGACTATAAACAGCATCTCTGAATAACAACTTTTGAATCAAGGAACGGCTCTTCTTGAAACTTGGCATTTATATTAATGGATAAGAGATGAACTGTTTTTTTTTTTTTTTTTTTTTTTTAATAAAGATTTTAAAATGGATCCTTGTTTCTGTGGGGATCCTTTATAGAAACTTGATAAAATTGCCGTTAGAAATTGAGATGTGGAGGAAAATAATTATTTTTCGGTTATAACTAATAAATGAATTTCTATCGACGCATAACAATGAAACCAATCCATTTTTCTTTTGGTGCTTGGATTTGAATGTATTTTATTGGCAACTTAAATTAGAACAGTATACTCTCGATATCTCGAACTTCGATATCTCGAAAACCTTGATATGTCGAAAAATTATTTTTCCCCTTGATATTTATCTAATGTTCATTTTAATTCTTATGTCGAAGAGTTTTCACTCATAATCTTGTTATGCCGAATATGTTTCTAAGTAAAAAAATGAATTTTTTCCGGAAAAATCGCCGTTCAGTTGTGTGCAGGCAAATAGAGGTATTTTTAAAGAAATTCTAGGAATGTAAGTTCATTGTAATTTCCTAATTCTTTTCAATTTAATGTAATTATTTTCGACTATTTTTAAAAATTAAAATTATCATTGCTGTGTTTAGACTTATTGTAAACTATCATTACATATTTATACTTATTCTCATCTATTAAGACTCTAATTTTTAGAATATTATTTCGTATCTTGTGTTTTTATGTTTTGGTTATGACCTTGTTATCTCGAAAACTCGCTATCTCGAATTTTTTTAGCGTCCCTTCGACTTCGAGATATCGAGAGTCTTATTGTATTTCTGGATTTTCATAAATGAAAACATCGAAGGCATCAAGTTTTTTAAGACTGTTGAGATCTTTGAAGGGTATTACACTTTCCACGTATGAAAATGTTTCCTTCTGTTATTAGCATGATTTTACAAAACCAACAAAAAACTTAAAACACAAAAATCCTAAAGAAAGTAAGCCTGAAGTTGTTTCATAAACTTCTTGTTTCCATTGTTCATTTTTTCCAAAAGTTAGTTCTTGAGGTTTGAACTCCCTCAGTGGCTTTCGTGAACAGTTGTAATTCAACGCGAAAACCTGCAATTAAATCTGTGTGGCTAAAGAAGTAAACGCCTTCAAGGTTATCTTAAAATTACATCTTATTCTAAGTCAGTCAGCCATTGCTCTCTGAGCATAGTTTAATTAAAAAGCAAATGAAGAAACAGCCAATTCAGAAGTTCAATATTGTTTTCTTTTTAACCTACTTCCCTAAGCAAAAGATAGGCTCATGAAATCAGTGCTTGTATGTATCCATTTGTGTGTGTCATCGAATATAACATGTCTTTACTCCTAATAACGCTTGAATGACTGAATGCATCTTCTTGTAACTTGATTTGAGATATATCTTTGAGAATTTCTTCACGTGGATAACATGTGCACAAAATGGTAAATGAAAATGTCTAAAATTCCCATAAAAATTATCAACAGCCAATAAAGAATTTCTGTCGACATCTAATAAACGTAATATATTTTGCAATTCTTTTAACATTTATATCGGTTTTTCATGTGATTCCAAGTTAATTGGATTAAGGCAACTTAAACAGTATTTTCGAGTATAATTGATTAGGGATATGAAATATCTGAAGGTAAGATTGTTTGTAAGCGAAGCGTATCATAAATTGTAATAAAAATATGGCCTTGTAAATATTTTCACTATTGTTATAAATAAGGAAAAATATAAAAAATGCCAAATTCTAGTGGAATTCTTTAAGCTCTAATAAGAACTTGTTCAATCTAACAATTCTTCGAGTTCGATAGTTAAAGATATCCATATGAAAATGCAAAGTAATTCGAAGACAATCTAATACTATAAGTCAAACAGATGTCAATTGTTCGTAATGATGAGAATTAGAATCATAAATGTCTGATAGTAAATTAACACGAGAGGTTAACAAGGATTTCATTATGAAGATGAGTTGAGAGTTGGTCGCTTAAATCAAATATTAGACTAAAGAAGTTGGGAAAGATTTCCTCTTAATGTACCTCTCAAATTCACATCCATTTATAATAGATGTATAATAACTATCCATGATGATATTTACATCACCCTAAGAAATTTGTTTTCGTTACACGAAAGTTTTTGTGTTTCCAGCTTATCTTTTGTCAGCCAACATTTATCAATTTCTTTTTCTTTCTGAATTCAAGCAAAATTTTACTCAAATATAATTACACTACATCGTTTATCCTGCCCTCGTTGATCCGGATCTCCGGATAATCCGGATCAGATTTGTAGACATTTTTTTTATTTAATGTTCACATAGATAATAATTTTAACTACGATAACAACAACATAACTATAAGTATGCCAAATATTCGCTTTTTATTTTGATTAAATGTACAGTTCCTGCATAGATTGTACAATAAATAATGGTCATAAAATGCTTTTTGTCGAGTTTAAGAAAGCTTTACTAGAGTGTCACAGGGCGTTGAAGCTACAAAACAGTTTTTTATCGTAATAAACGGTAAGTCTGTTTATTTAAGGATTTGTTTTGCTTATTACTCATATTACCCGGATTATGCGGATTTTCGATTTTCCGAATGCCTTTGGTTCCAGTTAGTCCGGATAAACGAGGTTGTAGTGTATTCGCATATCTTTATTAGCTTTAACAAAACTTGTTGGAGCTAAAGTTCTGCGCTATTTGTCGTATTTGTCAAATGTTGTTCGTATCTGTGTCTCAAATTCTAAATAAAAAAGAAAGGAAACAAAAAAGCTTTGATGCTTTCGTTGAAATCTCCTATAACTTATAACCACACTGACAATCATCCGCGAGTCGCTTTGTGTGGATGATAGGTTTAATTTGAATAATGAATTTTCACTCTTAAATAATAAAATAATTTTACAAATCGAACAAATTTACTAACGAAATTCAATATAAAGGACGACGTATGTCTCAATCAATCAACCAGGGCTCTTTTGAAACAAATTCTTTTTAACATTCAATGTAGAATAATTTGATTAAAACATTTCCAGTTATTTCTATATGAAAGATCATCCATAGATATAACATTGATCCATTTCTGATATCTCTGATATTAATTCACGTCTTATTTTAAGATTAATGCCTCTATTGAAGGATTATATATTGTTTTCTAAGTTGGGTTACAAGAGCTTTTCCTGAACTTTTCCAGCTGGAGACCATTTTTGTTTTCAGAAATTTTGCTGGAGTCCGATTGCCAATACCTACATAAGATAACTCCAACTTGCACAGGCCTAACAACTAACATACATCTGGAAAGAACTTTCTCATCTTATAGGTCTGGAATTTTATCTTACTTATAATTTAAAACCTGTAAATGAAATTTTTGTAACAAATTTTTGGAAAATTACTTTCAACCATTCAGAGCAATTATTTTTGTAATAAAAAGTTAATATAGTTTATTCTTTTTCTTCTTAAATTTTTTTCTCATTTTTTTTTTTTTTAGGAATACAAAACATTGCAATTTGCATCATTCAAAACCTTCGCATTCAAGCGAAATGGATATAGTTAAGCAGGTTTGTAACCTTTAACCTCTTCTTTGGCCTGAAGCTTATGGAACTGCTTTATCTAAAGTGAGATTTTAAAAGGGGTCACGCTGCGTTATACAAAATATGCGTGAAACGTCATAAGCGTAAGCGTGACTACTCGGGCTTTCTATTTACTCTTTTTATTTTCAAATAAATAAATTCTGTTAAGAATGATACATTTCACAAATGCCCTTTTGGGGATTTTTGTTTTTTTACGTGAACTAAAGTTGGTGTCAATGTCTCTTAAAGAATCTAAACCTTATGTTTCTAAAAGCTTAAATTCTCTCATCGTTTGAAAGTAAAAGAATAAAAAGTAAAAGATTAAATATCTGTGATCCAAAATTTGGTTGAATTGTGTAATATCGTGTGTTTGCAGTTTTTTCATTTCTGGTATTGAACCGCTCTTATGATAAATAACGTGTATGGGACGACTTCAAATCTTACTCAGAGTTGGACGTTAGGGAATTCGTAATGCCTCAATTAAGTCATTCACCATGAGACTGTACAGGTAGCAAAATGTTTCTGAAAGTTTACCAACTGAAATATTGTAATAAAAAAAGCCCAGAATTTAGCAGGCTACCATATATTTCTGTGGCTATTAAAAGGAGTAAAATCTTGATAAAACTTAGTGCTGTAGGTGAACTAAAAAGTCTTTGGTCCCAGAATAACCAAACTAAAGATTATAAGAAATACAAAAGTAAACGGACAGTTTAATGAAATTGGGAGATGAAATGAGTAGGATAAATGGATCATTAATTGAAACTATAACTAACTGTACTAACCTTACAAGTCAGAGTACGTATTGTACAAAACAAACTTAGTCTGGATGAAATGGGAAATGCAAAGCTATATCCACATAGCATTCAGAATAGAATAGCATTCAGATATAACACATTTGAAATGAAATCAATAAAAATATCATACATCATCTATGTAGACTTTTAACAGACCTAATATAATAGATCTTATTATTATTCAAAATCTTGTCGAAATAACTGTTTCTAAGAATATCTGAATAAATACTTCTCAGAATTTATGTCATTTTTTTTTTTGTTCTTCTGCGAATTAACGCAGAATTCGCTAAAGTAATTCACGTAGACTACATTTGTTATTTAATTTTTTCCTGCTGTCTACGTTTTTCTATTTCGCTGTATTTCTTAGCAAACTTTAATTCTACACAAATTTTCAGAAAATACTTTTTTTTTTCCTTTTAATTTTCTTTTCGTTGAATGTTTTCGTAAAAAGTTTTGAATATTTTCGAAAAGGAAGGTAAATCAGAATATAATTTGTTAGCTTCTCCTTACAAAATAACTAAAAATGGACGTTCATCGATCTGTCAATGATGAAATATGCAATAAAACTTAGAAACTGCTTTTCTAATTAAAAAAACAAAAATCAGAAATGCACAAGACTAAAACTTTGCACTTTTAACTATCACGGACGGGAAATTGGGACGGCCGTTTCTGCCTTATTAGGCGTCTTCAGCCAATTTGTCTAATTCGATCAAAGATATTTTGAATTTTGAAAACATGCGCTAAGGACGATAGGAGCGAATTCTTTAGATTACAATGAATATTTTTAAGAATTAATAAAATTTCCTCTTTGAAACAAAAGCATAAACATCAAAGTCGATTACTTTAATTTTTTTAAATTTTAAAGAACTTTAATTCCTTTTTAGGATGCTCATTTGACGACAAAATATAAATTTTTACTGTCAGTAGCTGTTTCATTGTTAACTATATTATTGGTAGTAATTAATGAAATCGATGGATTAAACAATAAAACTGAGAAATAATCCCTGAATTCGAAATGCTTCCTTCAATGGATGGTTTCCAATAAATATTGTCTTTGTGTTGAACAAAAACTTATTCAAAGCCAAGATATTATCCTTCTCCTTTTTCTCTGAAGAAAAAAAAAAACAATAAGAAAACTATTATTGATTTCATTCACCTTCTTATTAAAAAAAAGAAAGATTTCTGAAAATTCTTCCATTTCTGTAGGAAACTGAATCTAGGAGGGAAAAACTGATTATTAGAAAAAAATTCATATTAATTCCTAATATGAATAACTAGTAATTTAAAGAATAATCTAAAAAAAAACACTGATTCTAATTCAGGCTCAAATGTTGATTTATCGAAGAATAATGCATCCTACAAAAGATTACATATGTTTGCATGTAGGTGGATAATGCTGCATAATATTGTATTGACAAACACACATACCAAGAAACATACACCACGCAGCTACTTTTCCTCCCGAACATCGTAAAGAGCACTTCTTTAGAGATCCCACTGTAAGATATCTGGACCACAGCCGATACTTCAGTGATAGAAGGAGGATAAATAATAGATCGTGTAGAGAAGCCAATGAAGTAATAATTCCAGAAAGCGAAGTTAATGCTACAAATTGCTCCTGTTATATTAATTAATGTTATATTAATATAACAAGACCTGCAAAATAAATTGAAGAAACGATTATCGGCAACCGTGGAACATAACTTGAAAAGATTGAAAATGCTAAACCAAGTTAAAGGATACTTGCAAATAATGAAGGGCCAAAAGGGCCCTGTCCTCTTCCCAGAAATTCCAAAATTCAGGAATAGATGAATGTGATAAACTGGCTCTGTTTTTCATCTTTTGCTTGGTTGGATGGTGAGAGTTTTATATTTTATTTGGCTAAAACGCATTCTTAGAACCTTGGTTCTAATGATATCGCTAATATAGCTATAATAATGATAAATGTAAATGAAAAACAAAGTTAAAATTGTATTCACAAATGCGAAAAAATTAATTTACAGTAAGAAAAAGGAGTATGCAGAAAATGAAAACTTAATACTATGTGAGTTGCGTGTAGATTAACATGCAGAAATTGCAGAAAAAAATTATTATTGATGCACGGGCAGAACCCTAAGGGAAAGAGTACAATAGTGCATGTAGCAGCATATAGAAGGAAAAAGCGGAACATTTCAGATGTTCATATATATCGAAGATATATATCGAAGACGATATATCATGATATAGCGGTAATGATATCGCTGACAAATTGGCAAAACAGGGGACAATCCTTCCTCAGCCTAGACTTCCGATCACCATCCACTCCGCTAGATCTCAAATAAAAGTTGCACTACAGAGATGGAATTGTCAAAGACTTAAGCTACGCGAACACCATCCGATTTTGCACCAACTTAAGTTGGACAACTTCGAGTTGGTGCGATTTTGTCAGCTGCGAACACCATCCAACTTGCAATTGAAGTCGGCCGCGATAGCAGCAATCCCATAATGATTCCCCCAGCAGCTGTGGAAAATCCGAAAAAAATCGAGGTTTTGAAACCTCTCTGATAAATTCTGCCTTAGGGTTCTGCCCGTGCATCCATAATAAATTTTTCTGCAGTTTCTGCATGTTAATCTATAAGCAACTCCCATAGTACTAAGTTTTCATTTTCTGTGTACTCCTTTTCCTTACTGTAAATTAATTTTTTCCCATTTGTGTATACAATTTTAACTTTGTTTTTCATTTACATTTATCTTTTATCTTTTTACTTAATTTTGCATTTCTTTGCACCGTACATTTCTTTTATCTTTTTATTTAATTTTACACCGTTTGGCACTTTGATTACTCTATCATAATTTTTTTTTCATTTTCCTTCTTTTTTTGGTTCTTTTTCTTTACATTTGAAAAATCCCTAATACAGTTATTTAAGAACATCAATGGGTATTCATTAATGCTTAGATTTGTTTTTAATTTCTGTATTTTTTCATTCCTTAAATCTTTGTTTATAGTGTTATTTGTTATTCTTCTCATACAGTTTTTTTATAATTTCTCTTTTTACCCTGATACTATGTCCTGAAGTAAAATTTAATAAGTCGTTACTTTTATACTTCTTTTCCTGATATTCGTATTCTATGCAATTCTGTTTATTATGAGAAGAGATAAAAGAAATATACCATAAAAGTTAAATTTATACACAAATGGGAAAAAATTAATTTACAAGTAAAAGGAGTACACAGAAAATAAAAAACTTAATACTTGGGAGTTGTGAATAGATTAATATGCAGAAACTGCAGACAAATTTATTATGGATGCACGGGCAGAACCCTCAGGGAAAGAGTACAAGAGTGCATGTAGAAGTATATAGAAGGAAAAAGCGGAACATTTCAGATTGGGCAGATCATTGTTTGAAAGAAGACTACAATCCGGACCCAATAGCAGAAATTTTGTACAAAATCCAAGATGACACTGAGAAGTTTATAATGAAAGTCTTAATAATTTTAGAAGCTTTGAATGCAATAGCCTAAATGTAATAATGTTATAATCAATAAAGAAAAAGGTAAAAATGTTAATGATTATTCAGTGAAATTATTTCAGGAAAAAGGAAAGATAGAAAGAAATTTAAATATGTAAATTAATAAAGAATTTGTAACAAGAAAATGATCAAAATTGTTATATACTTGTACATTGTCAAAATCAGCATGTATATATAATACATAATACATTCATAATAATATGTATGTACTAAGTGAGATCGATGTTGAATTGAAACTTGTTGTTGTTTTTTACGAAAATGTTAGATGATGATTTCAAAAATATAACTGAAGAGGATCGGAATTACGATCGAAATATTATTAGTAAAGAAGTTCTCAACGAAAAAGTATGAAGTTCAACTTATTAAATTTAACCCTGAATAAGAACATTGCAGTTATTCTTTATTTCCTAATGATTCAGAAAAAAGTAGTTATTAAAAATAAATAAAAAGCTTACTGTTATTACATATTTTACTTAAATTATTATAGACAGTCAGCTTAAGTCAGAGGTTGTCATTTGCTTGTAATTCTTTTTTGAAAAAAAAAAAGAAAAGGAAAAAAAAAATCTCCAAATGTTTTCATTAAAATGTCACCAATAAATAAATAAAAATAAAGACAATGACGATGTTTTAAGTTTGAGGACAATATCTGTTTTATCTTATGTAAATTTTGAAGTTAAATATTTAAATCGCAAATGTTTTCGATGTTCTTTTGTTAAAGGATTTTTTCCTTCCTTTTTCTATGCCATTACGACATTTATTATACCTTTTCAAAAGCTATTTCCTTATCTGATACATGTCAGTTTTTCATTTTGTTCTTCTCTTCTCTTTTTGCAGTGAAATCGTTGTCTATAGATCACTATTACACAAATACCCGTATTTTGTTAGGTTATTTTTTTTAGTTTTAGGTTCATGAGACGTAGTACATCTGTAGTTGTCAATCTACGTCACCAGGTTAAGCGATTGATTCAGTGAGAGAAAGATAAAGGCTTCTATAATTGAAACAAAAACTGCGGTTTCAGCTAACGATAAGATCCATTGGAAGCCGTGTAGTTAAGCCTTGCCACCGACATGTCTTAATCTGGTCTCGGTGATTTGTATCATGCACGACGATTCCCACATCGAACGAGAGATAATGGCCCAGTGGGAGGGAAATAACACGGACCTCCGTGCGTGACAGCCGACGAACCTGACCCTGCCGACACTAATTTAAACCTCATAGCTTAGTATTCTCGCAGTCGGATTTCACAGTTTTTATCCAGTTGCCCAAACTTGTTATTCCGATTAGTTCTAGAATTCAACGTATGTATCTTTAACTATGGTTACAGAACAGGACTAAAAAAAAAAAAAACCGACTATATCGAATATAAATAAACTATTACTGTTTTCCAATTGAATTATTCAAAAGAGATATTTTAAGTGGTGTAAAAATGAAATGGAACAAAGTCCTGTGGCTAAAGTGAATGGACTGACAAGTGACTTAGGTATGACAAATCAAATCCTTATCAGGCTTTTAACAAAAATTGATTCTCTTCCCCAAACCATAAAATATTCAAAGAGAAATGGAAACGAATACACAGAATGAATACAAATGTATTTATAAAAACTAATGCAGTTGGAAAGCCCAAGTACAGATTGTTCTCAGGAATGCTCTTTTGGATGCCGCATTTGGAATCTGAACAGTGATTATTATTTGTCGAAATCGGTAAAAAGAGTTAACATTTATTCAGTTTTGCAATGTCCCATTCATATTTTTGAATAGTCCATCTGGAAATTAGTCTACAGGCAGCCCTCGTTTTACGACGGTTCAATTTACGACGATTCAGATTTACGCCGGTTTAGAATTT
>JAFIDM010012231.1:90627262-90650293 GCA_023159025.1 Thereuonema tuberculata
TTCATTAAGGTATACAGATGTTTCAGAATAAAAAATAAATCGTTGGTCCTTTTGAAGTTGGCTAATGGGATTGGAAATTTTGTGAATGAGCAAAAGCAGAATTCATTTCCTCATCCTGTGAAAATGTCTCTATTTTCATATAATGATGGACAATGGCTTGCTAACATTCGCAATCATCACCGTGTAATGATACGTATTGTCAACCATTACCGTGAGCATATTAAAGCAGAAGTTATAGCGGAATCATAATTCTTTTTATATCCATAACTACGTTTATGTGGAAGAAGAAATTATCAGCAATTCAGAGAGTCCCATTAACATCTCTCTTCTTTGACTTTACAGCTATACGGATAATTGAAGTAATGGAGTAATAAATAAGGATTAAGTAATAATATAGATAGTTTCAAAAAAACTGATACCATTTTATGCTACGAGTAAGATCTCTGCAGTAAGATAGAACCAGTCTCTTGTACGGTTCGTACCGAAGTGTGATCTTCGTGTTCAAAGGTCCGTGTTCTATGGATCTCTAGCGTTCCCAACATGGCAAACCCCTAGAAGAGTCCATACAATTTCAAGGGAAAGATACTGAGGTGGTTTCCCATTGCCTTCCTCAGAAAATCATGAAGGAATGATTTCAGCCCTGAAGAGAAAGATAAGGAAACACAGGAAAGGAAAGTTTTCAAGCAACCATGCTGACGCCGGGATTCGAACTCAGGTTCCGACACATCTGCCTCGTGGGAGGCCGACGCGTAATCCACTAGGCTATTCCGGAACTGCTCTTGATGACTTTTGATTTCGAAATAGCTGATTTTTTATTGTTGTTTGTTTTGCAAAAACTTAATATTCTTTCTTGATTTTTTTTCAACAACAACAACAACAACAACAATAATAATAATAATAATAATAATAATAATAATAATAATAATAATAATAATGCTTTGGTCCTTGACCCGCCATATTGTTTTTGCTGGGGAAACTCAAGGTTAAAACATAATAATAATAAAACAAGTCCACCCTTTTAAAAAAAAGCAGAAGTTAAAAGATTGCATATTAAGTAGGCTATGCCTATTTAGGCCTAGTGATTATAGGCCATATGAATTAGCTCTGATATTATCATAAAGCAAAATAAGTTTTCAATTTTTTTAGTTTTATTTTAAGGTGATGTTGTAAATTTAATTTTTAATAGTAAAACCTTGTGTGAGTCGCCATATTTGTTTTTAGTTAATTGTATCTATGACAACTGACTTTTATAATATTTTTTAAGTTTTTATGATTATTTTAATTATTTAATTTGCATTATTCAAGAATTAATTTCTTGATTGAGTTAAGTTTTATTTACTTTTCATTTTTTGATTATTTTTTTTTTAAATTATGCAAATTCTTATCTGGTCAAATACAAATAATAGAAAACTTAAAAGTATAAATACTTTAGAAAAAAAAATTAGTAATATATTCTAAAAAATACTTCAAATAATAATATAACAAGGGAATACTCAATGCATAATAAAATACTTCGGAACAAAAACTCTTTTACAATTTAATAATAAAGATTTATTATCGAGTAATTTACATCCCATCCAAAACATTTCATGTAAAATAAGTTGCCAAGACTCACATGCTCATAATGCTTTCACTGTTAAAAAGATATGAGATCTCATGTAGAGCCAAGCCCCTAACTCAACGAGGCCTAACTCTACAAGCCCTAACTCTAAAAACCCTATATCTTGGTCAAAAAGTATGGCTTGGCCGTTTCGTGGCTGTCGCACAGACAATCCCATGGAGTTATGTAAAGGATGCATATTTTTAACCAAGGTAGTTGGGTTTTTTTTAAATTAGGCCTTGTAGAGTGAGGGGCTTGGCTCTACATCAGATCTGATAACTTTTTAACAGTGAAAGCGTTATGAGCATCTTGGCAACGTATTTTACATGAAATGTTTTGGGTGAGATGTAATAGCGGCCAAACGTAGCGTATTTCATTAGTCTGCTAACTGCATCTTATCCTGAAAATTTGAGCTCTCTAGTAGTATTTAGGCCGAAGCATTGAGGGTACGACGTATTTCAGATCTTAATAAAATCCAAAGCTTAATAAATATCCTTAATAAAATAATATCCTTAATAAAAGCTAGATAAATGAAACTTAGCGTATTTCATTAATATGGTAACTGCATCTTATCCTGAAAATTTGAGCTCTCTAGTATTATCCAGGCCGAAGCTATGAGGGTTCGATAATACATAACCAGACCCCCCCCCTTTATGAGGGGTTGGAGGGTGAAAGTTACGGATTTCTTAATTTTGTTGTTGTTTGTGTGCTAATTCTAGCCTGCATACCAAATTTCAGCTTTCTAGGACTTCAGGAAGTACCCTAGAGGTTTTATTGATCATGAGTCAGTGAATCAGTATTTCAGATCTTAATAAAATCCAAAATTTAAAAGCTAGATAAATGAAACTTAGCGTATTTCATTAGTATGGTAACTGCATCTTATCCTGAAAATTTGAGCTCTCTAGTATTATCCAGGCCGAAGCTATGAGGATTCGATAATACATAACCAGACCCACCCCTTTTGAGGGGTTGGAAGGTGAAAGTTACGGATTTCTTAATTTTTTTGTTGTTTGTGTGCTAATCCTAGCCTGCATACCAAATTTCAGCTTTCTAGGACTTCAGGAAGTACCCTAGAGGTTTTGATGATCATGAGTCAGTCAGTCAGTCAGTCAATCAGTGACGGAATCGACATATTTTAGGTATTAATAAAATCCAAAGTATAAAAGCTAAATAAATGAAACTTAGTGTATTTCATTAGTCTGCTAACTGCATCTTATCCTGAAAATTTGAACTATCTAGTATTATTCAGGCCGAAGCTATGAGGGTTCGAAAATAGGACGAAACGCTTCCAGAAAAGGTACGTAGTGCCCTTCCTGCCTTCGGCTCGTCTTGGCGGGGGCACTGCCGTGCCCCCAGATGAATAATACAATATCGAATGACAATCATAATCTTAGAGATATAAATAACTTCAAATCGGAATAACCAAAAATTTTTTATAATTTTGGAGAATGCATCTAAATAAATTACTAATTAAATTTATCAGGATGTGATAAATAAATTAAATCTAAAAAAAATTGCTAAAATTTTCTAAAATTTCAAAATTAAAAAAAATCATTAGAAATTGGTTAATAATAAATTTAAATGCTCTTATTGACTAGAATTAAAATTCTAGATATTTTTTTCTTACTGAGGATAATGATAATTTTTGACTTTTTGATATTTATATGTACATGCCTTATTATGTATTATTTAAATGTTGTTTTTGTATTTTTAATTCCTAGCACCTGTTAATGGATTTTATTTGTAGCCTAACAGGACTATGTTTTGTAATAATATATTAAAATAAATGAATAAATAAATAAATAAATAAATAAATAAAAATATTATTATGAAACAATAATTTAGCATAGTTTCGAGTAACTCCGATAACTTTTGGTAATAAAATATTGGGCAAGGAAAATTACATAAATTAAAATTCAATTCAATTCAATTAAAATATTGAAAGGACGATGTCTCAGGAACATGGTAGGACTAAAGTAGACCTAATGATTCAATAACATTTTTATAAACAAATGACAATGGAACTCAATTTAATCAAATATGATGAAGAATTAAAACAATAAGATCAACTTCAAATGGCATCCAATTGGATAATCCTTTTCCTATTTGCAAGGTAAAAGAATAAAGAAGAATCTATTCTAAATTTTTTAAATAAATCTTCAACGTCTTTACGACAAACTGAATTCAAAATAAATACGATTTTGAAAATATGTGAATAAACTATAACTGACTAACTGAGTTAATATTGTAGGGACTGTATTTTCAAAAGCAATTTTAGAAATAAAACAGCATGGTTGTCTTTATTATTATAAAATCTTTTTTATTACTTGTAAACTGGTACCAGTTACTGTAGAAATGGAATTGAATAAAATTCAAAAGTACTTTTTAGTTATATTCAGTAATACAAGAAACAAACTGCTAATATACATCATATGTTAATTGTGTTTTTGAATTTACAACTTGCAAAACTTGTTAGTTTTCAGAGTTTATCTGCCCCTCGATCTTAGATCATTTGCTCACTTGGATATCCTTACTTTATTAAGGATCCGTAGTTGGCTCTTGAACGAAATGACGAAAAAAAAATTACTTAAAATCGAAAAGTTAACTATTTATGTTTAAAGAATGACGAACTGGAGTGACTGTTTTCCTGAATTTCTTTCTTACGATTTTGTTTATTTATTGATTTTTATGCTTCACAAAAATGCCTTCGAACCCTAAATCATTTATAGTGAATATTTCCGAATTTCTAATATTGGATTGAAATAAAAGGGAACTCAATGGCTTATTTTAATTGTACTTATTTGTTACCATTTTCTTAAATTAAAAATAATATTCTGAAAGTATGCATGACGAATTGTACTTTTTAAAAACAAATAAACAAACGACAAAGAAGGCTACTTTAAAGAAAATTAATGAACATTTGAAGTAATTTTCTCATTTCTCTTTGTTCTTAAAGATTTCAATGGTAATTAGCTAAAACAAAAAGAAAGCAAATTGTACATGAAAAGTAGAGATGAAAACAAGGAACATGAATAAAGTAGAAACGACCGCAGAAACACCCCTTTAAAAAATTAAACTTGAGAGATTTTGCGAACAACATTTTTGTATCAAAATAATAATGCCTTTAGAATAGTCGTACGATTAAATTACAATTCAAGGTTATTGTTATTGAGTCGTTGGGAAGTTTTTCGCAATTTCTATTCTCATTTAAGGGAGTTTCAGTACGTCGTTCCGTGGGTGAAATGACCCTAGAACCGGTAAGATTATACCATTTGGAAAAGGAAGGCGGGAATAATAAATGTCATCAAAGTGATAATGAAAATTTAAAACTTGTCTTCATGAAGTTAGACAGGAGCAGAATGATAAGTGATATGACTTTTGTTTACTTCAACAAAATCTTATAAAAGAAATAAGAGATGAACCATTACGGCCTTGATTTCAATATTCCAGTTGCACGAGTTACCTGATAAAATCTTTTAACATCTGAGAGATAAAAGAATGAAGAAATGATAATGTAATTTTATTTTGTTTTGTTTAAGACCATATTTTGTACTAACACAAAGTTTCATATGGAAATAACAAGAAACCAGTGATTCTGAGATATTAATTTTTATCTTGGTGCATTAAATTTATTATAAAATAATTTAAAGGTAGAAATAGTCTGCTTTCAATTAAACATCTTTGCCGTAAATTCTGAACTTGCATCAGCGGATTTGTTTAAAAAGTACGGATAAGAATTCTGGTTATAATCTTTCTTCCACAGATTCCTCTTCTCATCGATTTGTAGGATTTTATTGTTGAAAAGTTGAGAACGTTGTACGTAGGCGTACCAGGAATGGGAGGGTCGTTCAACCAAAAAAAAAAAACTCGATGGGAGTGTGTACAGACAAACCGATAAACTTTCCAACCAGAAATAACAGAATCTAGATTTCTTCCATTTTCGGAGGCAATGGGGGATGTTATAACACCTACCTTTGTCCCCCTCCTCCCTCGTGATACGCGAATGCCATTGTAAACAAAATGTATATAAGTATGTTAAACTTTTTATTAAAATGGTATAAATTGTTAAATTGTTGGAGAAAATTTGTTCTTTGTGTAGTGCCCATATTAAATAAAAGTTACAAATAAAAATTTTCTTAAGTCTTGGCTGAGGCTACCTCTACTTTTTTAACAAATACACTGACGTAAGTTCAGAATGACAAAAACGTTTCAATGAAAAGCAAGCTATTTGTAATTAATAGACAGAAGATAATATTAATGTTCCTAAAGTACTGGTTTCTTACCATTGAAAATTTTCGGATCACAGACCACTGACTTAATCTTACCTCCCCTACACTCCCCTTAGTCAGAAGAAGACTACACTTTATTTCGTATCATAACCGTTTATCATTATTTGTGATCGCATTGTCATCGTAATGTGCAAGACTTCTTTTTTGTTTTTTATTTTCAATCGATATTTAATTCGCAAATTTTTTTTGGAAACATCTGCAGTACTCTGTTTCCGTTAGTGAAAGAAAAACATACACAATTTCCTTCATATTGCACGGGAAAAACAAAACTAATAATTAAATAAGTTACTGCTATGTTAGATTCTTTGGTTCCATTGTACTGTAAGTAGGCGTTTAAGGACATGTGTCATTTTGCAGGCGATTAATCTATTTTAATGATGATGAATTTAGCACTAAAGTCAGCAAAACAAAAAAGCAAATCTAAAAATATTGTCTTTAGATTCAACATAAAAATAATCAATATAAGGCCAAAAGGGGCACTTAATAAGGTCAGTCAAAAGAGATGAAAGAATGACGATAAAATGAAAAGTCATGGATATTGTAGTTATAATTTATTTATTTATTTTTAGAAGTATTATTTCTTACAAAATACAGAATTTTCATCAGTTACTGAATCCTCTTGCTTTACTAATAAGCTATAATCTTCCTGTTTTAGAGTCGACGCGAGAATATATTTATTTAATTATAGGCTACTCCTCAATTTCCTTAGAATCAGTTTTTAAAATAATATACTTTAAAATAACTACTTTATTGTAGCATTTAAGTTCAGCAGTTACTAATTAAAAAAAACATTGAACTATGATTATCAGAATTTTTTATGAGAGTAATCAATAAATGTAATATGAAATCCTATAGAAAAGTATATTAACAAAATGAATTTTGTTTCTTCAGTGGAGTTCTTAAAACTCAAATAAATTGCTTTAAAAAAGAATTACTTCTTGAATGGAATGTATTTAATTTGGAATAATTTTACTAATAAGAATAGATAATACGCATTTGCAACTGTAAACACTTGTATTACAAGCTCTGGTATTAGGCAGGCACTCGTTATTCCGTAAATCAATTTATCAGTGACACCGTATTAGAATTATAGATAATGTTGTTCTCAACTTTGACTTCATCTGGATTTCATCGGTCAAATTCAAATAAAATTACTAAATCAGTTTCTATTCAGATTTCGTCTTTGAACAAGAGTCGGTCTGTCTTTTTCTGCACCAGTGAGATTCTTACTCTAGTTTAAAACAGTATTCTTACAGTAGATTTAGTAGTGGCTCCTATCTGAACCTACTTTGTTATCCAATATATTCTACATTTTTCCTTAGGATATTAATAAGAAGTTAAACAAGAAAAACATAAGTGAAATATTAAAAAGTAAACAACTAAGAATGCATATTTTTCAATGACTCCTTGAACTGTCATCAGGGAGAAACAGGGACAGCTATTTCATCCTTGTTAGGACTTATCAGTCAGATTTAACTCAATAGGAGCAAAAGGCTTTGGAATCCCTCTGGAATGCATTGGAATTCAAAAAGCATAAAACAACAAAATCACTGCAATTAACGCAGTACTAAAACTTTGACCAGCCAATAAATGCTTTTTATGATTTATTTAAATATTCTGTGCCTAGCAGATGAAGCTTTTCCAATTGTATTACGCTTTTTGGAGACTGACTTGGTTTATCAAAATACTTAATCTGGCTGATCTTAAAACGATGGCAACTCAAGGCGTGGTTGAAAAATGTACAATCTCATTATTTTCTTTTTTTCGTACCTCTAGGAACTTTGTACCTCTTAGGATCTTCGCTGTCGTTGCTGCAAATATTCCTGGATTGCAAACAACCAAATCCCTGATATTACATTCGTAAAATCTGCAGTAGATCGCACCTTAAAACTTGTTATTGTTATGATTGCTTATTAATCATTTGTAGATTCACCGCTCAGTCTCAAAGTAAAGTTATTTTCCATTAATCAACCATTTTCAGAAAATATCAATGGAAGAAACAAGAAAAGGTAAAAAAAAAATCCAACATTAGTGATAAGATTAAATTTCATCTTTTAAAGGCCCCTGCATTTTACAGTAGGCCTTAACTTAATGCACCAATATTCGGTGGATGCCAATGTTTCATTGTCCAGAGTGAGTCACTCGTTTCCAGAATTGTCCCAAGTGGCTACTCAAAGGAAATCAATGTCAAAGACAGTCAATTCCTACTTCATTTTCAACCTAATTTATGAATATTCATCAGAAAATAAGTTATTAACTTTTATTCTGTATAAGTGCTTACTTATATTGACACATTATTTATTTTAAGAAAGGAAAAAATTATGTAAAAACAACAACCTTTTTAGTTGTAATAATGACTTAAAATGCTGATTAGACCTAAAACCGATAGCGGGTGTTTTGCAAACTCAAAATCATGATTTACTTTTGTAACATTTCCTTCTTTTCTATTTTCTATTTACTTTTCTTAATTAAGCGTCTCCTTTTTTTCTTTTTTAAAATCATACAAATTGTAAAATACACACTCAAATTCAAGCTGACTCATGGCATTTTTTTACACATTGCTATTTAATCCTCAGTATATATATATCGGTATATGGACCATCTGCATATACAGGGCTATTAAAATTAAAGTTTCTCTATGTAGAGGGCTCTGAAGCGCGTTCTAAGGCTTCAAATGGAAATATATTTGGACAACAGGTACTTCAAACGATGCGCTTGCTGTTTATTGGAAAAAAAAAATAGTACAAAAAATGGCCAATAGATGGAGCTGGAAGACTTGAATAGCGTTACAAATGTTCAATGTCTGCAATTGTTGACAACGTTTTCTATTCGCAAAACAGCATTTTCTACCGCAGAACGCAATTGCTGGAATTGCTGGAACATGACGTCTAATGACGTCTGACAAAGTTTAACATCTTTCACGATACACGTGGTTCTTCAAAAAAACCTATAACCAGAAGTCATTTGGGGTGAGGTCGGGTGATCGGGGAGGTCAACTTGTCTGGAAATAATGGCTGATAACCGTACATTTGTGAAGTGCTGCCTTAACAATTTTTGAACACAACGGGTGATATGGGGTGATGAAACGTCTTGCATGAGTATGGTTTCCTGAAGGCACTCGCGTTGTTGAAGCTGAGGTATCACGAAATTTACCAATATATCATAATATCACTGTCCGGTTACGAAACAGGTGCGGTTATGGACCCAGTTGCAGTTACCTCTTCAAAATAATATGGCCCAATGATGAAATTAGCCGTAAATCCACACCACACAGTCACTTGCAACTCTTGGATAACACGAAGATTTTCTGTTGTCCATATGCAACAGTTGTAGGTAGTCACTTGCCCATTTAAGCAGAAGTGCACTTCATCACTCCAAAGAATGTTTCATGGCCAAGTGATATCAACTGTCATTCAGTTCCTGACTGAAGCTCAAATACTACACGAATTTCTGCGTCACCGTGCTGCTGTAGACTCCTTATCTTGCACGGATAATACCGCAATATCTGACGCATTATTAGCCTTACAGTAATGCCAGCAACAGCTGACAACACTTACACTACCACAAAGAGATTGAGGTTACAAATCCACGACAGCCGTATCTTGAACGTGAGAAGAGTCCACTCGTTTTCGACCTTTACCTGGTAGAACGCCGAGTTGTTCTGTTGCTTCAAATTTTGCAATTATTTTGTGGACAACGCGAGCAGATATTGGTCTATGCCTTATATGCTTCTGACGCAGGAGTTCTCTAACAGCCGCAGCTGCATTGTTATTGTTCTGATAGAACAACTTCATCAATAGCGCTTCTTCGTGCAACGTTGGTATTGCTCGTGAAGTGCCGGTAAGCATTTAATTCTTTTGAGAGCTTTCTTTCCTTTTATAGAACCGCGAGTCAACATTATGCAAATAACATTATGCAAGACCGTGATGCGATCTCCAATCAGAGAGCCCTCAGCACGTGGAGCGGAACTTTAAACTAGTCAGATTTTGACGGAATTGCTTCTTGTCTTTCGTTAGTTCTTGTTTTACTTGTTAATACAGTACGTGCATTATTTAAGTTATGTCACTCTAGAGTAACACACGGTTATTGTTTTTATGCTAGTTATGATTAGCTATAGCGCCATCTATTGGCCATTTTCTGTATTATTATTATTATTATTTTCAATAAACGGCGTTTGAGTTATACCTGTTGGTACCTGTTGTCCAAATTTCTTTCCATTTGCGCTCCAGAGCCCTCCATATAGGGGAATGTAATGTTAACAACCCTGTGTATATGTATACACACACATATACAGCGTGGTCAGGTAAGTGTTACTCCCTAGATATTCTGCACTTTAGGAATGATGAAGACTTTGATGACAGCTTCTAAAAGAAATCATTTCTCTCTCCCTACAATTTTTGTTTGGATTGAAGTGTTGAAGTATGCAAATCAGGCTAAATCACTTCCCAGCAGAAAATGTCAGGAGATTCGTTGTTTATTTACGTACTTCCTGTTAATGGATAATAAAAAGATAACTCCCACATTGGTCAACACCGGCTTTTGATTGCCAGGATGGATTCAAATCCAGTAAATGAACTTGTAGACATGACTATGTTATTTGTAGATAAGCAAAACATGCATTTGGCAGCCAGAATGTATTCCTAGATACATCCTGACATAAGGCATCCAAAACACAAGCAATGATGCGAATTATCCGGGAGACTGGATGTGTTACCCCCAGGATCACGGGCAACGAGGCCATCACTTGCAACAGATACTGGCAGCGATACTACCTTGATCCTGGCATCATGTGATGCAAATCCACATGCAAGCAGCAAGACAATCGGATATAAATTAGTAACATCTCACGAATCAGCTCTCCTTGTTTTCAGAGCTCACCCGTATCGTAGGATTGCTTTAACATTAACTTAGAAGAGCAGGGTTATCAGCTCGCGTAGAATTTTACAATTAGATAATTATGATGAACATCCAGAAATAATATCGCATATTCTATGGACTGATGATGTGCTGAATCTTCTCAACGTTCATGACTGAAGTGAAGAAAACCCATGGTTGCTTACAAAGAGAAATCATCAGAGACAGTCGCGCTTCAATGTGTTCCAGATTATTGGACCTTTGTTCGACGACGATATGCTTAATGGCCAGAGGTATGATGACCTAATCCTGAGGGTTTAGTACATCTGTACGTAGACAGGGTGTCTTTGGAAATATTCAAAGAAAACTGGATGGAGTTCCAACTCATTGTGCCTCATACGGTCGAAGATTTTTAGACGATCACTTTCACAACCGTTGGATAGGGGAGCTCAAACAGTGGCTGACGAGATACCAGACTTCACACTCTTGAACTTTTTTTTTGGTGGGGATAAGTGAAAGATCACGTGTACACCACATCTACTTTATCGCAGAATTACAGCAACAGAATTTTCAGGATTAGCATTTATCGTAATGCTACCATAATAAAATACATCAGTGCTGACATCAGTTTATAGTTTCATTATCATACGTGCACATTTATGCATTGGCATTAAAAGCACCATTTTGAACATATTTTGTGAAAGATTTTGAAATTCGCAAGATCACATCTAAAAGCATTTTTTTTTTTTTTTATAAACTATTATTTTGTTGTAAAGAAATAAATCGTTAAAACAGATAGCATATTTATAAGTAAAGTTTGTAAGTTATCATGCCGGCGTGACCGTGCAGTCTAGACGGTGGTCTGCCGTTGCGGCCAGTTTGCCGGTATCCGGGTTCGAATCCCGGTCGTGGCATGGATGTTTCTTTCTTCTTCTGTTTCTCCTTTCGTCCGTTCCTGCGGGTGCCACTTGATGCTGCCTCTTACCCTGGGCAACGCTTCGTCGGTTAAAGGCATCATATCTTGCCCCTTGTTGTTGGCCTAAAGAAAGATGATTAATCTACGAGCCCGGGCATTTGAAAAAAAAAAGTATGTAAGTAATTTATTGTTAATAAATAAATGAATTACGACGTTTAGTTTGATCGGAAGTACCTTTAGATCCACCTATTGAAACCGATTGGTCATTATTGAAAACTTTCTTGAAAGTTTGTTGTAATTCTAACTGTAATTAAAAGTATTTGTTATTTTTTTTAATTCAACAGCGTGTAATGTAAAGCAGCAAAAAAATAAATAATCACAATTTGCCACAACTCGAATAATGTGGTGCCATTCGCCAGAATCCTCGGTGGAACGAAATTCTTCTTTAAGAATGTATTTGCCCGAGGCTGAATCCATCGATAGTGGATCCCATTTGGTCTCGTGAGGAGTGGACTTGTCCCATAACCTGGATTCTTTGCATTGCTCTTCTCCCACTCTGTAATTAAGGGGAGCAGCCGACAGCTTCGAAGAAGAATCTCTTGTCAACGATCTTCGAACGAATTCATGATAAAAAAAAAAGAAAGAGGACGGAAAAAGTGGGAGAAAAAGCCTGTGTCATCGTGTCCCAACAAACAGTGCATCAGCAATGAACCATCATAAAAACACAAGTAAATAATAAATTAATAGTTAAATACTGGCCTCTAGAATCATAACAACATGTAAAGATTCACAGAAAGGAATCCTCTTTGATCACGTTTCAGAAAACTATGTCAAATACTATCATCTACAATAGAGAAGTTCGACAATAAAATAATCAGAAAGTCTAACAGTTCTTTTTCCTTAATGGAATTCTTTTAGATACGAAAAAGGCCGCGGGTGCTAGTGGATTGTACCCAGGGCCCTACACAGAATAAAAATAATAAACAAATAAGACTTAAATAAATAAATACCCTAACTTTGTTTTACTTGATTCATTCTTAGATATTTCCTAAGAATTACCTTATGAACTAAATTTATGTTATAAAAAGTTTATGTTTTCCTCATGGTAAGATATTTCTACAATATCTTTTTTTTAATTACTCTTTTAATGAATAATTAAATAATAAAACTCAACAAAAACCTTAAAAAGTAAAAAACTTTAAATTCAATTACAAGTAAAAGAGAATATGGTATTATAATGTAAAGAGAATATGAGGATATTATCTTAAACAAGAAAAGGTGAGTAAAGTGAACAGCGGCAAATAATTTAATTAATAATAATAATGGATATTATGATTAAATACTATTATTAAAAAATATACGGACTCGAGGAGCAGGGCTCAATTCCAGAAGGATTTCGAGAATTTTCTCCTCAAGGGTTTACCCAGCCCTCTATCAAATATTCATTGACTTTTTTTAATGGGATTAAAGGTGGGTTAGCATCGCGGGAAACTTTACCTCTGCCACTTTTCTGTTGAGAATAAAACAAACTAGAGATCATTTCTAAAAGATTCATTTTCTAATTATGACATTTGAATTAATTTAAATGGATTAAAATGAAGAATTTCGTCTTTGACGGAAAACAAAAAAAATCTAAATTTTGCAAAATATTTTGTTAAATCTTATCTTATCTTTCCTTACACAAACATACATTTTGTTTTTACGTCAAATTCCAATTGAATTATTCTGTAAGTTCCCAGGGAAGTAAAAAATAAATCGTGTTTCATCTTCTTTTATGATGATATAATAACAACGTTCTTAAAGCTGAATCTACTGCAATATTTTTTCCATTAACCACATTTCCTCTTTCAATTGTTCACGATTCATGTAAATAAATGTGTAATATAGAGGACATAAAATATAATATCTCTCTGCCACTTTGTAACTGCCGATTCTTTGACTGTTTTCACTAAACTGTTTTCATAAATTATTTTGATTGAATCTATTAAAAATGTATTTAATTGCCTAGAATTCCTGCTCTTCAAATTATTTTGAAATCATTAGAATGTGATATGCTATTAGAATATTAGAATATTTTATATTTTACAAAAATCATATAAACTCCAAATAAGTCTTTGTCTACCAAATGCATTTCTTTTTCTAAAAGTTTTGTTAATAAAAAAAAAAAAATTACATGACAAGTATATTACTGAAATTATTTTGCTCTTCCCTGCACCCACACTGTGCTTGTACCTCTTTTTTTTTCTTCTTGATTTCCAATTCGCTGGTTCCAGTCAGTGTTTCCTTGTTTAAATAAGAATTTGCTTTTATCTCTAATGTTTAAGTCATCAGAACCTTCTTAGAGCTCAACTGAAGTATTTCTAAGACATATGACTTTTTCTTACTTCTTAGTCTACTTCTTTTCCTGTAAATTCTATGATTTATTCCTTATTGATCTATAAATTCTATTGTAAAGCCTATTGTATATATTTTATCTTATCTTAAAAAAATCAATAAAATAACGTCCTCCTTTAACAATATTAAGTATTCTACCTTTTTTTTTTTTTTTGTCACACCTTGTCTTAGAATTTTCTACTTATTCCTATCCGATAAATATTTATGTCATTTTATGACATTTATGCTCCCATAAAATCCCATTTTTTTATTTCTTTATTAGAATTAAAAGTATATTCTATCTCGCTTTCTTTTCTTGACTTATACTTCCAGAACTCATTCCACTAAAAAGCACATTTTATTCTTTTTAATTTACTTAGCAAAGAGATCCTAGGGAAAAAAAAGTAGCATATTAACCTTTCAATAATTCAACCGTTACATAATACTCCAATCAAATGGAAGTAGAATGGAATTGAAAGATATATATTAGCAGATTGTTTTACTGTAACTGTACAAAATGCTAAAACTAACAGAGAAAGAATAATAAAATTACATCGGAAGCGCAATGGTGACTCAAAGGAAAAAATACACAATGAAAAACTCAGCAATGAAAAAACCAGTGAGAAAATCCATGTGCCAGCGAGAGCGGCCTCAATGAGACCTTGTGACTTCTCCTGACTGATGATCGCCAATGAGCGTGAAACAGCTGTTCCAGGATGTCACTTGTGAGTAATTTGGTCTCATCCATTGTTGTTTAATAATAACATTACTTTACTTAAGTGTAACTCATTTTACAGACATAAAAGAACGATTCAACAACAAACAATACAAGTGAGTGATGACAACAAAGGGATGTGTGCATCACCCATGATACACTTTCATTGTTCAAACAATTGCTTGCTTACGTAACCATTTTCTTCATCTCGTTTCCGATTCATCCACTTGCCTAAATTCTTCACGTGCAATAGAAGACACTGAAAGGAAAACGCTACAGTCAATAACGAAATCCCTAGAGGTAACATGGCAGCCGAATTAAAAAAAAATTGCCTTACCCCGCTATTGATGCATTTACAAAATTCCTGATACATATAAAAAGGCAAATTAGCATCAAGGTCAGCTGCAATGAACACAAGTAAAGTCATCAGAGATGCTCACAGAAGAACTGCAAGTCCGTAGATGGATGCTAAGAACGCATGAAAATGCCTTGACAAGTGCAGATAGCCATCGTCAAGAGGTAACTCACTGCATGCATGGAATGGCAAAGAAACAGAAGCAATACCAATATCAAATTCAGCACAACCAAAAAAAAATCTGATCCTGTACTGAAGCAATAGCGTCCTCCATTTTGTCAAATATAATAGCAGAAACATCAGTGTTACCGGTATTTCTTGCAATAGACTGTCATAAGCTTTCCGTATGAAAGTCTTACGTAATTCTTACGTTAATGTTCATCATCATCGTAATGCACAAGAAATGGAAAATGATGTACCACCACCACTAAGTGCGATCCCCGAACCGGAGGTACGCGGTCGATGAATATCTAGTGTTGTAGAACGGCGAACCCCTAGAAGAAGCCATAGACGGACTAAGGAAGATACTGGGGTGGTTTCCCGTTGCCTGCCCCAGGACGCCATTAAGGAATGACGTCAGACCCGAAGAGAAAGTGAAGAAGAGGCTGACAAACACAGGAAAGGAAATTGAAACAGCCAAGCCACGACCGGAAATCGAACCCAGGTGCCGACAGAACGGCCACACGGCAGACCGCCGCCCAGACCGCTCGACCAAACCCGGCACGGCTAAATAATGTACAGCAGTCTATTTAAATATTATTTATAAGTATTTAACAAAAAAAGATACTTGAAGAATGAAGAATTTCGTCTTTTACGGAAAACAAAAATTAAAAACAAAAAACTCTAAATTTTTAAATTTTACTGTTATCTTATCTTTCTCTTCACAAACATATATCCGTTTTTTCGGTATTTACGTCAAATGCCAATTGAAATTTTTCTGTAATTAATTAAAGGCCGCGATGCTAGTGTTGTACCGGAGCCCTATACAGAATAAAAATAATAAATAAATAAGAAGAATTCTTTACCCTAACTTTGTTTTGCTTGATTCGTTCTTTTCCTAACAATTATTTTACAATTTATATTACAAAAAGTTGATGTTTTCGTCTTGATAAGATATTTCTACAATATCTTTTTTTAATTATTCTTTTAATGAATCTTTAATATTTATGTAATGTGTAAAATAAAGAAAACTGCTGATATTTAATTCTGATTCACTTATTTATTTTTTTCTCATAAGATTATTCGTCATTTCCTGAAGGCTTGCCTATAAATTTCTTCTGAAATTTTTTTTTCAACTACTATTCAGCTGATGACTAAAACATAATTTGTAAAGAAACTGAATCGAATTAATTTTAAGGTGAATTGCAGCTGATTGTCGTTGGTTTTTTTTTCAAATGTTGGTTTTTGATATTATTTTTTTACTTTTACCATAAATAATCATTGTTCCATTCTGCTCCTCTAAACACTTTTAAATCTTTGTTTCCAGTATTCGATTTGAGACTTAATAATAACGGAATGGAATATAGATTAAGCTTCATGCAGATTGGATCCAGATGTACTTATGATAATATTTTTTCTGCTTCAAGAACCCATTCATTTTATCTTAAATTCAAATCACTCACAAATATCGATCAATCTTGGATCGTTTTTATTTCTTGAATCATCCCCAACTTGATCTTGATCTTCAGTTTAAGTCATTTTTTCCAATTTAAAATATATTTTTTGAATTACTTCAGGATCGTTAGTCCAATGAATTTCAACAAGATTTAAATACTTCTTCGATTGGCGCATAAACGAAGATTAAGTGACAACCAAATTATAATTTGGTGAAACGAGTGAAATTAAATACTTTTATTTAGAATTCTACTGTAACAGAATGCAAAAACAATATGCAGTTTTTACCTCAAACACGAATAAAAGCAAGCTTTTTTGGCAAAACTTGCAACTTCAGTGATGTAAGTCAAAATATCCGACATCTGTTCTTACTTTCTTATTAGTAAGATACTGAGATAATCTATATGTAATAAATAAATATAGTCTTAAAAAATAGAATATCTTACCTCTAGCAAAAGTAACAGAATTGTCAGTCATCATTTCCTGGTTTCTGAAAAATTTCTTCACAACTTTAGAAACTCTGCTAACCAAATACCAATTTAGTTGCTATCTCTATACGGAGAGATTAGTAGGAGGTTGTAGCCTAACCCTCGTTCTCATTGCATCCGAAAATTGAAGGACTGTAATACTTTGAAACCTTTTTTTTTTTGGTTGAAAGTCATCATTTTGTTTATTAACTCGCCATACGGAAAAGGAACAATGGCTGAAAGTCTAATACTATTATAACCGCTTCCATTCGAAATTCCAGAAGCCAATTTAAATTACATGGGATTTAAAATAAAAATTCATGAAAACAGAAATTCAGTTGTTCATCAGAGAAAAATTATTTCAAGCTGAATTATTTCTAATCTATTGAAAGTTTTTGTTGCTGAAGTTGTTTCGAATCTCCAGGGGGTTCATTGGAATCTAAAGAAAATCTCCCGTTTCAGTCCAGAATTTCTGGAATGCTTTTGTCACACCATTACAGTCACTGTGTCCCTTAGCTATCAGCTAAAAAAGATGAAAAGAAGTTGTAAGCACTTTCGAAAGATCTGATTATAATTTTCGTTTCGTCTGTTACTCAATCTTTAAGTGAAAATCCAGGTCAACATTGAAGAAAGTGTGGGTTTCTTAAATTTTGTTTACAAAAAAACAAATCAAAAAATTTTGAGTGTAAAAGTGATGCATCTCAAAAAGCGATTTTATTATTAATTTTTTGTAAGTAACATATTACTTCTTAGAAACATGTTTTGGATATCTCAAGAAAGAGTTTAAATTCAAAGTGAGGATTTAATAATTTGGAATTAGGTAAAAATCTAAATTAAGTTTAAAATCTTTATGAGATTCAGAATGGTTTTCTATAATTTGCTGTATACACGTAAAGAAAAGTAAGGCTACAAAACAGTAGCCTAACTACAAAACAGTAAATAAATTTACTAAAAAACAGTAAATAAATTTATTAATAAAAAAAATCTAAAGTATTTCTTATATTTTGCTTATATAATTTACTAAATGTGGTTAGCAGAAGAATTATTTTTCAAATAAAATAAAAAAGAGAAAACTTTCGAATAATTATTTAGTATAAATAAATAGTCTATGTAAAATTTCTTAAATAATGAAAACTTAAAAATTTCTTACATTTTATAAATTTCTCTAATTTCTGTAATGCCTAAAATGAAAAATAGAAAATAGATTTACAGCTGCTTTAATTTTAATTTTGGTTTTGAAAGCATGTTGACTTTTGTGTAATTTATTCATTTATTCTTTAAACAAACCAATTCTTCAACTACTAATTTCAACCCATTAAAGCGATGATATTCCCAGTCTGTTATCGTCTGTTTGTTGTAGATTCACTTCTTGTTGAATTCATATGTTTGCCAACTGAATTCCATGAATACTGATGGGGGGTCGGCGACCGTGCAATACAACCAACAAGTTGTCCTTCACTCCACTAACATATCCGCTGACACACATTGAACATTTGCTGACGACCTAGACACAATCACAAAAAACCAATAAACCTATCTTCTTTCTGTCACAAGTAAACACTATCCTAGCGACGGCAAATAAAAATTAGGCAGTAACTATCAGGCGTAGTCAGGATTTCATTTAGGAAGAAGTTTTGACAAAGAAATTGTCGAGCGAATGCCCGAAGATTTCAACAGAGATATTGTATAGATGTGTCATATTCTTAATCTGCCACAGCGAATAGATGAAAATGTAAAATAATGACATTGAAAGGATTTATAGTAAATAATAATAATAATAATAATAATAATAATAATAAACTACATAAGAACTGTAGCGATATAAACAATTATTATTCATTCTGAATTAAGTTTGCAGGATTTTTCTCAACTAGAATATATACAGTTATTTCTTTTTGTTGCAGATGATCACTTACCATTTTTAAAGAGTGTGAAAAATTAAATAATCTAATATGAAAAATCGTTTTGATTTCATCTCCACCAAATTGCTTCATTTTTATTAAGTAAATTTAGTATAAGTTGTTATTTTAAAATTATTTTAGCTTGATTTTTCTGTTTTGCTCTGTGATATTATTTACTTGTAAATATCATCTTCATGTTATTTATTTATTTCACCATCTAAATAAGCGATTAGAGAATGCAGTGATTGATTGTAAATACCTTCATTAAAATAAACTGAAGTGAATGATACATCGGAAGATGATCGCCAACGAGCGTGAAACAGCTGTTCCAGGATGTCACTTGTAAATAATTTGGTCTCATCCATTGTTCTTATTAAACTGAAGTGAGTTTTGAATGTATCTTCCAAATGGGATTAGCTTAAATGTAGTGCGAAGGTGAAGAGTCGCAAACAATTACCTACACAGTTAATAGATAACCTTCGTTAATCCAAATTTAACAATGAATTTTAGTTTTATTTAGGCATTTCAAACAAGCACATTTGACAAAGAAAGAGAGAGAGATCGGAGAAACAATGTAAAATTTCAGTTGGAAATCTTACTACCCTAACATCCGCACCTCCATTAAAAAACAAAAAACAAAATCTTCAATCCGAACAATCCTTAAGTCATTTATGTCTACTACCAGTGTAATTTCAATACTTTGTTTTCAGAAAACTAATATCTATCAAACTGTCCAGCAGTCTTTAACCAATCAATCTATTATAACAATGGTCTAATTATTACTTACAATTCGTTAATTTGCTGAAGAAATGTCTGAGAAATTAATAAAAATCAATTAAGGTAGGTTTCCCAAATAAGGCCCGGTTTCAAATAAGGCCCATCCTTCGATTTATTAATAGAACCTTGACAATTTACCAAGATTAGTTATGTTTCAGACAGGTCTTGGCTTCTAGTGGCTACACCAAACATTAGGTTCATTGAAGTGGATAATTTCACCATGTTTGTTTCAGTTGAACAGTAAAAGTCGCCCGAAGCTTTTGTCGTTACTATTTCAACTTAATTTGATAAATAGTCTGCATTTTTTGGCAACTTAATATACATAAACATGTTTTATGTCATTTTAAAGTGTGTAATGAGTAAAATAAGATACTGTATTTGATATTTTCCAGTTGACGTGCATTTAAATACTTTTTAGTAAAACAATGCATGCAAGCGTGGGTTAACAGGGGGCTCCAAATAAGACTCTCCATTCTATAACGCAAAGTAATTCTATATAATGAGAAAAAATATAACAAAAATCATCAAAGCTAGTTTTAAATTCACAATTTTATAAATTAATTACTAATTAATTATTAATTTGTAGCTTAATATTTAGTCAGAACTAAATGTTGGAAATTGGCTGTTTTCACTGCCAAGCTCTTTCCCTGTGGGCGAGTTTGCCTGTGACTAGTAGTGGGCCTTATTTGGAACAGGGGCTCCTAATAAGGCCCTTCAGTTATATTTTCAAAACTGTGCTGTTACAGAAAGAATTTCAAATGCCACTAATTCTAAATTCACGTTTTCATAACAGCACACCTTAAACTACCTTTCAAGACAGTTTTCAGAATTTTCACTCTTGCAGTAGAAATGTAAAAAAATCTTTAAACGTTAGGTGGGCCTTATTTGGGCAACCTACCTTACTCTATAAATATAAATGCTAAATCTCTTAAATCTTTAAACTCTTTTAAATTCTAAAATATTACACGAACTATTAACGTTCGGAAGACAAACTGAGAAGACTGAACTGGGATGAATGAAACGTCCAACAGCTGAGTTAAATGAGCATTAGATTGATATCGAAAAACACACCCACACTCACGACGGATGATCTATGAAAGATACAATGAATGTTAAAATGTTCATCATTCACCATGAGTAGATTTCAATTCGACTTCAAAGACTTAATGTTATGACTTCGAATTAAGATTGAAAAACCTTTATCATTTGAATATTAACAGCATCGATTTAATTTCTACTAATTTATAGTAATACTGTTCAAGTTAGATACTATGAATTTAAGGGAAAAAATTTTTCTTTCCTAGGCTTTGCAATTGTTAGATTTTCTTCTTTTGACGTTTTTCAATTATAAAACTCATTCGTTCTGCAAAGGTTTTAGTTATGTTTCAAATTTTATGTATTTGTTTTTTCGGCATTTTTATTCTTTACTTCTTCCTTACAATCATTAATTTTTAGAAAACCCAACGGATTTTCTTGCAAAAATGAAAAAAAAACAAAAAAAAACTTACTTTAAAATAAAATTTTTATTATTTATCCCAAAATTCAAGATATTCTATTTTAATTTTGTTTTTAGAATGAAGCGAAATAAAATAAAATCTTTCTCCCAGCAAATCTACGAAAGTTTTTCTATCAAAGAATGTTAGTTTTCTGCAGAAAAATTGCAAAACTCTGCTTTTTCTTCAACTAATTTGAGACAACTTGAATTCTAGACTTTGATCGAACTTTAATCATCCTCGCAGTTATAAAAGTTACCTAGTCAAAGTTTTGGAAGCTTTATGAGATTAATGTTTTTTTCTAGTATTTTTTATTGTAATCTCTTGCCTGAATAATGACCTTTGTAATGACCTTTGCCTGAATGTGATTTAACTTTTACTGAGAATTTCCTTGGATTTAATCTATGTGTGACCAAGAGAAGGGTGGAGTAAAGGTTTTTAAGGAAAGCTTTCGATTTGCTTTTATATTTTTTCCTTAAGATCTATTACCTCCTTAAATCACATGGAGCTCTAAACTTAAACTTTAAGCTGGACCAAAAGTTTTCGTCCTAACATTTTTGCTTTCATATATAATCAGACTTATAACATCTGAAATTTAGTTGAAATAATTAAACTTACAGCTATGAATGAGAGTCATTCGTGAATTATTTTTGAAGCAATAAGAAGATATATGACAAGAACCGTTAAGATGTATAGAAGAAAATGATGAACTAGAAGAGCCTTAATGAACTAAAGCCGGTCTACACGCCACGTTGCTAACGCCCAAAAAATTCGAGGTCTATGCGTTGGTAACTTTAGAAGTGGTCTACACGAGCAGAATTAGTTTGATCCTTTTATTTCTTTGCCTCAGATGTTCTTACAGGGGTAAATTAAACTGAAAGTGCACCCTCAAGAACCCACTTGCTACGCTCACTAATGTCCCTTGTAGACCAAACCAGCGCTGCTATCGCCGACCTACTAGCTCATGTAGACCACATCTTTCACTTTCTATTGAAATGCACGGGATTTCGCTCAGATCTGAAAGAATGTTAGCGATGCGATGTTTTCAACGCTCATGTAAGACTAAAGCAGTTATAACTAGGAATACATAGTATTACAATTTAAAGCGGGAAAAAAAGATATTGAAATAGAAGTTTGATAAAAGATTTGTCTAACGTTTTATAATACTAAGTATATGGTTTACAAGTTAGAATAAAAAAAATTGCCTCTTAGCTGCTAAATATGGAATATTTTTTTATAGCCTATTTATCTCCAAGCTGACCGATATATGATAAGCCCTATTCATTTTATGGATTCGCCTTTTGGCATTATTTGTTTATTTTATTTTCAATATAACTTATCTAATAAGAAATTTTTAATAAGTTAATTAATAAAAATTGATTAATTTTTGTTTTGCTTTTTGTGATGAATTCGAGCGTTGTTTCTCCATGAAAGGAGAAGTAGTTTCTTAAGAAAATTACAAATATAATACATAACATTGCCTTTAGATATTAATATCAAAATTACAAATATTGAAATACGTAATTTTTTTCCATAGTTTTATATTTGCTTTCGTTTTCCTTACTTATAATATAGGCTAAATAGTTAGAAATTAAAATAATATACATATTATATTAGTTATTGAAAAATTATAATTAATACTGGTTGCCTTCACTGAGTTAATAGAAATCGATATAG
>JAFIDM010012231.1:90650303-90668383 GCA_023159025.1 Thereuonema tuberculata
TTTGTCCCATCATGGATTTTTCAATTTCAATATAATTCATTGAATTTTTTCCCCGCAAGTGGACTAAAAAAATCAAAAACATGTAAAATTTATGATAACTTATTGCCGTTCCGGCATGGCCTAGTGAATTAGGCGGCGGCCTTCCACGAGGCAGATGTGTCGGATACTGGGTTCGAATCCCGGCGTCGGCATAGATGTTTACTTTCTTTCCTGTATTTGTCTGCTTCTTCTCCTTCTCTTCTTCCGCTGTCTATGACACTGACAAATATTCCGAAATTTTAGGGTTTGTATGATAGATACTCCAAGGATGAAAATACTCGTGGGCTGTTCCCGCGGCCCTACTCAGAGTGAACGATACCAAGAACTTGGGAGTTGATGAACATACTGAGACTAACTAAAACTAACTATTACAGCTTATTCTTTTAGTTAGTACTTTGATTTCACAATATACTTTTAGAGACTTTTTTTTTTTTTACACTGCCAATATGTTTTCCCTATTTACTGGGAAGCCAGAAGACAAATGGCTTATGTTCCAAATGTCTGAGCATTAGATTAAATAAATAAATGTTTTCCCCGTCCCCACCCACCTGAAAGAAATTCAATTGGATGCCCATGAAGGGGCAAATCATACTCATAAAATAAGAAATAATTCAGGAACCAAATCAGTTCAATAATTAATCATCATTAGGTCTCTTTTGAAACTTTAATTTAAACTAATCATATTCAAGAATAGAATTCGAAATTTCTTTCTATTTATTGCTATTGTTTGCATTTCTTTTATTCGCATTTTGGTCAAGTAAAAAAAAAATTGAAGGAAGAAATATAAATAAATATTTCTAAAAATCAAAACGGAAATTTAACAGTAAGTTGATAGAAATTTAGTTTCGTCAGTGCTATTTCATTAAATCTATATTTTTTTTTCAAAAACGGGAGAGGTTAAATTCTTAGTCTTACATTAAAAAGAAGTCATCATTTTTGTGGGCACAAGGAAAGAACTCTGGAAAAGCAGGAATGTATTATTTTCATTAATGTTTTTTTTCTGTTTTTACGTTCAGTTCATCCAAATAAAATTAAACTAGGATCATAAAAAGGCTCACATATTCTAGTATTCTAATCTACATATATAAAAAGTAAAATCCTGACTCACTCACTGACTCGCTCATCAACGCCCAGCCCAAACCCCTGGACCTAGAAAGCTGAAATGTTGCACAGAGGTTCCCTTTATGATGTAGACAAGGAATAAGGCCGGATTTTTCGAAATTCCCACGGGATAGGGAATAAAGAGGATTTATATTTTCGCTTTTAAGTTGCCTTATCGATATATAGGTGTGTGTGGCGCCAACCCGCAATACATCTGAGTTATCCGGAGAAGGCCACAAGCTGGGAACTCGTATATTTTCCGATCTCGATATTAATTTTCTAAATAAATAAAGTTTTTTTTTTTTTATGCTGTGTATGCAAGGGTTCCGGAGCGAAGCGACGGTAGCCGACTAGTATCAAAATAAACAAGAAGAGTCTAAAACTGAAATTAAATCAACTATTCTATCAAAACAGTAACAAAAACTAAATCCTGATTATAGGAATACAATTCATTTTCTTGAGCTTTTCGAATTCTAACAGACGAATTAAAATTTCTGTGAGGCTAATTAATATTTAACTTTCTAATTATCGCCATTTGTTTAATTTCCTTTCTTTTAAAAGTATTTTTAAGTAATTATTAAGTCATTATCTTTAAATCAATAAATCATTTATTAACCCTTGAAATATTTTATACATATCTGTCAAATATTTCAAAGTGATATAAAAGTGATTTCAGGAAAGTGATTTCAGGACTTTAGATCAAATATAACTGAAAATAAATCTTGTGAATCCAGTCAGAACTTTATTTTTAACTTCGTAGATTTCATAATTGAAATTACTAAATTATTGTAAAAACTATCGTATTCTTTTCTTACAATATATAAAAATTGATTCAACTGAGAAAACAAATCTGAACTTACTGGAACTTAAAATTACTTCATTGTAAGGTTATTATCATTAACATACTTATAACTGAATCGTTGTCTAATTGCTTTCAATCAATTTAAATTGTTAGTACGATTCTGTAGGTGGCTGTAGATAGTTGCAATTTTTTTCCCCCTTTAATTCACTTTTCGTAATTGGTTTAATATTCTCTTTATCTAAAAACTCGGGATAAATTCAGGAAATTCATTAAAAGTTACTATTCGGAAATGTTTTAAAAATATAGAAAAACAATTAATGAAACATTACTTAATAAAAGAATTAATTTACAAAAGCAAGTTATTATGCTAAATGGAGATGTGAATGGTTACGAAACTTACAATTATTCAATTTTCAAGAGTGTCCTTTTAAATGGGATAAATACGTAAATATTCAGCAAAAATCCTTCTGCTCTTCCTTTTAAAAAGTTTTCTATGGTGTTTACACTCACAAGTTTCAATTTATACTTATAATATCAAGAAATTTAACCTTTTTCATCCAAAATTTTCCCAATTTGATAGATAACGGAAATTACTGAACTATTTCAGTGAAATTCCCCTGAATATATTAACTTACTTCAGTCATAATCTTGATCGCTAGATGAAATGTTAACCATAGATTTCAAAAGAATAAAAAAACAACATAAAACAGCAAATTCTTTTTGAAAGAATATAATTTTTAATAGTACTGTAAATCTTTACATGTTGTTACAAACTCAGAAATATTGACTCATTACAAACAAAGGTTAGTGATTCAAATCAACACAGTTGACTGATCCGTCGTTATATAATATCAAAAGGAGTAGAAAGTGGAATCGATACAAGACAGATTATGGCAAGCGTAGTAAGGCAATCAACTGCTCGATACTAGACCTTTTGTCAATCTTCTAATGCAAACAGAACAAACACTCACTTCAATCAAGGAAACACTGCAATCAGAAAATTAACTAATGCGTTGCAAAAAAATTAGTTCCAACCTCGATCACCAGTTTTGGCAACGTTAAATCATTTCATTTTTAGCCTCGAATATGTACTGTGATCCTTTTCGTCTTGAGCAAAGCCAACATTTTCATGAGAATCCAAACTATCTACGTCATAAAACTTTGATTCTTAATGAAAATATTACCCGAATTTCTTTTCTGCAACTTTATCCTTTTTTATTCAGTCAGCATTGCCTTTCCTGTGAATGCGTGTTTGTCCTGTCTGGCATCCCATAGGGACTGGTGAAAAAAAAAATATAGCCTAAATGTCGAACTTACAGCAACAATAAATTGTGCACAAATTTACAGGAAAAAAATGGAAATCTCAGATTTTTTTATAACTTGTAATTAAAATATATATAAATCTATTTATAAATATAAGAGCACTTGCTGATTTCTTGTTTCTTTTTAACTGGAACTGGCGCTAATTTGGAGAGACAACCGGTGTGCTCAGGTTAATTAAAAACCCTTCTAAAAGTCCAGAGAAGGTAAAAAAGGAGGGATTAGAATCTGTGGAAATTCTTATCTTTTCTCTCTCTTTTTTTTTTCAGTTTTCGATGATTTTAAAAAAAAAAAAAGAGAGGAAAATGTTAAACAACTCCGAAAAAGAAGAAAAAATAAATCACTCATACTTCGAACATGCTATTGGGAACCTACAAGAAAAAGACCCGAAGTCTCAAATAATGGTTTAATAGTGGAATTGAATTTCTTAAGAACTTTTAATAGAAGAATATTAAAAGAATATTAAATATTAAAAGAATTAAAAATATTACTTCTTTTAATAGAAATAGTAGTAGTGACAGAGGTGTTTTTTTAGAAGGTCCCCAATCTGGGCGAGTCCGTTCCTTCCAGTTTTCAAGTATGCCCATTTACTCACACAGGTATTCCATTTCATTCCACACTGAAACGCTCTCATACCTGAATGCATTCACACACACGTTGAAAAATGTACAAGGGATTAAAAGAGATCATTCACTCACTGATTCTAATGATAGTCACGCTTTAAAAAGATAAAAAAGAACTCCATGCATACGACCTGCGCATTCACATGACGGTTATCACTCATGCGTTTAAAAAGAAAAGACAAGAAACATTCATTCAATTATTCACTGATTCACTCATTCATTCAATTCAATCATTCACTCAAGTATTCACTCAAACATCGAGCTTTTGTACATGTTAAAATATATTATAAAATATATCGGGGAATGAATTCCATTCTGCCTGACGTCATCTCGTTTGCTTAAAAAAGACATCACCAACGATCGTGAGTTTGTTTTATTTTTTTTTCCCAAACAATTTTCCGCGCTAAATCCTTAATCTTTGTGCCAATAGCCCAAAACGGGTTAATTATATAGAATCTGCCAATTGGCATAGTTTTCTACAATTTGGCTTAAAAAAATTGTGTGTGAAGATGAAATTTGACCTAAATTCCAAGTTATTTTGCTAATTACAAGAGTTTCAATTTTCCTTTCGCTCTGATGACCTTGGACTCATCTTAAAAAATGCGGAAATAATGGAACATTCAACATCGTTAGTGATGAAGGGAGAGAATGAAAAGGAACAGGGGATGATGAGACGACGGCGTACCGTTTATACTATTCCTATATTTGACGGAAACCTTACTTAAATTCGGGTTTCTTACGTTAAAGCTAGAAATAAACATGAAACTGGTCCATTTGGCAGAATCGAATTCCCGAACGACGAGGGTTGGAAGAAAGAGATGGGAACAAATAAGTCTTATTTACAAAAGAAGCTACAACGGCAACATTAGTTTCCATTGGAGCGTTTGATTAGGAACAAAGGGAGGGAGAATAGAGGGATTGGGGAGAAGGGAAACCATTTACTGCTGTGTGGTACTTGGTTCTTCAGTGTTTGGTGATGGGGTTGATGTGCTACTGGCAGCACGGAGAGCGTTCATCATTTCTGTGGATGTGTAAGGGCATTTACTGTAGATGGTGGCACAGGCTTGGGTGCTCTTGGTGGTGGAACCCAGATAAGCTGCGTATTCATAAGCTCCCTTGGGAGTCTTCAGTTCCTCAGCAGAAACATTTTTGGGCTTGGATCTATAGAACAAAACAAAGAGTAACAAATTTTAATACTACCAATACTTCGTTTGAATAAAAAAGTATAAAGGCAAGAAATTTAGCTGTTGTAAATATTTAGAATATTCAACAACTTCTTAGTGGAGGCATCGAAGACTCACACTAAAATATACAACGATTAAAAGATAATTTTAATAAATAATCTTACTTGAATAAGAATTATTTGAATTAAAATTAATACTTCCTTCATCAAACGGAAAGGAAAGACGCTTCTGAATTATCAATTCACTATTTGCTAAATCTTTAGATTTTATAGTTCTGGTAAAATTTTAATTTTAATCGAATTTTTAAAAACTAACAATAGATATTAAATGATCTCCAATTACTTGATATTATATCCTCTCACAGCAACATCTTAAGTCCTAAATTTGACTTTTCTTTATTTATATATAGTGTTTGTTTGTTTGTTTGTTTTGGTTTGTGAAAAGAACTCTTGAAAACATTATTCAAGTTTATTCTTTTTTCCTAAGATGAGGCCCCATCTTGAATAAAACGACGCGATGATATATTAACCTGCTGACGTGTTTGGTTTAACAGTAGTTTTTTTTTTTTTTTCTCTCTCTTTTTTTTTCACGTCACAACAGGTTCAATAACTCGGGAGTTTTTCAATGACATGCATATTTAAATAGGGCGAGGCCAATTAACCAACATTTGAATGGGGATGTTTTAAACAAGAGCAGTTTAAAAATTGCTGACACAGTTTTGGAGCCGGTGTGAAAACATTTCACAGAGAGAGAGAAATAATAATAATAACAATAATAAGCCGACCGTCAAGTTATATGGAAAGTTAAATAACCAGTAGTGTAGATACGTCTCGTGAAACGTGACAGGAGTCGGCAATTAAGCTAACAGTTAAATGGCAGCAATTATTGGTTTTATAGGTGAAAGACCTATTTTTTCGTCTGGTTAGTTAGGCGGACAACCTTGACATTGATAGCGACCAATCAAGGTCAGCTTGGCGCGCATCAGCCTCACGACTCTGGACATCGTTCCACTTCCCAGGGGCATAAATACTAGAAGTGCTTTTTTTTTCTGTTGCACGAATGCTTTGTTTTTTTCCTATTTTTTTTTTCTTCTTTTCTTCTTCTAATATTTTAGTTTGCGGAAGTTTTGTAATTTTGACGCGGAATAAATTATTAGGCTTAATTTGAACGGATTTGTCAGTGCTATAGTTACACGCTTGAACGGATTATGTAATTCAACTGGGACAATAAATCTGCTCAGTTATTAAGTTCTAATAACTCGATCGTTATTACGATCTCTTAATATCGTCGTGACTTGGGTCTAGTAATTACTACAACCGTAAAAATGGTCGTAGAGTCAGGTATAAAAAGCACTTCTCAGCGCATTAGCAAGTACTTCACTCAGATTAAAGCAGTCAACGACTTCCTCCTGTAGATAAATTAGTACAACATATTTCAAGAAGTATTAAATGGCAATAGTTATGTTTCAAATTCACAAACGAAAAGATTAACAAAATATATAATGAAATTTGTATTAAATTTTGTTTTTGTACAAAACAGAATAATTCAAAAATAATAATAATATAATTTTAAGAAGATAGTAATTAAAATTAGTTAAAGCTTTATTATCTTTGCAAACTAGTTCTACTAGAAATATATTATTTTCTGAATGTTATTCTTTCAATGTAACTGAATTATAAGATCTCACACAACTAAACTTTTAGCTTTTGTGCCATAGATGTTCTTCACGAATTCAAATTTAATTCTTTACATTGTAATTCCGAAGGGATTTTTTTGTGTATTTTATATTTCAGTTGAGCTTTTTTTAGTTTATTTATTCAGTAGTTTCTTTCATCCTCATAAACTTGTAAATGTGTAGAAAATTGACAATTCCTATTCGTACCAACGAATCATGTTGACCTGGGTGGGTCCGTGAACTGCAATTTCTCCACCCACAAGAATAAATTACTACTTTAAATGGAGACTCAGTTAACGAACGGAATCGGGGGTAGGGAGAAAAATTAAAGTAAACATTAATAATAATAAAAAAAAAGATGAAGAAGAGAATAATTAAAGTCTCACTTGAAATTAATCATAAATATTTATCCCATACTAACTCGGATACATTCTAAAGTAAACATCAGATTTTAGACAGCATTCATTGTTTATGATTTTAAAGTATTTAGCACATATATTTGTTATCTACATACATCGAAAAGTATAGGAAATTATTATAGTGCTATGTTTTCTTTCGTATTAAATCACTGTCATAATTAATTTTATAAATCACTAATTTATTTATTGTGATGATTATAACAGAATGGAAAATAATGGTCACTAATAAAATGGTATTTAAATTAAAATAGATCTATTTTTTTTTCTTTAATATTCTTAGAATGAAAAAAAAAAGTATAATATAATTGTAATTACTTTTAAAAGCTGTTTTTTTTTTTTATTTCGTTATTTATTATTGTTGTCTAACAATGGAAAGTCTTGTCTTATCATTTTAGAAACATAACATTAGAAAGTATCTATTTATTATAAAATTTAATGAGAATTTGTTATTTGGAAATTAATATTATTTTTAATCTTGAAATTCAATTTCTTTAACAAATTTAGATTTTTTTTTAGTAGAACTTTGCTTATTTTAGTAGAATTTTACCTTCTTACCACTTTAAAAGCCACGTCACAGATTATGTTTATAAGAATTTAAAACTTAGAAAAAAAATGTGTGTTTTTTTTTTTCTTTTTCTCTTATTTTTTATCATAATTTATTTTAACACGAAAAACGACGTAAATTGCCTAACGATTAAATTTCTATTTAAGAAAGAAAAAGAGAGAAGGTAGAGAATTGTGATGAATGAGTTGTATTTTATGAGTTGTTTTGGGAACGCTACTTACCCGAACAGGGCCTTGATGAGCTTCTCGTCGTATTGGAGGTTGTCGCTGTCTGTGGTTTCCAACTCGCAGATGAGACGGAGAGCGCATCTCAGGTGATCTACTTCGTTGATCATGTGGAAGTAGAGATCCATGTTACCCAGCTTCTCGGCCAACGGACTGCTGATCTCTCTCTTGCCTGATGCCAAGGCCACGGCCACAGCAGCCAACAGTTTCAGACCGCCCAGTGCTGCCAAGGTCCCTGAAGAGATACCCGCTATGGGGAAGGGCAATGTAAATAGAAGCGCATTGTCGAATAGGGAGAAATTGGGCAGGTAAACGGGTTCACCCACAGCAAAGAGGGCGACCACTACGATCAGACCAGAAAACAGAACCTTGGCGTTCATGACTAAAAAGAAAATATTGAGGAAGAAAATCTGATTAAATTACGAATAATGTAAAATTAAATAATATCAATGAAATTATTAAAAATAAAATAGAAAGCTTAAAGTAAATTTACACTTGGACAATTAACAAATCTGTATTATTACAAGCTACAGTATAATTTCTCCAAAGAACTTATATTTTTAGGTATAATTTTCATTTTTAATAAGACTTCTTAAATTTTTGAAGAAAAATTACTTCAATAAAAAGAAAACATTACTTCATTATTTTTTTGTTTGTTTTATACACAATTTTTTTGAATATCCTCATTTTACTTCAAATCGTATAAAATTTATAAATATTAGGTTTTTTTAAAAAAAAAATCACCTAAATCTTCATTTTATTCTGAAATAGGTTGCATTTAACCTATTTCAGAATAAAATGAAGATTTTAAGTTAAAAATCTGAAGTGATTTTTTTTTTTTTTCAAAAATATTCATGATTTATACACTTAACCTAAAACATAACATAATTTTTTTCTGTATATGTATGACACTCCATTAAATAACTAAAAAATTCTTAAAAGTTAAAAAAAAAAAAATGAATTACATTTTTGTAAAAAATGTAATTCAATTTTTTACACATTGAAAAAAAATTACACATAAAAATTAAAAATACACATTGAAATGATCTCCATCAAATTGTGAAAAATGCATGAAATGTTCGCCTATCCAAACATTGGCGAACATTTCAAGGATTTTTCACTAATTGATGGAGATCCTTTCAATGTGTATTTTTCAGTATTAATTCTGGTTGATTGGTGCAGGGAAGCTTCAAGATACAGCCGGTCGACAGACAGTGGCCTGGCTGTAATACTTCCGCATCGATACAGGTTCAAGGCTATCGAGGAAGCTGCCAACCGATCTGTTCAAGGTTCTCTTCGAAGGAGCAAAAAAAGAAAAAGAACTCCTCAGGTACCGCTGCTATCTGACCGACTGAGTCTTGGAAGCTGACCATCAATGCACACAAACAGACACACAGATACACAGATCCACTAACAGCGAAGCACACACACACTTGCAGATAGAATAAAAAACAGAAATCCTTAGCTGGTATCCCATGGTGAAGGATCCTTTACCTGGACGATGTAAAATCCTCTTAAGCACAAGGTACGATGGACTCGTGTTGGAAACAGGAGCAGTCTAAGATAAAAACCGTTGGTGCTGCTGTATTTATACTGGTCGCTTACGTTGAGGCTCAGGAAAGTAGAAGGCTGCCTAGAGGCCTCCTGCCAACTGATGACCCAAATCAATGGATGAGAAAATAGGCCATTGAGAGGGGAATCGAGGTCTCCTTTGCGTTTACCTACTGTCATTTCTCCTAACTGATGCGTTTTCCTTCCTGTCCAAAGCAGATTCTTTTCATTGAACGTAGTTTTCATCACCGATTGATGATTCGATCAATTTTTTGATAGAGCATTGTAATGACGTTGTTTTACGCCAACACTGCTGTCATCTCTTTTGCTTTGCTCGCAATAACGCCTTCCAATATTCATTATAATGACTTACGCTAGCATTTTATCAATCAAGTTAGTCGAATAATGACAACAATAATATGATTTAATGCGAATATCATCAAGAAAATTTCCTTTTGAAACTACTTTCCGCCTAAAATGCTTTACAATTTCCGTTCGAAGATTGATAATATTTTCTTTATGTTAGATTTCATCGAAAATTATTTCTACTTGTATCAAAATTTTCGTATTAAATTTCGACGATAGATTAGCAAGTAAAAAGATAATAAATTAGCATAAAAAAAGCTTAAAATGCATTTTTGTTTTAACACAACTCCAGTTTCAGAAAGTTCCTTTAAACAAAAAGAAAATACATGTGTAAGTCTACGAATCTTATATAAGATATAGATGACTACGAATTTTATTTTATAAATTATGAATATTCTCCTTCAATCATCTTTTTATTAAATCCACACCAAACAAAATATTCAGTTGAAGCGCAGAAGAAATAAACCTACTTACTGAAGCGTATAATAATAGTATTATTTATGTAGGGAGGTAAAGAAGATACTTCAAAGAATTGTGAGAAAGTAGGGCAAGGTTACGTAAATTAACGGTTATTTCTTAAACATCGGTTAGTTAATTCAATTTTAGCAATTTTATAAGTCACTGAAAAACTACATGTTCCGAAAAATAGCTTCGTCAATAGCCATTGTAATGCTTTTTTTTTTCCCTTTGTTTACATTCTTTTTTCTTGTTCAGATAGTATTAAATTAGTAAGCATTATATACAATATATATAAAACATCTTTAAAATGTGTAAAACATCTTATTATATTCGACAATATTTCGCAGAAGTTTTATTTTTATTTACTTCTGCGAAATATAAAAAGGAGATTTTAAAGATGTTTTATATATATTGTATTAACTAACTGAAGAAATGAAGGATGAAGAATATATAAGCATTATATATATTTACTAAGAATTAATAGAAAAGTAATTTCGTATAATTTCTTTTTTTAATGATAAGAATTAAAGAAACGAAAAGTTATCAGAAATGCATGTAGTGTTACAAACTGATATTTCAAATTCAATAAAGCTAATTAAGTTCAATTCAAAATTAACTTTCGTTAACAAAGTGGGTTTTGTAATAAATAAGTGCAGATGATAAGATATTTCTTACAATACCAAATGATTTTTTTTAAAAAAATATATTATCAGAATAACACGCTAATTCTACTTCATAAACTAACTGATAATAAACCTAAATTACTTAGATAATTAGCATGCTTTTCTGTTACTTGTTAGAAATAATCAACTTGTTAAAAACTTATTAAAAAAAATCTCAATTTTTTTTTTAAATTTATTAATTCATCTTTGTTTAATTCATTTTCTGCTTGTGTATTCTCTGTTGCTAGTTGATTTGTTTTTGTAATTGTTTTTATTTACAATGCTGATGTAAATTTTGTGTTTTAATGGTTCTATTTCTTTTGGGGAATCCACTTTCCCAGGTCTTCCGTCTTTTATTTCTGGATGGTATCGGGAAGGCACACTTGGCCATGAAATCTCGTGGTCAGTCTAAGCCCGAATGGGGAAACACCATTCACCGATGGCGGCTAACTTCCGTGCGCGGCCTTGGCGAGGCGGTCGTTGTACCGATGTTGGAGTCAGAAAGGAGAAAAAAAAAAAAGAAAGAAAAGAAAGAAAGCAGGTTACGAGAATGCAATGATCTTCAAGGCAAAGTTTTCGCGTGAAAATCACGCAAGCGCAGCTGCGATCGTGAAAACGTTGGCAGTTTGGTCGACGGAGAGAGTTTGGACGTCAATAGACAAGGTGACTCCAGAGGTGGGGTAGTAAACACCGTCTGTGATAATGCTCTTAGGCCATATACACCGAATCCAAAGACGCTTTCTTTGTTTCCCCATACTTTTACCTATAACTGCTTCAAATTTCTTCAATGTCCTGGTCTGTTTAAAAATTATACTTTATAATTGAAAAACGAATACATAAGTCAACACTTCCTCTTTAAACCTACTAGAATTAACAAATCCGTGGCTAACTAGCCCTAATTAAAGACACAGAGAGAAACCTCAACCATTTTTAAAACCCACACACAGTTCCCAAGTTTGAAAAAGTAAAAAAACATTAATAATTCTCTCTATTTTTTAACTTCATGTTCAATGAAAGTAAAAATCAATGTTATTCCGTTTAAGTTATTGAGTAATTTCATATATGTCTGCTTATTTTAAAAATGAGCGCAATGAACACGGTCTCATAATTAAGATACGAAAATGAATTAGATTCAAGATTTTTTTTTTATCTACAAATTAATTATTCATGAAATAAATAGAAGATGAAGTTCTTTTTAGTAAAACTTGTAATTCTTTAACGAAAATAAACTTTAAAAAAAACCAGAATTTTTTTATTTAATATTTCATCAAATTATTCTCGATAAAAACTTTATTTTGAAGAAATTGTCATTCATCTCTTTAAGTTTTTAAAAATATATAGAGACTAATAATTCACTAATTTTTATTTAATTATATAAATTACAGTTGTTGAAATCTGAATACAAAATTAAAATCTTAAAATTTTTTAAACCTTTTTTTTTTTTTAAACGAATAAAATCCATTACGAAAAGAATTCGATTTTTGCTGAGGTAGTTGTAACTAAAAATTTGATTGAAACTATATATTTTTTTAATTACTTAAGTTTTTTTGTACGTAATATTGAAATAAAAAAGTAATCGTCTATTATTTATAATAAACAACTCTGCAATCAGTTAAAATCAATAAACATTCCATCAGACAATGAATGACGTCACATGGTTATTGCTAAACCTGTTTCCAAAGCCTCAATTTAAATTATTATTGTTTATGCTTGAGAAACAACATCAGTAAATCATCAACAATTTATGCAATTTACTTCATCTATTATTTCCCTATTATTCTAATGGGAAGCGGCCTTTATTGGAAAACGTAAAGAAGAAAAAAAAGAAACTGCCTTTGAATGAAGTCCAATCAAGATATAATTGGACCAGAAACAAAACAAAAAACTCAACAAAAACAATAACATAAAAAAAAAAAAAGAATTAAGTGTATAGATTATACATGTTAACAATACTTCCAGGGAATCTAATAACAGACACCTGCAACGAATGGTATGAGCTTCTTTTTTTGCGTGTGGTTATAAATCATTTTAAAATTAGTGAAGCAGACAAAGGTATCTTTTGCAAACCCTATTCTAGAGACAAATAGCATTTTTTTTGTTTTTTATTTTTTGCTGAACTTCAATTTTAAATTGTAATAACAGGAAAACTAGGTCAAAGGTGCTTTCGGTACAGATTGTTATTGTCAGCTACTGATGCTTTGGGTTTCTTTTTAATCGAAATATATATAATTTAGATTTGCAATATCACATGACCACTTGGCTTCCATCATCCTTCGTCCAATTCGCTTTCTTTGTTACTTAAGAATTTATCTCTTCCTCTTCCCCCACATCGTTGACCTTATCGACTCCCCGCCGAGAGGGTTCGAATTATGAATGAAATCATTGAGATATAACCTGCATCCAATTTTTGTTTTTTGAATCACTACTTAATCTCGTCGCCAGATTATAATTTTCGATGCTTTTCAGACCCTTTAAGCTTTCTTAAATCCTCCAAACTTGACGTAAATTGATAATAAAAACAACAATTTCCCATTTTTGTTTTGCTACGTTTTGTTCATGGAAATCAGTGGTTTTTAATTTAAGATTTGGAAAATATTAATTTCCTAAATTTAGTAGCCGTGCCAGCGTATTAGAGAAAATTTATTACAATGATAGTTAATAATAACACTTAGTGTAATAAAGACTTATTTAAAATAAATTATTTTATTTTTCTGTTTTTTAGTTAAAACAAAAAAATTACAAAATCAGACTCGTTGCAAATAACTTAAACTATAATTATATAGGAATCATTTTCTTGGCTATCATGTTTAAATGTTGCCATGCATTATTCAATTTTTGTCTAAACCCATAATCAGCTGAAACAAGAGATTCTACTGAAAACACAGCTTCACAGTAATTATATTTTTACTCAGTTTTGTAAATTATTAGTATTTGGGAAGAGGAGTGCCTTTTGTTCTTAAGTAGCTAAATGTTTTTCGTTTGTCCCTTATTAAGAACCTATACTTAAAGCAGGAGTAATTAAACGCATTGTTAACAGCTACTCTTCCGTCCGTGGATCGAATAGAACATCAACAAACTGGTTGACAGCTACGCCCCCATAAACATTTTATTCACATTCTTCTAATTTGTTGCAAAATGGAAAGTTAAGAGTTCCGGGAGATAATTGCGACCCCAATTGACTCTTTTTAACCCTTCCCCAATGAATTATAGGTCAACCACAGGTCAGGGGGTCATAGGAAGCATCGTGAATTTGATGCAAACAAAAGGATTCTGCCTCGAAGGAATATTTTAGTCGATGATTTACCGAAGAATTTACAGTTCTTAAATTTAATGAATGCTAAATATAAATGAAACCAAATGAAATGCAAAAAAAATATTTTGGAAATATTAATCAGTGACTAAGAAACAAAAAACAAAACATTATTGTAGGGATTTACCTGGTTTTAAAATTTAAAACTTTTTAATTTTTTTGTATTGTAATAGACCAAGAGTGATCTGCAAGGAGGCTTCAACTCTTAATTAGATATAATTAACTAAGCATAGATGTATTCCAAACTAGAATATATAATCCCGTATTGTTTAATTACTAATTTGATATGGTCGAATAAAATTATTCATTCGAAATTTGGTTATTTTTCTTATTCTTAAAAAAAATTAGAATTTTTTTTAAGAATAAGAAAAATAACCAAATTTCGAATGAATAATTTCCGTTTTGCATCTTTTATTCGACATGTTTTGGAAAGGTTAGTTTTCTGTTGATAGAGATAGTGCTCATAAAATAGATTTATACTGAGCTGTTTTTATTTTACTTATTATATTTTGTTTACCAAGTTTTCCCAAAAGATAAAATATTTTCTCTTTAAGAATTTTCAAAGAATAAATTTCTTAGGGAATGTTAGAAAATCTGAAAAATTAGTAGCATTATGGAATTTTAACTTTTAACTTAATTTTTTAACTTAATATTTTAGGAAGAACAATAAATTCATTTAAAAACCTATCTGATGACTGCCCAGTGAAACCCTTTTATCCTTTTGGGGTTTTTTTTTTTTGTATTTTTTATTTCGCATCCTCTATGTTTAAAGTTGGAAGTTGTGAACACAGTCCAAACAACTCAATACGATTGAAATCAACTAAATTAATTCGGATTAAGTTTCTTGTAACTTCACTGCATAACAATATTTGATTCAGGATTATAAGGAAGAAAATTGTTTCGCTTCAGATAAAAGGAAGAACTATTGCTAAATAGGTGAAGAATTGTTCACAGCAAACTCATTAGACACTAAAAAATTCCGAAGCAACTCGCAAGTTAATTATTAATAACTGAATTACTAGATGGTTTTATTTAGTTTCTTATTATTTATATCAATAAAAATCGACTTAATGCAATGTACAAAATGTCAGATAAAAGAAACCCAGATTCATTTAGAGAAGGAAAACGAAAAAAAAGAGAAAAAAATCGGTACATGCAGAAATAAATAAAGCTACAATGTGGAATATAGTTGTGAAAACAAATAAACAAACAAACAAACAAATAAATAAATAAAAGAAAATAAATGTTCGCAAAAATTAAGTCAACTTTCCTTAAATGTTATTTCTTAAAATTCCTCTTTTTTCTCTTTTTCTTTTCTTTTTTGTTTTGCTTTAAAGTCGTGAAAATGCCAAAAAACTTACATTTATTTTCAATTTATAAGATCTGATGAATATAAGTAGTATAGATTTTGCATTTTTGACAAAATTGACTAAATCCTCTTTACTTACATAAGTTATCTAAACCAGATTCATTTTGATCGTATCAAACCATGCGTAATGCAATAGCAAAAGAGATTAATTCTTATTTAAAACAATACAACATTAATAGACTTAAATCTACTACAGTGAAACTTGGATAATTCGAACTTGTTTATTTCGAAATTCTGGATAATTCGAATTTCTTGCTCGGTCCCTAGAATTCTGTATTAAATTAATGTTAAAAAATCGTGGATAAATCGAATTTTATTTTGAATAATTCGAATTTTATTTTGAATAATTCGAATTTTTCGTAGAATTATCCTTAAAATATTACGGTAAAAATTGTCCCTGAGACTTTTCTCAGCTAAAGATGCATTATTTAGTTTAACGGTCTTTCTAAGGAAAACAAAAGCGAGGAGTGGAATGTCACTATGTGGGAATTTCCAAGGATTTTTCTGTCCATCCTCTGCTGTTACCCTCCCCCTCCCACATCCCTTCGGTCTTAGAGTCACGTGCGCTTCCTGTGAATGATTTAATGGGGTTGTATATATTGTTAGTTTTTGTGCTTGTGCTTTAATTATTGTTTCTATGCTCTTACTATGGCATTGTCAAAAGCTAAAGCTCCTTATAAGTCATTAACATTAGCTGAAAAGGTAGCGGTGATTAAGGAAGTGGAAAAAGGCCTTAAAAAGAAATCGAAAATCGCCAAGGAATTTGGAATTCAATCCAACACGTTATCGACATATTTGAAGAACAAAGATAAAATCTTGAGCAGCAAAAATGGCAATGGAGAAAATAGAAAAAGAACGAGAGGACCTGGCAATCCACAGGTTGGAATCTTATGCTAGGACACAAAGATTGCATTCAATGAAGCAATTAAAAATATCTGCCTTTTTTTTCAAAAGTGATGAATAATTAAGCTAGTAAAAAATGTTTGATCTAATGTAAAAAATGTAGCAGTACCATTCTTAGATAAAGTTTATGTGTTAAATCTTTGATCGTGGAGTTAATCTTTTTTATTTATCTCTTCTGTTTGAGAGAATGTATGTAATTCGAATTTTTGGATAATTCGAACTTTTTCTCTGGTCCCTTCAGCTTCGAATTATCCAAGTTTCACTGTATTTAGATTCCAATGGGAATTTCTCGACGAAAACTCAATTGGAAAAGATTTCAAATATCAAATTTAGATCGTTATACTCCTCTAATGTTTCAAGAAGATCCATCCATCCGATTAGGGGGGGAGGTCACACATATACAGACTGGGTGATCTGATGAGCCTCCTTTCGGATTTTTAAGTTAAAACTCGATTTCTTTTCTTTTTTTTTGGCAGATTTAAATGAGACTGAATAAAAAATAATGAATGTAAAGTAACTTTACTTGAAACGTAAAAAAACGTAAAAAAAATACATCAGTACATTATTGTATTTAATACTGATAAAGAATTAAGGCTAAGTTTCGAAAGTAAATTAAAATTCCTTGAAAAGCAAAAGAGAGAAAGTAAAAAAAAAAAAAAAAGAGAATTAAAAGATAGTTATAGATCAAGGAATATTATTTCGAAAAAAATTGACATAATACTTCAAGCTGATAAAAATAATAATGAAAATAAATAGAGGAATAGGAAAAGTAATAATCCATGCACAGTTCTTGCATTGGCTAAATGAAAGTTTACTTTAATGATGCGAATTATTATTACAGTTTCAGACAAATACGACTGAAAAATTGTAGGCAAATAATTGTAAAAGATTTCTTCCTCAGAAGAACGGATTACTTAAAATGTAAAAAAAACATTGATTATCCTTTAAAATCCATTGCATATTTCTGTCGTACTCTTTTGTCATTTTGTATCCAACGTCCGAGCTCTTGGCAATTTTGCCTTTGACAAGGGACGAGAACTGTGATCGTTGCCCAGAGTACAGCTTACTGCAGCTCATATGCCTATATGATGGGCTGTACCTGGTATGCCTGTATGACGGGCTTTATGCTGCATGCCTGTATGCATGTATGACAGGCTGTATGCCTGTATGACGGGCTTTATGCTGCATGCCTGTATGATGGGCTGTATGCTGCATGCCTGTATGCCTGTACGACGGGCTTTATGCTGCATGCCTGTATGACGGGCTGTATGCTGCATGCCTGTATGCCTGTATGACAGGCTGTATGCCTGTATGACGGGCTTTATGCTGCATGCCTGTATGATGGGCTGTATGCTGCATGCCTGTATGCCTGTATGACAGGCTGTGTGCCTGCAGGCCTTTATGCCTGTATGATGGGCCTGTCTATGCCTGTCTATCAAGTAATTGGAGACGTTTGGAAATTTATAACACCTTTAATTTTTTTTTAAGTTAATTTTTTATTTTAATAA
>JAFIDM010012231.1:90671443-90688140 GCA_023159025.1 Thereuonema tuberculata
CTGCAAAAATTTTACTTCAAGTTTTAGATAATCGAGGGGAAAAAATGAGAGCTACTGTCAATTTAATTAAAATTCTATAATTTATTAATTCTATTCTGCCTGAATTTCTTTTTTCTTTTTTTAACTGAAACTTAAAATTGAGGATAAAAAAAGTTGATATTAGTAGCAAATAGAGTGAATCCAGTCCGGGGAATCGTTTAAGATGATTAGTTTGTGTTTGGCCTCGAGGTATCTCCATAATGAACATTGAAAATATACTTTAGTCGTAAATAAATAATGTTAGACTTTGCAAATGAATGGTTGTGAACCATCGAAAGAATGTTGGCTCTCGGCAAAACACCACTCATTAGCTACAGTTCCGACCAAATTTTAACTTTTAACTCCATACAAAAGCATTTTCTTCCATTTTTCTTTCTTGATTCTATTCTTTAAGCAATCGGCAGATGTGGGATGGAACGATTTCTGATGTTAGTTTTTAACAGCTGTAATCTTGGTTTTCGGATATGCGGAAATACAAATTGCAGAATCTATAGATTCGGTTTCTTAGCATTATTTCTTTTCATAATGTTAAGGAAGCATTACGTAGCATTATCTTCACTGTATTAACAGAAGATAATGATTTACTTAACGTTGTCAATCAATAATAATTATGAAATAAATGCAAAATAGTGTTTATCACTTTACTTTATTTCGTATTTAACAAAACTCTTCTATTTCACAGCTTTTCAATTGTTTCAGTAAGTCTGTAAATAACCTATAGCCGAATATCAACATATTTGCTTGAGATTGGCTTTATTAACTGAACCTCATTATAAAAAGTCAGAAATTCGAAGCCCAATAATCAGAGTCCCTGTTATTTCACGGTAATTCAAACACAATCTGAATTGAGTTAATCTTAGTTTCAATAACTTTAAATAGAGTCAAATGAGAAGTTGGCGAAACAGCATTTCAATGGTAAGTATTCCATTTCAAATATCTCTGAAGTATTAATTGATTTCAAATAACATGGTAATTAGTTTTTTTATTCTGTTGCGTCATCAGAATTTCAGATCTTTGTACGTAAAAACTACTGAAGGAGGAACTATAATGTCTACAGAATAATATATCATCTAAAGAATTATTGTAAAGAAAATGTAATATAGACATTAAAATTGAAAATAAAAATGAATATATCTCGACAATCTGTCTCTAATTAAACAAATACATTCCGGGAAATAACAGAAAAACCAAAATCTATAGAGATTACATGGAGACGCCATTTGTACGTCATAATACAACCCGAGGCGATTCCTGCAGATATTCTCGTCCTAAAAAAGTGGCGAGACAGGGCAGCAATAAAAAGAAATATTATAAAGGATTAAAATACCATCCAAGAAGATTTATTCTATCTTTAATACATTATATGTTTTATGGGTATTATTATGTTTAAAATGCAATGTTAATTCAAGATACAGTAGGACCATTTATTTCGAGAATCCTTTGTTTAAAAGATGATTAAGTTTTGATTTAAGATTTTTACAATCTAAGGATGATAATAATAATTCATTTAAGCAAGGAATGCAAACATGATCATTTTTGTTTTCCATCAATTATTTTTTTATTGATTAATTCAAATTTTTTAATAAGTTAATATTATACTAAAGAATCGCTACTAAAAGTTGTAGGAAAACTTTTTATATTTATCTACTTAATTATTTATTTGTTTATTTATTTATACAAGCATTCCTGACTGCATCAGGATGTCGTAATTGACGCCATTTCAGACGGATATGCAAAATGAAAGGATCCATTTCCCAGAGAAGTTAAAAGTGATTTAAAATTAAGGTAAGAGGTTTGAATAAAATTAATTTTTATAAAATTTCAACAAAAAGATACAATTTACTTCGTCACTATACATCTGCTGGAAAAAAAAAATAAAAAAATGGCCGCCTTCAATTGTAAACAAGTTAAATATCATGACAGGATTTCAAGGGCCGTCGCATGGTTTGTTGGCGCCCGGGGCAAGATTTCGTCAGGCGCCCCCTGAATCTCCAATTCAACAACCAAAAAAAAAAACGGAATCTCCTTTTGCCGTTGCCGCGCCCCCCCCCCAGCCGCGGCGCCCAGGGCGATCGCCCCGGTCGCCCCGCCCACGCGACGGCCTTGCAGGGTTTACTAAGAATATTCCTGCCTTGGAAAAATTTTCAGCTTGAAATATTAATGCACATTTACAGGCATTAAAATACAAGAAGTATTGTGTCATATAATAAAAGATTATGAAGATAAAAATGAACGCAGTTCCAAATGATAAAAATGATCATAAAGATAAACCCTATCGAATAGACAGTCAGTCCATTCATCTTGGAATGGTAATTCAATATTCATCATTACTTCACTGTACTGGAAGGATTCTCAATTGGCTGTCAGCTTATGTGTAGTTGCGTTTTCAGAATATTCTCTAATAAATGAAAGAGGAAAACTATATAAATTTAAGCAGAATCAGTTCACTGTCAGTTCTTATTTACTGTTGCTCAGTATGGATTTTCTGGTCAATGCTTCTAGTACTTTAAAGATTCAACGCAAAACATTACATTTCTCATCGGGAATGACTTGATGATGACCTGCTGAAGATTTTACATAATGGTATACAAATCCCTTATGTTATAAAAGATAAAAAGTAAGATAATTTAGTTTTAATAAACTGAATTTAATGCTACCAGAATTTTTTTCCTCGAAGGATACTCAAAATATTTTAGCAGTAAATACCGATCTCCAGTTGACATTTGAAATTTCCGTAACATAACTGGCTTAACCCTGAACTTTAATTACCATAAATGAGGTTTAATGAACTTCATTAGTCACGAAAAACGAGATTCGGGTTTCCTATTTGATTCTCTTAAACACAATGAGCAGAAATTCAATTTGTTAAGTTAACTAGCGAAACGTCTTGTTGAAAAACATGGAAATTCCAATTTTTTGGAGAAGTGTAAACGATCATTAGCGGGTTCCCGCACCTATTCATCTTTTCCTAAGCGGATGCTAAAGATTAGCGACTAAATAAAAATAACAAGTTCTTAGAGTGTATTACAAGTAAGTAGGCTTATATTTCTATAGTTAAATAAGAAACAAGTAATATCATTGCTTTTGCTTATTTTTTTCTTTTCTTAATACAATAAGATTCTAATTAAAACTCAACGAATAATGCTATTTCTTGTAAGAATATTTCCCTATTATTCTATTTGTTATTGATATTGTTTCCCTATATTCTCCTGGATGTAATATCAATATAACAATAAGAAGATAATTAAAAAATGATTGACTAACTAAAAAATTAACAAAAGACAAATAACCTGAGATAGAAATAATCTACGCCAGCGATGACCCAATACTGAACTAGTAAAATATAAAACATACTCCCTCTATCCCATAATAATGGTAGCAGTTGATGAATTTAATTCGTCCCATAATAATAGAGCAAAAGAAAATAAATATAGAACGCAATATTTATTATTAAAAAACTAGATTAAATTAAACAATAAATTAAAAATATTACTCCTAATTTTATTTTGAGTGTTCAGATAGTTTCTGGATTTTTCAATAATTTCGTTACTGCATTTAAACTTATAGGTAGGACCCCTTGACTACGAAGCTTTGCTTTCCCAATCGCAACTCGATCTTTGCTTGAAAACTCTGTTTTTCATCTTACTTTTACAATGGGTTGTTATTCAACTGAAAAAATAATTGAATACTGAAAACAACCCAATTGATTTCGTTCAGCGGATGAAATTAGAAAAAATGTTATAAATCGTAATACAGTAATCAGGTTAACCTAAGAAAAGAAAGATTTGTCAAAACAAATGACATATATCATGAAACATCGATTTTGATTGAAGTCTTCGCTATTTTACGCTACAACATAACTTGCAGCTCCATTCGCCAATAATTCCCGTTTAAATATTCACTTGCTACTATTATTATGGGACAGAGGGAGTATTAATTTTTGTTTATCTTTGCCAAATGTCTGTCTATTTGCCTAATAGATACTAGGCAAAAAGATCGGAGACAATTTATCCTAAAAAAGCTTTTCTGGATAATTGAGGAATGTTAGTCTATGTAAACTAAGAATTAGTTTAGGTGAAATACAACCAGAGTTTATTCGGAAATCGATTCTAAATCTAAATATTATTTATTTCTAGAAAGCAGTAATTCACAATGGAATAAGGATGATTCTTTAATAACAATAAGAAAGATTCCTTAATAATTAAGACGCTTTCATATTTTGCAACTTAATTTAACTTGAAGGTGTGAAATAAACTTTAAATATCTGTGGGAGCTTACACATACTTAAGGTTTGTATTTACCTAAGACTTAAACCAAATCAACTTCTAAAAATTTTAAAAAGAAATTTGTGCCCGGAAACGTCAAAGTTTTCCATTTTTTGGGAGGAAATCGTTTTCTTTCTCTCTATGACGCGCCCTTGAAAATTAGAGAATGTCTTCTCAGTAAGAACTATTTTAATTTAGATGAAATATGAGTTCCTATTTATAATTATTATTCATTGAAATTTGTCCATCGCCAGATTTCTGCAAATATAATGTCCATAAACATAAATTATGCTTTTAATTTTATAGAAAATAGAATTCTACGTTCGATATAATTTCTTTTTAAATCGGATTTACTTTGGTAATTTTATAATAATATTCTGAAACAAAAATAATGTATTATTAACGAAAAAGAAAAGAATAAAAACTCAAAGCAACCGGCAACTGTAGTTAATGTAATCTCACCCCCGCTTCAGAAGTGACACAAAATTCATTAATGTCCGTTAAACGACATAATAAACTCGCTTCAAATTGAAATACCTATTGTGAAGTAATGTGACACTGATACGATAAAACTTGAACAAAAATTTTACGAGGTATTCACAATAGGTATTTCAATTTTAAGCGATTTTATTGTGTTGTTGAACGGACAGTGAGGAATTTTGAGTTCTGAAGCGGGATTGTGTTATGATATGATACAATTCACATTCATTTCAGACTATGAAAGAAGCACCGAGTGTTTCAATGACAAAATAATAAAAGGTAGATTGACCTCTTACAGCTGGTAATTAGTGATAATAATAAACTGTTACAAAGCCATATAGTTTCATTAGTTAAGGCCTTCCACAACAATATAGGACTACGCTATTTTTTTTCCGTACAATGTTTAAATTTCTGCAGTTGATTTTTTTTGCTAAACTTTTGTTTATTTCTTGATGATGTTAGACTCAACTTCCTTGACTCTTTGCAGAAAACTAACTGTTTTTCTCTGAGTTAATGTTTTATCAGCGACCCAGTTGAGAGCTATTGTGATAGCGACCAAAATCGGTAGCCACTGCGTTTGTGTTTTCCGTCCGAGTCTGTCCTTCCCTAACAACTTCCGAACGGAAGGTCGGATCGACAAACGGATTTCACCATCGTGTTCAGAGGCTCAAACACATTAGGAATGGGGTATTTTCAGGGGCCAAAGATCCCCCCCATGTCCGAGATATTTGGCATGGTTTTCATTGGATTTCCGCTTTTAGCTTAAATGTTAGAAATGCAGCCATTTCATGTCAGCTGTTGCTTGATGCTTAAGCTCTCAGACTCATATACTGACTCATATACAAACCCATATGCGGTTCGAATCTGTATATCTGTTTGTTTATTTTCTCTTAATCTTTTTTTCTCAATGTCGCGTGGGCGGTATTTTTTTTTCCAGCTTTTTTTATTATTATTTTTAAATTTTTTTATTGTTATGAGTCGCCCTTAAATTTATGCTTTTGCACAAAATTATAGTCACTTGTTTTAACTTGTTTATAAAATCAAGTAAATTTTCAACTTCAAAATATTAGAACACCAAAATAGTTTAATCATTTGAGGTAAGATATTTTAGAAAGAGATTATAATCGTAATCATAAAACAATTCAATAGGTTTGTATAGAGAAGCGTTTGTCTCAAAACAAGCTGGCTCACAAGAAGATTTGTTGCAAAATGCAACAAACAGTCGAGAAAAATCTGTTAAAAAGAAATAACTCTAAACAACAATAACAATAACAATTACATAATAGCTGCTTCATTATGCTCGGCCTTGCCAATATAGTTTCTTTAATAATTAGCAAAATATTATTTAATTTTTCTGGAATTAGTTTTCTGTTCAAAAACTTTAAAAAAAAAAAATATCGTTTACTATTTTTTATTGTTTTGTATAGTACGTTATCAAGAAGGTTTATGGAAGAAACTACACAAATTTCAAGGGAAATTAGCAAAGAATTACACCATCATTACACCAGCATTAAAAAGCTTATCTGCTGTAGTTGGACCTCTGCGATTAGTTAAACTATGCAACGTATGTGGAAGCAAAGAAGTCGTTAAGAAATCACCAATTGTTTTTGAGTTTTGTTAGTTAGAAGGAAGGATGGTAGAACATTGATTGTAGCGGAATGACTTCTCATTTATGCGCTGTTGACTTAACCAAACACCGTCCAACCGAAGAGGAACTGCTGATATGAAGCTTCCTTCTCTTCTACAGACTTACGTAAAAGCCTTTCCAATTGGCTAATTCCCTATTCTTTTACTGTAGTCTTCTCAATATCATTTGAAAAGCATTGGAACGATTCCCATCAGTTGAATTCCAGGGAGAGATTACTAAGCAAAAAAAAAAAAAGTAAATAAAAATAAATAAAACAAAAAAAAAAGATATTCGCATTTCTAAATTTATAATTTATAAAGGCATGATTAAAATTTGAAAATTTTATTAATAATTTTATTAAATAAACAATTGTATGATAATTGAGAGGAGGGTTTGATTTCTAAAATCCCTTGCTTAAGTCGCTCATTCGCTGAATGCTTGTAATATTGAATTTGATAAAATAAAAATAATATGGAACATATTCTTGTGAAAGAAACTTAGGCTAAAAATTATTTCATGATAGAATCTTTCAGATTCAATTTACAGTTGGCGGGGATTAAATAAACAAATGAAGTTCAGGAACGGAATCTATGTAATGATATTGTTTAAAATTTAGATGAAAGTTAATATGTTATAGAAGGATGATACATGTGGTATACAGTTTTTAACAGATTTTTATACGAACAAATTGTTAACAAGTTGTTTCACTGGTGACTACTCCTGGCTGATGATCACCAAAGAGCTGTTCCAGGATGTCACTTGGTAAACAATTTGATATCTCCGTTGTTGTTATTTATAATTCAAATGCACAGTTTGAGTTTTTATGCTTTAAAAAAATTCATTGAGGCCAGCGAACGGCTGGCACACCAATTGTCTCACTAATTTTTCATTTTTTCAAGTCCTTTTTTCTCTTGAGGCACCACTGCGCTTCCGACGATTAAACAGATTTAATTCTTTTTTAATTTACTTAGCAAAGAGATCCTAGGGGAGAAAAATAGCATATTAACCTTTCAATGATGCAACCGTTACACAATACTCCAATCAAATGGAGTATTGTAAGTGGAATTGAAAGCTATATGTAACGATTTTCTTCATCTCATTTCCGATTTATCCACTTGCCTAAATTCTTCCTTGTGCAATACAAGACACTGACAGGAAAAAACTACAACCAATAACGAAAACACGCTGTTTTACAAAAAGTCAATGTTCAGTAAACCACTCATCACTAGAGGCACATGGCAGCCGATTAAAAAAAAAAATGCTTTACCCGTCGTTGATGCATTTAGAAAATTCCTGATACATACAAAAGGCAAATTAGCATGAAGGACACCTGCAATGAACACAAGTAAAGTCATCAGAGCTGCTCCCAGAGAAACTGCATGTCCGTAGACTGATGCTAAGAACGCCAGAAAAATAGCTTAACAAGTGCAGATGGCCATCGTCAAGAGGTAAGTGACTGCATGGCAAATAAACAGAAGCAGTAGCAACAAGAAATTCAGCACAACCCACAGAAGAGACCAAGAACAATCTGATCCTGTACTGAAGCAATAGCGTCCTCCATTTTGTCAAATACTAACAGTAGAACCATCAGTGTTACCGGTATTTCTTGCAATAGACTATCATAAACTTTCTGTATGAAAGCCTTTCGTAATTCGCAGTAAATGTTCGTCATCTTCATTATGCACAAGAAATGGAAAACAATGTACAGCATTCTATTTAAATAATATATATAATTACTTAAAAGATACTTGAAGAACGATGAACGAAGAAACAAAAAAAAAAAGAAAACACATCAAGTTGGTTCTGTGATGTATGTGAACAACAAGATATGATTCAGTGTATGATATGCAAACAGTGGGTGCATGAAAGAATGTGCTGGTGTTAAGAAAGAGTAGAAGAAGTACTTCTGTGTAGGATGAAAACAATCAAGAAAAATATGTCTTTCCATATTCTGTATAATTACTAATTAAGGCAATGTTTCGGTAATATTCAATATTTTCTAAATAATAAAATAAAGAAATAAAATAATAAAAAAAATAAAACCTTAATCAATCTGGAATTATTGAAAAATGAGTAAAGGAGATAATTATTCATGAGTTTTTGTGATCTAATAATTTTATTTGTAATGTCTCTTGAATTTAAGTAGTAAAAAGTAACATCCGTGGTTTTCTTATTTTAGTAAATGATCCGTTCATGAAACCTGTTGCCACCAATGGACCGTTTGCTATAATTCTGATTTTTAATTATAGTTCAATAATAAAATTAAATATCAATATTGTTAATAAACATGGCTGTTTAAGAGGTAATAGTCTACGAAAATATTTGCATATATAAAGCTAATTTTACTAGATAAAAATAAGATTAGAAAAAAACAAAACAACTGTGGTTCATCGATGGCAACCTTTCCCTATTGCTAAATATTTATATAAAATTCATAAAGAAAAATGTGCTTGTAGTAATAAAACTGTATGTATAATATTTATTCATGTCTTCCGGTTCTCAAACATCTGAAATTTTATCGTGTTTTCCTCTAATGTTAACCGAGTTATGTAATTTATATAACAACAATTTATTTATTACATAACAAATTAGGCACTTAATTATATAATAAACAATTTATGAATAAGAAAAATTACTATCAGTTTGAAATACATAAAAATCTAATATTCAGATTTAATTTTTCTCTCAATTTTTTCATATTTAATTATGCCTTAATTTTTATAATAAAAATAATAAAAATTTGTAACTAAAAAACAAACAGTTTTTCACAATTGTTTTTAATCTTTGCAAACTTTAAATATCTATAATTAAACCTAATTTGTAATAATCAATTAACCACCGAACATCAAAATAAGGAGCAGTCAAAGAGAAAAATCTCAACAGTTTCTTTTCAGACGCAACCTATTATAATAAAACATGATTTTTTTTTCTTCTTCTTTTTCTTCCATTATCTTGTCCACTCAATTGATTTTGCCAAAATGTGGTGGAGCTATAATGATTTGAAGTTGATGTTGAAGATCGGCGTGAATTAGAGCAGTAAGATTGATACAAAGCTTTTGACGACCTACATAACAATTTATTATGAACAGCATTCATCAGATGGAACTTATCAAAGAAAATAATTATTTAATTAACGGTCTTTTTTTTTTTTTTTTCTCGTCTTTCTGAAAATTTTTCATCATGAAGATTGCTTTAGATGATAAGAAGGAAAAAAAAAAACCCAAACCTCAATTGATTTTTTTTTTTTGTTTATGATGAACCAGATAATTTCATCTTCACCCTCCAAGCATTCCTGTCCTTGAATCTAAGATGGAAAGGAGTAAGTGAACTGCATTGGTGCCATGCACTATTTTGCCAAATGCTTTCATTGCAATTTACAAATCAAAACATTCATTTCATTCATTAATTTAATTATACAACTTTTTTTAATTATATTTTTTTTTAATTCAGTTTAATCTTTGAATTAAATGAGCAATAAATTTTAATTTTAAGAGGCAGAAATTACGAATTATTGAAATTAATGTTTTGATTTCAAAGAAGAAAATATTATAAATCCATGTGCATAATTAATAATTAAGAAAACTACGTTTCTTAACTAGTAAAAGTTGTATTGGTGTTGTTTTTTTATTCAATAGTAATAATTTTAATGACATTCATTTTATTAACATTCATCCTTTTTTTTTCAGAATAATTTATTTTAAGTAGATTACTTACTACTTTTTTTTTCTTGGATGCATTTAATGCAAACCTTCACAATTTCTGGGAAACCACTGTAACATATTAAATAACATGTCATGTTACCAGCTCTACTTTTTTTCCAGATTAATTTTAAATCTTAATTCGGGCAGAAAATTAACAGTGACATTTTATGCTGATCTCTGCTGTTCATTTTTTTTTGTCTGTTGATTTGAAAATGTTGACTTCTTTGAATGCCATGTTGTTAAGCCGAAGAACTTGCGACAAGATCATTACGATTTGTTTAAGAAATGTATTTCCTGAACCCATTCGGCAAAACACGGCACGCACCTCAGCACAATGACCCATTGCAAGGTCCAGGATTTGAAAAAAAAGAGCTCTAAGATATTTGTTTTAATGTGAAAAGATCGTTTCATAAATACATTTTAATTAGAAGTGGGTTTTTTAATATATTACAGGGTTTTTCTCCGTAAATCTTACTCTGAGTTTATGCATTCTTTTGGAACTTTACTAAACAAACATTCGAATAACATTCAAGATAACAAGTTGTTTCTGGTATGTAATAATAACTAGAAAATTGTCTGTTTGTCGTTCTTCAATATATTTCAAAACTACGAAAGCTTCGACCTTGAAACTTTAAATCATAAACCGAATGTATCAACTCGATTTATTTCAGACTCGAATTGTGATGTTATATTTACTAGAGTAAAGATGAAATTTTCTACATTTTCTGGTGCATGTCACACACACTTTCCTGCGTAAGACCCAGAAAGATATCATCTATTATTACGTCACGAGAGAATTAAAATCAACCTGCATAAACAAATCAAACTTCAGGCTTTTTTATTGTTGATAATTTAATTTTTCACCTGGATTACCCTGGATTTAATTTCTTGTAAACACGATTCGTATCTTTGTTCCTTGAAAAAGTTTCAACATGATAAAAATCGAAATTCAAGCGAAGTATCTCAGAAATATTTCGTAATCTGCGACAATTCTGAAACTATGCACGGCTGTGGTTGCCGTTTTGTTTTCTTAAGGGATTTCTCCTACTTTTGAAAAGATACTAAAGCTTTTACCTTGGGCTTCGTGCCTCTATGCACACCTTTGAGTTTTATTTATTTATTTTTAATTTGATTGTTTTTGTTTAGCCAAAAGTCCTGGAATCAGTTTATATAGCCTTACACGAAGTCTTCACGCTTTCTTATATAACGAGATCTGTTTTATGTAACTAGGGTCTCACTTAACCTAAAACACCCTCTGCCTACAGCGGTTAATGATTTTCTACAATACAATAAATTCGTTTACTTTACGGACCAATGGTAAAATAAAAGTAATTTTAGTTCAAATATAAATTTTATGTAATTTTGTAGAATGAGGATTTCTATGAGCTGTTTAAATTTTTACAAAAAATTTAGAAATTAATAATAATAATAGTTGTATTCTTATCTTTAATCTGGTTTTAGCACAATGTATTACATACTTAAACTTTGTTTTTCTTTTTTTTCTCTCTGATTCATAAGATGAATTTTCAAACATTAGATCAAACCCTAAACTACCATGCGGATATAAAAACTCTTTGTGTGATCGTTAAATTATAAAAAGAAAATAAGTGAACAGTAATGATTTTTTAAAAAAAAAATTCTAGAGATTTACTTACATTTATTTTTTTTAAATATTTTAATTTTTTTTTTATTAGAGAAATTAAAATAATTTTTTTAGAAATAAAACAGCAGGGAGTAAAAACTATACAAAGAAGACAGCTTTTGGTGAACTGATTTGTTTTTGTTATTTATTTATAATAATGTTGAGTTGAATAATAATAATGTCTAGTTTGGGTAATTAACAATAATACCAATAAAAAGATCATTTGTAATACTTTTACAAAGATCAAGTCATCTTTTCAGTTCAGTCTTAATCGTTCATCTTTGATTTAAAACTGTTATTTTCCTTAAACATCCACCCCTCCCCAATTTTTCTTGGCTTTATCTTAAATTAATAATCGTTTTAATTGGTAAACTTGTGGTAGTTTTATTTAAGCAGCAAAGGAGAATCAAATCTTATGGTTTTTTTTTTTCTTTTTATATTATATACATATTCGATATAACATAAAAAAGTAGAAATTGAAGGATTAACTTTTGTTTTTCTTATTACTCTAATCAGGGTTAGTAAATAATTACGGAATGTTTTCTAAGTCATATCATTTCTAAGATTTTTTTTTTCTAATTTATTCTGTCCTTTGCTCAGAAGTAATCCGTAAATAACGTCTTCTCTATCAACAGAGAATCTCTTTATCCACCGAGCTGATGTTGTTGTTCTTTTTTTTTCTTTCAATTCCCGGGTTCTTGCAATTTACTCCAGTTGAACTCAAGAAGGGAAAAATTTGTGAATTATTTAGTCTCGTTGCCTATGGTACACTGTAGGAGGCAGTTCATATTACATCCGCAGAAATATTCGAAACAATAATACAGCCATGCCGATTTCGGAATTCAAACCAGGGTTCAGACATAAAAGCCTTGTGGAAGGCCGCTGCCTTGACCACAAGGTTGTTCTTGAACGGTATCTCTTTTATTGTACAATTTTATATGATTTTTAATTACTTAATTACATTTTAAAATCTTTTCCTAGAGCAGAAGAATTTAAGAAGAGTTGAAGTCAAATTATTGAACCATAGAATAATACAATATGGCTAGGTTGTTTTTTTTACTAAAGTCTATTATCCGAATTTGCCGGTATCTGAGTTAGTCAGTTTTAATTAACTGGATTAATCTTTTCCTTTTGCAATTTCTTGGATGTATGAGTTAGGAAATATAGCACTCACTTTCATTTAATAACGTTTAATTTAATGAAGTACAATTATATACTCTATCTACTAGTCTTTTGTTTTTCAATAGCGAAGACATTCAACATCTCAGGGCTAAAAGATCCAGTATTTCTGCAGTAGGTATAATTGCAGTTGATTCCAGCATTTCCAAGCACTCCAATGTTTCCCGAGCTTGGCTTACTTTTCATTTCAAAATAATTTTCTTCCCTGTTTTCTTTATCTTTTTTTTTTTTTCCAGACAATAATTTCTTCATCTTCCTACAGTTTCACTGGAAGACGTCTGTGATTTGATTAAAAGTTTATCAGAACAGTTTATCTCAACGGATAAAGAAGATTAATTATAAATTATAAAGTTAACTAGGAACATATCAATTGCTGGCAACTTAAAGCGAAACGAAAATTATTCGTAAGGAAGTGCTTTCTCGGCGGATATTCATCTTGAACATGAGCGATCACTGATTTTTGTTTTTGTACTTAGAAAATCAATGTCAATATCATGGACATCGGTCGTGAGATGACGCGTCTTTTCCGTTTTTGAGTTTCGGCGACAATTTTTTTTTTTCTAGGATTACTAATTATATGAAAGGCCGTTATTCAAATATTCTTTTTATTTTTTTTAATGCTGAACCCATGGGTTCCTAAATAAATGCTAAATATATTGCAGGTAGATAGATTTCCTGAAATCTCGCAAGATATCCATTTAGGTGTGGATGTTGAATAGCGAGCTTTTCGATGAATTTTTCCTTCAGAACACAGTCACCCCATTTAAATTGTTTTTCAAAATATTGAAACAGTTTATATGTAAATATTTTTAGATATCATTTATTTGTATTTTTTTATAGAAATTATTTATCTGTATTTTATTCATTTTAATCTTTACTTATTTATTTTACAGCATTCGTTTTCTATTTCCTAATTATTGCTGTTCTTTTTATTTTTAAAGTCTTTTCCAGTGGGGTCGTTTAATTAGTTAATTAATTTAAGTAATTATGTAATATTTTTAATTAATCTTCCAATCAAATTCTTCAGTGTGTAACCATGTTTTCCGTTTAATAAATTAATTCAGTTCAGTTACAGAACTTGACTCGTTGTCTTTCGCTCCTAAAGACTCTCCCACAAACACCATTACAATATCAACCCTATGATTCCAACAGTGACGTTGAGATTTACTGGACAAAAACCATATGGTCACTTTCTTTTTCCTGCTTCTAGATATAGGCAGAAAAAAATTACTCTGATTTCCGAGGTTTGTTATTTTTTCTCTGGGAACATCGATATCCATCTATTATCATCTCAAATATGGATATCAGTATTGTAGCTTCTGAGATATGGACAACAGTATCAGTCAGAGACTTCGGAACCTCTTCAAGACGGGAAAGATAGCAACTCTTGAAAAGTAATTAATAAACTATCTTTAAGTAGTAATAATTATTAATAACTAATGATAAGTAATTAATTAATAAGTAACTAGTGATATGAAATTCTCTGCTAGGGGTTCGCCTTATCGGGAACACTAGCGCTCCCTGGAACACGGACGCTTCGCTACGAAGCTCGCACTTCGCTGCGTACCGTATCAATTAATTAATGATAAGTAAGGAATAATTAATAATTAATGATAAAATATTGATTCACAATTAATTAATGCAATTAATAACAATCATCAACTTATATAATTTGCTAATTTCGTCTGTCTGTCTGTCTGTCTATAACTCGATATAATTAAGCTATTAAGGTAGATCCAAGGTTCTCAATGGTACCATTGAATCAAGGGTACTCAAATTGGATGAAATATTTTACTTCATTTTGTCATTCCATGTTGTTTCCATGAAATTTTAACTGAAATTTTAACAAAACATACATTCAAAACCAAATAATTTTGTTACCACTGCATCCATTTTAATGAAATTTGGCGTACTTACTCAGTTGTTTACGCTGATTTCGAAACTCAAAACAATTTTTGCGGTAAAAGCTCGTTCACAAGTTAGCGCAGTATTTAGATTACACAACGGTGAGTTTTAAATGCCTTTCGGCGTTATGAGTCAAAAATAATAATTATTCTTTAGATAAATTAAACTTTAGATATGGTTGGTATTTCGTTTTTATTTTTGGGTGGAAAATGATCCTTTAGATTAAACTCTCAGAACCTATATTACAGGTGTACAGGTAAGAAGTATACCTAAATAGGACTGATAAACATTAAAAAAAAAATTTCAAATCAAATCATCAATCGAATCAAATATATATATATATATGTATACATATAAATTGGCTAAGTTCGTATGTCTGTCTGTCTGTCTGTAACTCGATATAATTAAACTATTAAGATAGATCCAACGGTTGTCAATGGTATCATTGAATCAAAAGCACTCAAATTGGATGAAAATATTAGTTCATTGTGTCATTCCATGTTGTTTCCATGAAAATTTATTATTGGGAACTGACCTCGACAACTGAAATTCTAACAAAAAATACGTTCAAAACCAAATAATTTTGTTACCACTGCATCCATTTTAATGAAATTTGGCATACTTACTCAGTTGTTTACGCTGATTTCGAAACTCCAAACCATTTTTGCCGTAGAAGCTTCGTTCACAAGTTAGCGCAGTATTTAGATTACATTTACTATATATTTGATAGTTGATAATAAAATGATTTTTCAGATTTTTTACGACAGGCTTTGCTGCTAGTTAGTTAATAATAATAATCCTCATCATCATCATCGTCATCGTCATAATTTGATTTGAACAACCAATTTTCGTATATTTTAGTGAAAATGTCTTCTCACCTTTCTTTTTGTCAACTAGATCAAGTAAAGAATTTTACTTTAATACTTATTGATATTAATATACTTACAAAGATCTTCATGGGGGAAGAACCCATTCATACTTCTAAAAATATTTATTAAATCTACGTTAGTAGTGGTCTAAATAAAATGCTTTATGCAATACATAGGTTGAATTGAAGCTTATCATTTTTATACATTTTAATTTTTTTTTTTTTACACTGAATAGTGTATGTGTGTATGAGGAGGAAGGAATTATACCTCCACACTGCAAATCCTCCTTGAAAATTAATATCTTATACTAGTGCTTCTCAACTTTTTTTGCTTCACGGCGCACATTTATATTTGCAGAAATCCCGCGATACACCACACTGTAATATTTCTATAACAGAATCTTTTGAAAAACCTCTAATATTTACCAACGAATTTAACAGTCTATTTTAAGCGTTTAAAGATATCCTGAAATATATTTCTAAGCCGATTTCAATGTGAATTAATACTTTATTAATCTTAATTTGTTTGATTGTGTCGGAACCCACAGTCGGGAGCGATTATGAGTTCCACATTATTCTTTTTGCCTTCGAAGCTTTTCATCGAAGTGGTAAGTTTGGCTGAAGAAGAATCATAAAGATGATGAAACGGCCGTCTCAAACTCCACTTCGTTGACAAGCTCTTGGCATGAATTTGTTTTCATTACGCGCATGATGGGTAATTCCTCTTTTCTTTAACATCTTCATCTGCTCGCTTTGTTTCTTTAATCTTAATTGTTAGAACAAAACAGAATATAGTTTGAATTTCTGTTTATTCAGTTACTTGACATTTAGATTGTATTTTATTGAGGAGCATTTGATTAGTGTGAAACTAAATGTTAATTACAGATGTATTCTCAGACCTTTTCTCGCGTCACATCAAAGGCAACCTCACGGCACAGGCACTGTCCAATGCCTCCTCCTCGGTTGCCACGATCTTATTGTTACCAGTTTT
>JAFIDM010012231.1:90693140-90719337 GCA_023159025.1 Thereuonema tuberculata
GTGTCAATGGGATGTTTATGTATCTAACAAATGATTCACAGAAATTTCAGATGGACTAAACTTCATGTATACTAGCAAAAAGTCGGACTTTGAGTAGACTCGCGCACTGTTAAAATCACTTCCGAAAATTTGCATAATAAATACATACACATGCTAAGATTGAAGGCATTTAAAAGTGACTAATGCTACGATGCTGTAGGATTATTAGAAATTATACATTTTTGTTTCGGTCTCAGAACTAATGGCACTTTTGTTATGGTCTTTCTTATGGCTTTTTCCAAGTTTTTTTAAAAAAATAATTTTAAATTTACAGATTTTAAGTCATGTACATTATGTTTGTTATAAACAATTTTGTTTTCAATGCCTACCCTTTTAAAAAGCACTGGTGAAAAAAAAAAATAATACAGAAATGTTTGGACAAGTTTAATTAAATCTGATCAACCGAAAAATAATTATGTATTAAGAGTAAAGTACAGAATTTTGAATAAAATTTTTAGTCAATTAGATAAAAATATTTTTAACTGTAATTCATATAAAGAAGTCAAGCATTACTTAACATGCGATTTAATTCATGGTAAAATAAAGTGGAATCTATAAAGTATTTTTTCTTTCCTTCCTTCTTTCTTTTATACCTATGTCATGCACATTTTTATATTTATTCCAACAAAAAATATTCTTAGTGTCGTAATGACTTGTACTAAAAATATTAAATATATTGATTGTTCTGGTTTGATTTCTGGCTGACATTGGTTTATGGTCATTTACGTCATTAAAATTGCATTCATTATGTTTATTTTCTTCTATTATTGTTTTAGTTATTTTGTACTCACTTTTTATTTTCAAGTTTTGAATTTACATTTTCTATTGTATTATAGAAGGGTTAACTTTATTGTTCTACTTTTTGTTTCTTTATTTTTTATCTTGATATATTCAACTATTTTATTGTTAATTTAATTTAACTTGATTTTGTATTAAAGTAATGCAATTATTATGTAATTTCAGCACCTGCAGGCAGGATCTAGAAGTAGAATCTAGCAGGACTGTAATTACTGGATATTTTAAATAATAAAAAAAAAGTGTTGAAAATATGATTGTGCACGTCTACATGGAATTCTACGAAGATATGAGAAATTTCATATTTCTAGCTACTGTAGATTTTGAATAAAAAGGTTCACAAAATGGAATCTATTTGAGAATGGAGAGATTCCCTTCGATCGTCTAAATTAATTATAAAAGATATTCTTGTATCATATGGGTTATAATTATTTTATAAATACTAAACGTATTATTACAAAATTTCGATTGATGTTCAATTATTATTAATTGTATTTTAATCAAATACTTCAAATTTTAATACAGCTTTTGATATTTTATTTATTTTTTTTCTGTTTGGATTGTGTTCGAAGATAAAAGAATTCATGTCACACAACCATGTTCAGCGATGATAAATCTACTCTTCTGTGTTTCAAATAAAAATAATTCTGGTCTTTCAGCTCAAGGATGTTGTGAAGTTGTCACTCACCTCAAACGTAATTTGAAACATTCTTCAATATACCATCAGAATCAGAAAATTCTGTTATTTGGTATATTTGCTATTTTTGACAAAGATCCGTTGGATTCTTTCCAATACAAGTGAAATGCAGCCAAGTATGAGACTGATTTCAAATGACTGTGAAAACTAGAAAGAGAAAAAATCTGCTTAATTCCTTCTATTATTGTTCGATAACAAGTCAACTGATAGCTATTTAAAATTAAAAGTGAATGCCGTTAGTTATACGTTAAGAAAATGAAGCAAAACAACTGTAGATGCTAAACCATATTACTTATAATTTCTGCCTTCCATGAAGATAAATATAACTGCAGGGGTGAATCGATCAAAACTGCTATTTTGGAGAATAGGGTTGGTTATACAGAGGAGATTTTGCTGTCAAGAATTGCATCCTTATTATTATGATTTCTTTATTATTTACAAAACAAGGCATCTAAGTATCTTTGTTTATCTACATGAATCCCCCCCCCCCTTTGATTTCGATATTTAGAAGAATATCGATTCTCCAACCATCAATCGTCCCAAGCATCGCAACTCCACCCTCACAATCACCAACACAAAAAAAAAACAAACAAAAAAACAACATAGTGTTTATTTTTAGTTACTCACAGTTACGATGAAATAATCAGCTTTTTGTCTTACACTAAAAACTCGTTTATTCGAATTTGATAAGACCGTGCCCGTTTCGAATAGCCGGTATATTTTGTATTAAATCTATACTGTACATATTATTAATATTAATTACTTTAATTACTGTAAATTAATGTTATCAATAAGGTTTTAATTACTTAATCGCTTGTGTATGCTAAAAAATACTGATTACAGCGGCGAAAAAAATGTGTATTTTTAAAATATTCTAAAAATCGTTTCGGATAAACCAGATTTTCGGATAAACGCGATTCGGATAAACGAGTTTTTTAGTGTACGAGTATTAAAAAAAAAAAAAAAAGACTTAAGAACGCTAATATTAAAATGCTTTGTTGAAATTACGACGTTTCTTTCTTATTCATCCTGTATCGTAAATATCTGAATCTGTAGAGCATCACATTTGAGAGAATTTTAAATAATTTTACTATCAAAAGTTAAATTACAAAGTAAAGAATTATTACGATGTTATAACGATGCTGTGTTTTTTCTTACAACAGCTTCAAATCTGGATTTTTTTCAGCATGACAGGTCAAGGGCTCAAGTAAAATCTTATTTCTGTGATGAAACTTGTCACCTGTTCTTCGAACACCATTAATCAATGAATTCGTGATTTGATGTTTGAGCTTAGTTCTTTCTAATTTTCAAATCCATAATAACTGCTATACTCCAGATGTCAAGCATTTGTTAAGGAGGAAAGTTTTACTACGAGAACAATCGAGAAATCCTATTGAAGGAAGTTTTGTATTTAGCACTTTCAAGGCCCAGTTATAACATTTCCTCATCTCGTTAAACAGCTTTCATTTCCATTATTTTTCCTTTTCCTTCTATTCTAACTAACTTTTCCTCATCGAAGACGTCGACATTATTTATTGCTGATATTTTCCCCAGGGATTCGTCCTCCAAAAGGAATGAGTGGCAGCAACTGAATGTTATTCTATTGGAAATGTGTGGATGTTTTTGGCTTATGTAAGATGCCTGTAGAGACTGAATGAAAATTTTTTTACCTGCAAATCGTGATACAAAGACCAGAATAAAGTTTTGTTTGTTATATTCAGTCTTTGAAACTTATAGTACAGTTTGACAAAGTCAGGGTGTTAAAGATAACAGAACTTTAGCTACTGGTTCAAAGGAAATCTATTTTTTTATTTATATTTTTTATTTTTATATTTGTAGTCTGATGATGAAAACCGCTATAGCCTTTCGAAACTAATAACTTGTTTTATTTTTATTTTCTTATTAAATCTGTTTCTAATTCTTTTGTGCAAACGGTCGCTTCATATATAGAAATCTAATTCGATTTACTTTTAGTTTTCTTTAGAAAAATATCTGGCGAACATAATCGAAATGATAGACGAAATCCTGAATTTCACTATATCGGTTCATTATATTTTTTATTAAATAACTCCAAAACACTTATAAATTCTTTAATTATTCTGTTTCTTTTTATCACAAAAATCTTCAATGGCAGATGATGCTGGATAGGTGTAGTATAGGTAAAGTTTCGTTTACCATGGTCTGAGTTGAGGTCGGGGGATCAGCTAGACCTGTTTCCCCCCCATCCCTCCGGGAAACAAACCCGATACCAGGCTGCTCGGAGTCTTGAGGAAAACTCCGCGTGGAAAAATCCCGGACATCCGCCATTGAACCCCGATCTTCCAGCCAGCCATTATGCGCATTACAACTTGGGCCCTTGATCATTTGTTTAAGAAGCTTCCAAAGAACTGGAAATCTTTACCCCCCATTAATTTTTTCGAATAAATTATTACAAATGTCAAATAAACGTTTCCTATTAATTCTCATTTCTTCATGGCAGGTCTGAAAATGAAATAATGGAAATGAAACAACAATTATCCAACTTACACTTTAGAAATCTGGAGATATAGAACTAAAAAATATCGTTTCAAATAATGTTGTATTAAGATTACAGTATTGTCTGTTCAAAGAACCGTGCGCCCTGGATGATTAGGTGAGCCTAATCATCCAGGGCCCACGGCCGTTTGGACAGAGAATAAGTGTATTCTTATTATGAAAAGAAAATAACTGACAGAATCACCTGTATTAGATCTATTGTAATTGTAATTTAATTGTAATGGCTTTTAGTTCGGATAGGATTTCGACTAGAGTGATTCTGGTTCTGGAATCAGTTCCGGAGTGATTCCTATTTCTTTTGTGAACTGTTCAGGACAGTTCAGGCAAAGCATTGTGGTCAAAACAGCGGCCTTCCCCGAGGCTGATATGCTCTGAACCTGGATTCGAATCCCGGAATCAGCATGGACGTGACTTTCTTCTTCTACGTTTCCTCTGTTTCTGCGAGTATAATGTAAACTGCCTCCTATGGTGTACCCTGGGCAATGATTCTTTTTCGGTTAAATTGTAGAAAAATTTATGCTCCTTTTGAGGCCTTTGACTTAATACGACAAGAGTCCAGGTATTGAAGATGAAGATGCTTTTAAATACAGTACTACGCTTCCTTAAATTAATCTTTGGAAAAATTTTCAGATCCATCAGAAAGAAAAAAAAAAATATATCGGGAGACCATGAAATAGTTTGATTTTTATTTTCTCTCTGAATTTGCCACTTTTATCCTTTAGGCAGGGCCCCCACAAGGGGGGGGGGGGTCAGTTGGTCCCGCAGCACCGGGGCCCGGGCTGAGATCCAGGGGGGCCCGGGCTTGTCGATTTGGAGATTCCTTTTTTTTTTTTTGATTTTGTTCATAATATGCGGGGAGGAGGGAAAGGCCCGGTATTGCATTTGGTACCTGAGCTCAGAATTTGATGTGGGGGCACTGCCTTTAGGTGATTTATAGATGTTTGATGCGAAAGAAAACTGATTCTGAAAACTGAATGGCCTTTGTAATAACAAATGTCGAAAGAAAATGTTGAACCAACTAAGGGACTTGGACGAATAATTGATACACAAATGGAACTGATTGTTATTGAAAGAACTGATGGAGATAAAATGCTTGCAAAAAACTAGGTTCCCAACTCGGTATCGTGTCAAATTATTGTAGATTGCAAAATTAATCATAGAAATATTGGCGGAATTTGGGGGGCGGCTAGGGTGGCAGTTGCCCCCCCTCCCCAATATTTTGAGTTAGAAAAACCAAAACTAAAATGTAAGTCGACAAGCATTATTCACTTTTGACTCCCCAATCAAAATGCTGAAATTCCGCTGATGCATACAAATACTATGTTTAAGTAAGAAAATCATTGTTTACGGATAAAAGTAAATATTACAGACCTATTAAGTTAATGTTTAATACAAATGAAACATCATTTTACTGTGTTTTAGGAAGAGAGATCTGAAAATTATTTTTTTTGAAAACTGTTTAATTGATTTTACTGGCAATAAAAGCTTTCAGTAATTGAGAAAATAAATATATTTTTAATGATAATCTAAATCTAAATTTCCCTATAATTTATATGTATGATTAAACATTGTAAATAAGCATAAAATTTAATTAAAATGTCTAACGTAATTCTTGTTGTTCAAACGTATCAGAAGAGTGACAGCCATTAGCAACGCCAGTGTCCATGAAACCCTTTTAAATTTGCATAAATTTGCATTTTCTTAATTAAGAACAATTTGTAAGAGAGAGAGAGAGAGTTTTAGTAAATAATTATTAATGGCTCCTCTAATTGAATTTAATAGTTTTACAGTCGAAGAGCAATTGGAGTATTTTAAAACGATTAAAATTCTTAATTATTTGGTTTGCAAATAAGACGTGTTTTCTCTTCATTTTCAAGAAAAAAATATAACATTTAAAAATACATTTATGTACTAACAAACCTTAGTTGTTTCTTAACATAACAACAGTAATGTTAGAAACCTTCAAATAATAATAGTAGAAAATAGTATCAGATATTAAGTAATGTTTTAATAAAACTTGGTTTATATCTCTTTTCTTTTTTTTTTAGTTATTCGACACTGTAAAGTTTACTTGAAGATTACTTTTAATATTGATATTATGACCACTTGTTGTTGTTCCTTTGATTATTCACTGTTAAGTATATAATAAATACATCATTATTCATATATTGATTCTGAAAAGTTGTGAGATTTATTAAAAAAAATGAATATAATTTTGTGCTAAAGCATAAATTTAAAGGCGATCCATAATAATAAAAAAAAAATTAAAAATAATAATAAAAGAAAGAAACTACATTAACGTAAGAAAAAATATTAAAAAAAAATAGGAAAAAAATTAAAAAAACGTTAAGAAAATAAGAAAAAAAAAACCACGCTGACATTGAGGAAAAAAGATTAAGAGAGAAAAAAAAAAGGAAGTAGACATACGGATTTGAACCGACAACCCTCAGTGAATGCGTCCGAGACGTTAAACATCAAGCTATAATCAGATGGTTGCATTTCTAACATTTAAGCTAATAAAGAAAACCCAATGAAAAAAATGCCAAATATCTCGAACGTGGGAGATGTTGGTCCCTACAAATACCCTATTCCTATGTTGTTTGGGCCTCTGAGCAGGATGGTGAAGTCCGTTGTCGATCCGACCGGGAGTTTTTAGGGGGTACAATGACAACAATGCCAAATATCTCGAATATGGGGGAGCGTTGGCCCCTGAAAATACCCCATTCCTTCAGTGATTTGACCTCTGACACGATGATGACATCCGTTTGTCGATCCGACCTTCCGTTCGGAAGTTGTTAGGGGTGGACACATACGGACGGACGGACAGAACAAACGAATAGCTACCGATTTTGGTCGCTATCACAATGTGTCGCTAAAAATTATGACAAGGACCTCCAAATTTATATCAATGAAAAAAAAAGTTAAAGTATGAAATTGAAGAAACTCTACGTGGAATTTTACGTCTTTCCTCGCCTGATTAAATATTGACGAATCAAGAAAACAGTCGAACTTTTTGAATGTTTCACCTTTAACTTATTTATTCCTTTTTATTTTTATTTTGTTTTTATCGATACGATAGGAGAGAATTTTTCTGAAAAAAGTAACTAGAGTGGATCTGATGGCTAATTTTGGCATATTAAAGGTAAATATGATTTACCTAATTTGTCAAGAATTACAGGAAAGGCCGGTTTTCAATCCGTGCTTTTGCGTTAGAAAGGAATGACGACCATACATCCAGACCATATCTAATATTTAGACCATATTCTGAATAAAGAACAACATATTTGTGATACCACTAGAAACATAATATATATATTAGAAACATAATATATATTTGACATCGAATACTGAAAAACATATAAATTCCAAATTAACCATTAAACAAACCTTGTGGAACTTGTTTTAAACTAGAAGTCCAAATACTACTAATAACGTAAAATTCCATACTAATAGCTTTTCTCTTTAAAAGTTATTTTGTATTTACAGTTTTTGAACTGGTGAATTGTTTATTATTCTATTTAGTTGATAAATATTTATAATACACAGGTATGGGAAGCACGATTATATTTCGAAATAGGAAAAACTGGTTTTGAATTATTAAACTGATATCCATTAAGTTGAAGTTAATTAAGTTAATCCATTTAGTGATTACTTAGGAAATGGTGGATCAGAGAAATAAACAGGCATACATCGGAGAAAAAGAAACATTCTAATAAGATATGCGCTTACGAACAATTTCTACTTATTTATGTGATTTTAGAGCAACGAAAATAAGCTATAGATTAATTGTTAACTTTCTTTATTAAATGAAAATATTCCTGAAAGATATTATTTAATTAAAAGGTTGAGATCGAGTATTTTACAAGGTGACATCTTAGGATACCTATTTCACAACAAGGTCTCAGTAAGGAGGTGATTCTAAAGTTAATCCACATTTCTGACGATGAATATTATTTAAATATGTTGTGTTTTTATTTATTTATTTATTTATTTTTTTGATGTTTGAACAACCAAGGCAGTGTTGTTACCGGTTAACTACAATAAATATTCCCCTTTTTGTTTTGCTTATGCTGTTTAATACGGATTAAAACATTTGATTCAATGTCGTTAGAAATTACGATGTACATTGAAACAAACTTAAGATTGTAACAATATAATAACATTAATAAAGAAATAAGCCCAAAATAAGCTATAATTTCATAATATTGCAACACAGTTTATCTTCGTTCCTAATGAAAGGGGTCAGGAACAGAGATTGATCGACAATGGCTTAATGTCTGTCTGCCCACGTTATTTTTCGGATTGGATCAGATGAATTTGTTTGACAGTATATCTTTATTTTTATATTAAACACTGAAGGAAAGCTTGCCATGGTTACACCGAACTATTCCGTTAGCATGGCAAGTGTAATCGTTAGTTGTCACAGCAATTTCCTCTTCAACTTATTTGCAAGGAAAGGTTTGAGGTCTTATCTATAATTGAAAAATTGCTAACAAACTATAATCAAAAATTACAAAAAATAAATAAGAAAATAATACGGAACTCACGAATAAACTGCACTTGGATACACATTTAGAGGAAATTTTTTGATTAGATGGGGAACACAGTAAAGGATGAAATTATACATTCTAAGGTATCTTTTAACAATAAATAACAATTCTAAGTCAGAGACACAGGCCTTTGTAACTTAGTTTGTTAATTTTTTAGGCCAAATAAACTTCGAACAAATAGAATTGAGTTATTAAAAAGAAATGTGAAATGTATTAAAAAGAAATGTTGATTCCTATAAATAAAGAAACCACAATTTATCTAATATTATATATAAATATTTTGAATGGTAATACAAAGATAAAACCTTTTCCAAAATACCCGAAAAATAAATACAAATGAATATAATTTTGTATTAAAGCATAAATTTAAAAACTACCCATAATGATAAAAAATAATAATAATAATAAAAATAAAAGAAAGTACAATAAAGTAAGGAAATATAAAAAAGAAAGTTAGGAAAAAATAAAAAACATTAGAAAAATAAGGAAAAAAAAAAAGAAAAATCTCACACGGACATAGAGAAAAAAAGATTAAGAAAAAAAAAACCCTAAACCATCAAGCTACAGCTGATAATTGAAGTTAAGTGGTTGCATTTCTAACATTTAAGCTAATAGCGGAAATCCAATGAAAACAATGCCAAATATCTCGCAGATGGGTGGAGGGGGGGGGGCGTTGGTCCCTGAAAATATTCAATATTTTCACCCGAAAAGAAAAGATTTCCTTCTTTTAGGCGAGAGGCGGAGCAAGATACTTAAGGTAACATATATCTGATACAATATAACATATAACATATATCTTATATAATATAATTTACCTGAGTAAATCAATTAATCAGATTAATGGAAAGACGGAATCCATATTATAATAGTAAGTATGAAAATAAAATTTCTTATTTGCAATAATTGGGATTGATTTACAATACTAGAGGCGAATTTAAATTTCAACTATATATAAACGCCTTGGCTTAAAATAGAGAAATATTTTACGTACAATTTGTATAAGACTGTGTTATCGTTCTAATAAGAAAATAAATTTTTCTCAAATATCATTTTTTCATCCTTTAAAAAAAAAAATATCAATTTTCAAAAGGGGCTCAAAATTATTAATTACATTAAGGAACGATAGAACTTGTACAAAAGTATTTGCTGATGCAATGAAAAACAAAATAAACAAAATTAATGAATCTTAATGGATAAAGAAAATTCCATTCTTGGAAAGAATTGATATTAAAGTTCTAATATTCTACAATTTCGGAAATTGAATACAGTCGGACCTCTATTTAACGAAGTCGCTAAATCCCGTAAAAAAGTTGGTTATATGGAAAATTCGTTAAATAGAGATTCACCTTTTAAAATTACTTTAAACTACATAAAACAGATTTAAAATACATAAACAATAAAATTTATTAAAAAAGTAATAATTTTAATGACATAAAGCGTACATTACCACATGCGTACTTAAATTTTACTATTAGTCTGCTAATTTTGTCTGATTTTTTTTTTGAAAAATGTTTTCGCTCATAGTATGTCTCGCATCTTTGCAATGCACCAAAAACCCCTTCAGTATTTTCTTCAAATTGTAATCCGCGTCAGATTGTTTCGAATGATTTTAGCATTTCATCATAATACGCAGGCTTTTTTTTATTTCTGCATCATGATCATTTCCATTTTCATCATCTTCATCTTCATCGCAATTCACAGTCGTATTGTTTTTATTTTTCACACTAACTGAATCGGATATTTTGGACAGTGTTTCCGAGGTCTCAACTTCAAAATCAAGTGAAAGATAATCATCAATCAGCACATCATCGTTAATTTCTTCTTTTTCCCTCAGCTGTATCCATATTTCTTTCATTACCTCTAAGGGAATATTAATAATAAAAACATTACAAGGAGAAAAAAAAAAATAGATACCACGAAAAAGTTCGTTAAATAGAAAATGCACTTCGCTATTTGGAGGTTATTTTACGAAGAAATTAGCAAAATGTTCTTGGTTCCAAAGAAAAGTTCGCTAAATAGAGAAATTCGCAAAATAGAGGTTCGTTAAATAGAGGTCCGACTGTATTTCTATTTAATACACATCTTTTATCTAATACTTAAGTGAAAATTGTAACGAATCTTAACGTAGAATAACGTTTATTGAAATATTTTGTTTTTGTTTAATTTGCTTTCTTTATTGTTCTAAATATATATTATTTTATATGATTTGTTCTTTTAAATTTTTGAGATGTGATGTTTGGCGAGAAGAAGGTAATATTCATTCAATAAATATGATGAATAATTTGAATAAAGTTGATTGAAATCGCAAGTATATTGATTTTTACTTATTTTTCTTTGATTACTCTAAAAATAATATTACATATAAGTGTTAATATATTATAATATAAATTTTAAAAAATCAAAGTAACTATTAATTTGCAATCTAAATTAGTTCATCATTTATTTCGATGGCAAATTAATAATAACCCAAAAAAACAAAACTAAAAATTGACATAGTTTTCCTCTATGAAATTAAGCTATTAATATGTAATCATTAATCTTAGCATGTTTTGTCTGTTCCAGACAATTTCAAAGTTTAATAGGCCGCGTCAAGTGATTAGTTCCATTCCTGTAAATTTTACACTTCAAGAAAAACCAATCGTCGTTCACCTACTTCTCAGAAGATGTCGCATCTATTTACTTAATAATTTGAAGAAAAACATCTTAAGAAAGACTACTCCTTAAAAAAAAAAAAAAGTAAATATCAATTAAATAGTTCTACAAAATTTATATTAATATTTAAAAAAAATGTTAATTGATTAATAACATTTTAATATTAAAGATTTTATTTTTTTTTGATGACAAAATTTTGAAAAATTCTGATTTTTATAATTCATCTGTTTAAAAGCAGAAAGTAAAAATTTAATTTCATAAAAATAACGGATTAACTGTGCTGTGAAAATAACTGTAAACAAACCATAACAAAAATAAAAACGGATTATATTATAATGTTTTTCTTCTGCTTTCTAATAGAGTATCAATAATATAAAACAATAGAAACCGAAAATTCACTATTGGTTATTGATCTTTGCTGGCACATCTGTTTCGAGTTTCTAAGGTCTCATCAGTAAGGGCTAGCCAGTCTGCGAAGACTAAAATATATATATATAAGTTGAAAGGCACCTTAATCTAGACAAAAAGCTAACCTCAAAAATCAATGAAAAATAAAAATTAACACAAGAATGAAGTCTGGAAAGCAATCCCTTTTATTTATTTAATTTCCTTTATTTTTTTATTTATGATTAAATAATATTTCAAACACATAAATGATATTCAGATGTTATTCATATCCTCATACATGAAAATAAAAAATTAGGGTTGTCTTTGCTAAGAACGGTTTTTTATTTATTTATTTATTCATTTATTTATTTCTGCTTATATGTTTATTTATATTTTATCAGGAGTTATATAGATAATAAAAATTAGAAATATCTTTCAAATGGGTTACAATAACCTTTATTTTAAATATTCATTGAATTTTTTTTTTTCTTTCTTTCTTTATTTTTCCCTATTAAAAAGACTGTTGAAGAAAAAAATGGAACCAATGAAGAGTCAACTGAAAGGAAATGTAGACGTCGAAGGAGGCTGTTCGACGTCGGAGTTCAACCTGAAGAAAGAAAGTCTTCGTTGTGTTGGCGAGGGGTCGACCTACACTCAGCAGCCCTCCTTTCTGGGTGGAAGTTTTTTGTAGGTGCAGTCACTGTTTGTCCTCGATTTCAGTCTCTTAATATATTCCATCCGAAGAAGTTTGCCCTCACATTTCCTAAACAACTTACAATTTCTGTTTTATAAAAAACTTACTGATTTATGTAATATATAAAAGTTTTTTAGTGTTCACGAAAAGAACACTAAACTCCCACTTAAAAGAATAAGTGTTAAATGACCATGAGATCAGACTTAAAACAAAAAGTTTCTGATACAATAAAGATCAACAAAACTCTATGGAAAAATATAGAATAACATTGTCCATAGTATTAACAATATCCTGGGTAATTGCAATGCACGAGATCCTTATTAAAAGAACTCATTTTTACAGAAAATTATGATTATTTGATCTTTGTAAAATCTTTGTTTTTTTTTTAATTACTTTTTATTCACGAATAAAAACCTGTATAATATAATTACAAATCTGTTGTGCTTATTTCTTTACTCTCGATTTTAATTAAAAAAAAATATTTACCATCTTCAAGTTTTTTTATATAATTTTCCTTAAAAAATGTTTTTTTTTTTTTGTATATAATTACTTCTAACTTATAAATTTTATGTATTTCTTACAATCTACATAAAAATGTATTTTAAAAAATAATTTTTTTGCATTCTGGACCAAAATGATTAGATAATGTTCATATATTTCCTCGTCAATTTACAATGCAGCAAATAAATAAATAAATAAATAAATAAATAAATAGGTGCTTCCGAAATAATACAGTTACCTGTGGATTATGTCTGAATGTAACTATTGTTTTTAATGAAACAATTATATTCTATTAAACAATTTTTGGTATCTGCTTTTCTATCATTTTAATTTTTCCAAACATTTCGTTCAAAATTTAAAAAGAAAATTACAAATGCTAAGCATTTATTTTGAATATTATTATTCTGTAATTTTACAAATTCTTTATTAAAAAAAAATTGAAGAAACTTCTGTGATCAAAATCTAGTAACTCCGCATCCCAGTTAAACATCCACTAAACCAGATACTAGTCCCGGCAACGAAATAGCTGTCTCAGGATATAACTTGCAACCATAGGGTCTGCATTTATTAGTGCATTTATTAATATATTACTTGATTTTAAATGTAACGTTCTTTAAATAAAACGTTGTTTAAATAAAACCTTTTTGACAAGCAGGCGTACTTTAATAGGTTTTTTTCCTTCCTTAGGTAAACATAACTTGTGCCAATTCATACTAATAACAAAGATGGACCAATTTAACTTGTCATCCCCATAAAAACTGAAATCAAATGGGTTTTCAATGGATGTTTTGACCCATTAGTAATATTACATCTGAAAATGTTTTCGCTCTGTTATTTGCGCTGTAAGTATTTTTTTTTTTATTATTTTTAGAAATCGATTCTTAAACCTGGTTTCTTTTAGAGGCAGGAAATAGAGCGAGTAATTGTGGGCTGAATTGTGATTGTCTCGCCAACAACTGCTAAGTTATTTCGCTTTTCTTTCTATTCAGAGGAGTTCCGTATTCTTAGCAATTAGTTTTCAGGAACTTTTTCATAGGAATTAAAGGCATTTGAAACCAAATATTCACCGGAAAATTCGAAGGATAAATAAAATCGTTTAAGGTTTCAAGGTTAAAAGTATTTGGATTCTCGAAAAGCGGGACGCCTCAGTAACTTACTCTCTGTACACAGTTTAAAAAAAAAAGTAATATAGGCCAGAGCCATTGCACTCAGTGGCTCAACTAACTATTCCTTCCAAAGTACAGAAAATTGGCTCAAGTGTTGATCCACTGAGTAACAACTCCCTGAAACGACTTTTGGTTCCATATATCTGATGTGTGACACATAAAGGTAAGTTACCTTAGATATTTGCATTGTATTTAATGCAAATTATAAGGTTTTGCTTAAAAAATCATGAAAAAGGAATACATTACTTACCTTTTTTTTATTTTTTATTTACTAATTCTTAGTATCCTAGTATTTATTAATTCTAACTATCGTTTTCGTGTAACCTATATAGAGATATTGTATATAATTATGTAATTCTTACAGTTATGGGTAGAATAGTGATTATAATGTCGACAGTTACAAGGAAACAAAAGAAATTAATACAAAGGACCAAACACACAAAAACAATAGAGATATAAATAATAAATAACTTCATTACATGTTGCGAAGGTACTCTTCCTTCGTCGTCAGATGATATTAAAGTACCTTCTCAACATGTAATGAAGTTATTTATTATTTATATCTCTATTGTTTTTGTGTGTTTGGTCCTTTCTATTAATGTTTATCCACACAGAATGGATAATATATTGAAACAAAAGAAAGTTAATATGAAAGAAAGTAAAATACAAATAAGCCAACAACAAATGAAATAAAACACTAAGACAATTTTATGGAGAAAGATGAAAAACACACTTTTATTATAACTAAGAGACAAAAAACATTATATAATGTTTAAATCTTTAAGTACCAATATTTCTCGTTAATTAACGGAATCATTGATGATCTTTCGATCAAAAGAGTTCGAAATATTGTATATCTAAATTTACTTAATAAGTCAATTATAATCCAAGTTTATTTCTGTATTTCTCCAAGAACTTAACGCCTACCTACATTAAATTCTCGTGTGCAAGTATAATATAATAACTGTTTTACTAAAAGGGCATATTAAAAAAAAATTGCTCCGAAATAGGCCCTAAATTCTATTTTTTTCCTCAATGTATTTGTTACTTAACTAAGGACAACATCATCTGTAGTTCGTTGTAAATACTGTATATCGGTATCTATTACCTTACGAAACGATTTCTGATAGTTGTACGTAAATTATTATTTATTTTTGCTTCGTTAAAATCAAATAAACATTGAATTTTCTGCTTCACTGAAGAAACAGCATCGATAAGGTGATGTCTTTGTATATTGAATCTTTTTCCATCTGATCGATTTTGGAGAGAGTTTCAAGTCATTACTTTCTTTTATTTGTTTCAGATCAATAAATACAAAAGCAATACAAAAGAAGAATTGAACGAAAGGGAAATAAAAGAGATTGTATCCTTTTTGTTTGATATAAGCTGTACTTTAAAAAAATTATATGTAAATGTAAAAATGTAAAAAAAAAAAAATAAATAAACAACAACAACAAAAACCTTTCAATCTTGCTGGAAACTGCGAAATTCAAGACTCATCAACTTTCATTAATTTTTCTTTTCGTAGGTGACATAAATGATATCAAGCAGAAACTGTTTCAATTTATTGACGGTCAACAGCTCGAGACATCTAAAACAAAGCCGCTAAAAAAGCAATTCCATTCAAAATGCTTTTAATAACTAGATATTACTTATCCGTGATTTTTAATGTATATATTTTATATATATTGTATATAAAATATATACATTAAAAATCACGGATAAGTAATATCTAGTTATTATATATTGTATATTAAATCACGAATTATTCCGACAATGTGTAGAATATATATCACGGACACATGTATATCGATATATTTATATATATAAGTAGTCAGTCAACTGTGAATGTTGTGTTAAAAAAAAAAAAGCAATATATTAGCCCATTGACAAATATTGACAAAGTATTATAACAGTTCTTTCCTTTGATAAATTTTGATTCCAAAATTTATGTAAGCAAATTCTGAAGAAATTTCAGAAAATATTTATGTACGGTATCTCTCTCTTTATATATAAAAATATTTTAACATCTACCATTATTTGTTTGAGCAGTTCCCAGTAGTTTAAATAGCTTATCTTTCTACAGAAAAAATTAATACTATTTTTTATTGCTTTAATTTCTTATTTATTTTTGGTAATGTATGTATTGGTGGCATTTCTGACTCTTTTTGAGCGTTTTGCTTTAGGATATATTGAAATTAATAAAGATCTTAATGTTTTAGGAGATTTACAACCTATCGCTGGTGCGATTAAACTTTTTACTAAAGAAATGATTAATTCAACTATGACTAATTATATACTTTATTGTTCTATTCTAAGATTTATGTTAGCTTTATTTTCTGATTTATTCAGTAATTACCAAATAACCGATTTTATTTTATTTATTTTTTTTGAAATCTTAGACATGGAAATTTTCCAAGTTAAAGATGAATCAAGAATTAAAGTTAAGGAGAAAAGAAGAATTATTTATAGAAAACAAAATAATAAGTAGCGTTGCTGAGTATATAATTAAAGAGCATAAATTGAAAAATTCTCTAGCAACTGTTTTAGAAATTATAGGGAATACTCAGCTCAAGGTCCCACTTAAGTGTGAACAAGTTAGCCACTTTATTTACGGCTCTAAAACCTATTATTTTAATATTTCAACACCATCCTTTTCTGTATTTCCCTTTCCAACCCTTTATTCCAAAGCTTTTTTTTCATTATTTTCTTTCCTGAAACGATTAGAATCTCCACTGAAATCACAGGACACATTTTTATTTTTTTAAAATGATTTAAATTAATGTTATTACGCATTTATAAAACTCTAAAGTACAATGAAAGACACCAATGGTATAGAAAGAAAAAAATAATCGTCGGTTCTTCTACTGTAATCCTGCTCTAGCGCTAAAAGTTGTTGGAACTGAAAAAAAAAATTGTGTCTTTTCTGTCAAAAAGAATGGCAAAAGGTGTCACCTAAGGCAAAGGGCGATCTTAACTATCCGACAACCGAGAAGTTGGCGTGGCGGTAACTGCCCAATGACAGTGTTTATGGTAACCACTTGTTTATGGGGAGAAAAAAAAATAATAAAAAACAACAACAAATTTTGCATTGGATTGCCAGTCGCTGATCAATGCCTTGGCAGTTAATCGCAATCAGTTACAGTGTGGGTGGTAACAAAGGCTGCTCATTCACACGATGCTTCTCCGTGACCCAAACCTGCTAACCCATAGCCGGAAAGATTGCCGTAGGGACCACTGGCGATTTTAGACCCTGCGGTCACCAAACTGAAGAAGACTAACCAGTAACCATATAAGATTCGAACCGTAACGATTTTGATCACCAAAATAACAGCAGAAAACAAAAAAACAAAAAAAATCATTAGATAATTTAATAAGCCTATGTTTGTTATTTACTGGGAATATTTAAATTTACCTTAATGATATCATGTATGAGGTTCGTTTCAGGTTACAGAATGAAGGAGCTCTTATTACTTAGTACTATTATTATTTCAAGTTTTCAAATTTAAGTAACTCAAATCAAATCACCTTTTAAAGATGCTTTTAAAAATGCAGTAAATTATAAAATAATTTATATTCTCATCTAGGAGTTATGGGTTCGCGCTGCAGAATAATCTCAGTGGTTAAACAAAGATTAAATTCACTGACTTTGCTTTCGGACCTTGACACTTCACCAAATGACTGTTCTAACAACTAAGTCAAATAAGTAACCATTTTTCATTTGTAAACAAATCATTTTAAAATGCGGGTCCTGAATTTTATTGCATGTAAATGTTTCTTCCAAGATAGCATAAACTGTTATGGCCTGATGGAAATTACATTAGAAAAAGTGATGCTATTCCTAACACATGTTTGCTTTTCGAGAAACCGTTTGTACAACAAAAACTTAGCAAAATAATAAAAGTTATTAGTTATTAGTTTTTGTTATAATAAAAGTATTAGATTAATAAATAAATAAATAAATAAATAAATAAATAAATAAATAAATAAATAAAACAACCTTTTACCTCTTCAAAACATTCATTTTATAGAAATAGAACTTATGGTAGAGCTTCGGTAATTCGGACTATTTGGTATCAATAACAAAGAAACATCTCAGGCATAATTTGATTGTTTTGAATATAATATTAAGGTCTTCACCAAAATAAAGAGAAAGAATGAGGAATAAGGAGAAGTATATCACCATAACATATGAAATATTCAGACATATTCTGCAGGTACCAACTGCCAGGATAACTCATGGTCTACGAATTTTATTCAAAATCTATTTTTGTTAGCAGACTATTTGCATTTAACTTAAAAAAAAATCATAAATTCCTTTTTCTTTTTCATTTACTTATAAACTAGCAGGCAAATAATAGTTCGATGGATGGCATAATTATTTACTGTAAATTCAGTCAAAAAGCCACTGATTTTGTATTATAAAATTTCGAAAGTGAAAATTTATATTGACAATTTTGGGATGGATAATATAATGAACTATGATTTTCGCTTTCACATAGGAAATTTCTTAGTAACATAAGTCTGTAACTAAAATTGCATTTTCGTTTATCTTTGATTTTATCTGCTGCCAAAAAATAAAGAAGTCATGATTTTCTTCATGAAAGTCTCTAACCACACAGACTTCTAAAGCTACTCTTATTACTACATTTGTAAGGATATTACATAATCGAATAGATAAGTCTTCATCATGTAGGCTCTTTATATCCAGTCCAATGAGCAGCTGTTTCTTCTGCATCAAAGCTGAAGGTAGTCAGTCAGTCATGAAACATGGAACGCATCAGTGAGAAAACTATTCTAGAAATCCTCTTGGCACCTCAGAAAAATTGGTAAATTAACACCTCAATTGTATCATATGACAGATAGTCAAAAAAGAGAAAAAAAAAAGTCCCCTTCTACTTTGCAAGAATAACCTTACTGAGTCTAGACGAATATTTTAGTAAATTTTTATAATATGTGATTATTTTAGTTGTTTTTTTGTTTATTGCATTCTGCTTTATAGTAAATGTTCTTTCTATATTTGTTAGACAATCATTTCAGTTTGGAATAAGCTTCAGAAAGGGAAACAATTAGATATCCCGAAAATTCGCTTTATATGAAATGTTAAATGAATGAAGATTAAAGTGAGTAAAATATTTGAGTATGATTAAAATATGTCTGACACCAAAACTATTTTAAAAAACATTAAACATTTTAAAATTTAAAAACACAACCAGTTTTCGACAGAACACGTGTTTTGAGATGTTTGGGTTATTGTATAATTACATCATATCATATATTATATGCTTCTAGTGCTTCATTTCACAGCTAGAGTACAATGAAAGTGTATAAGACTATAAAGCTATAAGCAATTCTACGGATCCTAAAGATATCGATCCATTATTTCTCTATTACAAGATATTATAAATTTAAATGTCTAAAAAGGTGTGAAGTAATTTAATAATTGAGTTTGTTTTTGTTTTGTTTCTTTTTAAAGAAAAAAAAGAAAAAGAAATGTATTTGACTGAATAATATATTATTTGAATACAAATAAACAATAAACAAGGCAAAAAAAAAAAAAAAATATGTTTCATAGTATACACGAAAGAATAGCGATCCCTTTATTTTCGGCTACTTCCGGTGAGACAGAAGTGACCGCAGACCGGAATTCGTATTTTCCCCATCTCTACAAGTCTTAAGGGTTTCAATAAAGTCTGATTCATGTCTGTTCGACTTGTAGTTTGGACCGTAGAGGTGGTGACAGACAGATGAACAGAACGACCGTAAGATCTCTTCCCTTCCCCCCTCTACACTTTCGGGTTCACTAAAAATAAATAAATAAATAAATAAATAAATAAATAAACCACTCGAACTTATTGAAACAAATTAAATAATTCAATGTAAAACAACGTAAAACATAAATCAAGAGCAGTCCTTTACAATAAGGATGTGGTATTTATTTGGGATTCATTAATAATTGAATTTTCAATTCATAAAACATCAGAGACGGGATGAGCAGAATCATTTACAAAGACGCTAAGAAAAGCGTTGAAGCGTGAAGGCTATAAGCAATCTCAACACTTGTTCTATTTCAAGTTCAAGGCAAAAAGAAGGAAGAAAAGTGATCCGGCAACATTTTTGTTATCTTCGTAAAGCTCCGTTACTGTTCGACAGCTTTTTTTTTCCTTCAAATCAAAATATTCTAAATAAAGAGTTTAGAAAGAAATTTTGAATTTATAAATGGAAAAAATATTATATTCAGAAATTGTCTACATATTTTCAATCGAAAACAATTTTATAAACAATGTCTACAAAATGTCTACTTGGAAACAATGTCTAAAAACAAATTTTGTAGACTGTCAACCATCCTTAACAAGCAATTACAATTCAACTTTTTTAATTAATAGTAATATTTTTTTTCTTGAAATAGGTAAGTTATTATCTTTGTAAATTTAACTATTTAATAAATGCTAAAAGGTTTCCTTAAAAAGATAATATCTTAAAAACAATTGATATAAATTCTCTCAATTTATATAAATATCTCAATTGATAAAACTCTTTATTTTTTATTTTAGTATTTTTACAATTAGTAAATTTACTTTTTTTTTTTTTAATTAACATCCTAAAGGCCATACACATTTATATAAAAACTGCGGTTTCTTTATTCTATAGTTAAGTGTTAAACATTACATCTTTTTTTTTAATTCTACGAATAATAAGATTTATTTATATAAAAAGAGAAACAAAAAAAAAAAGCAGTTTTTCTCATCAGCCTCTTTGAAAATTAACAATAAATTTCTCCTGAATATTTGGAATTCAAAAATAATAAATATTTATAATTATTATCATCTCTATTTATTATTTGAAAGTATAAAAACTAAAGGGGGAAGCTTGGCTGATAGGTTTAGTTTGTTGTTATATTCAATTTTAGATTTTTATGTTATTATTATTTATTAGCATCAGTAATACATCGAAACCGTTTCCTTATTTCGCTCAATTTGTTTTTTTTCTCTCTCAGGATGTCAGTAACACTTCCAATTTGCATTTGATTTTAATTCTGTTGCAATTACATTCAGAAAAAAATATTTTCCTGAACTTCACCGATAAATTCATTTTCCTTCTTCAATTTGACAACTTAAAATAAAAAATAAAAATTTGGGTTGTATCGAAATTGCCTTAAGTTAATCAGTATTTTTAAAACAGAAACGATTTACCACTATTCTGTAATATCAAGAATTAGAATGAATTTATACTTTCTATTTAGAGTGAAATTCCATCTAATGACGGTAGTATAAGACAAAATATAGGTTATTCATTGTTCACTAGTCTGATGTTAAATTAAGGATATGCTTTTCTGTATTAATCATTAACACTTGGAGTTCATTGTGGACTTAATATTTTTCTAAGTTTTAGAACTAAGCTTTTCTTAATTAAAAAAAAATCTACGAAGATTAATTACAAAATGGTGATGAGTTTTCTTCCCTTTTCTTTACTTTCGTCTTTGTTGTAGAAGATTATTCTAATTTCTATGATGAAGTTAATTTTCACACTGAGGTAAATACTCTTCAGCTGCAGACGAGACATGTTTAATGGTCCCTCATTAGCAACAATTTCTAGGTCAAAGTAATTGTCGACAAATCGTGTTATTCAAATAGTAGAATGTCTACATCAATCGCAACTGTACTTTATCCTTGAAAACACAAAAACAAAATTCCGGAAGTTATTACTAATGCATTTCTAGACATGGTAAAAGTTCAATACATTTTGGAAAGAAGGAAAGTTTATTCAATTTCAAAGAATTATCTTTCAAATTAAAAACAATAATTCGTAGTTTTTTTTAATGCTTTTATCTTACCCTCTTATACAGTGCAATTTTAAACCATAAAATTTACTGTAAATTGAATGTAGATTGATAATCAAGCAACTCTACATAAAGCTAAGGAGTTAATCCTGCATAATCTGGAAATTATAACGACTTTATTTTATTTAGTTATTTATCTATTAATTTATTTATTTACTTATTTATATTATTGCAGCACTTGAAGAAATATGTAATTAAATCAAGTCATAAGTAAAGAAATGAATTAAATAGTTGATGCCAATTGTCAAACAAACATCCCTTCCTAAATCTGCTCGACCGAAGGAATCTAAATTTCACTAGTTTACTGAATTTAGTAACATAATTAGTAATATAATTTTTCACATGTCTTTCACAAGGCAGTCTGGTAAGTATTCCCTAGTTTCATCTTTCATTTATCTTTGTTTTGATTTGATTTTTACTTTCTTCCATTCTTTATCATTTATTTCCATATACAGTAGAGCCCCGATTATCCGCGGGATTGGGTGGCAAGGGCTTCGCGGATAACGAAAATCGCGGATAACCCGAAAAAAGACTAAGAACGAGGTGTAAACACGAAAAAAAAATATTTCACCATTAAAAACTACGTTTTATTGTATAAAAAACATAATATGTAAAACTTTTAAAATATGCACAGTAAAGTAGAAACCTTTGCTGTACGTTTGCATCCACAAATTCAGAGAAGGCCTAAAGGATCACGATGCACAATAAACCTGTCAGTAATTTTTGACCTTCGCACTGTAGGGCCTATTGTATTTTCCCAGTTGTTGGCTTGGAAAAAAATTGTTTTTTTTTTTGAGGTTCGTAATTAAAAAAATTTTTTCGCGGCGCTCGCGGATAATCCGCTTGCGGATAATCGGGTGCTCTACTGTAGATGTATAATTTTGATCTTTGATCTTTCTGAAATTCGAAGATAAAAATCTTATTTCTGTTAATTTGTTATTAGCTAAATTCAGGAAAAAGGAAGACGAGAAATGAATAAACCATAAAACTTCAAAGAGATCAACATTCTTTTACACCTCATTAAGAGAGAAAATATTAAATATTACTTTTTAAAAAAAATATTTCCTATACTGCCTCATGTGTAGGAGAAGCCATTTTTAAGCATTTTTAATATTATATTTTGAAAATTATAAAATATTAATGAATTATCATATATTAACTGGTAGATCAAATATAACATATTCTAGTTCTTTTCGTTCTTTCTTTTTTTATTTATCTAGCAAAGTAGATAAAATCATAATTTCAAAATGAAAAAGACAATTGCATTTTTTTATATATTTCAAGATATCTGCAATTTCTACATTATCGTTTAATTATTAACTTATGTCGATAATTATTATGATAATGACGTCAGATAGAAAACGTTCATTGTTAAAAAGATAAAATTGGTTCGTAGGAGCCTAAAATGGAATATAGATGTCACCACATGATGAATTTCTATACTGCATCAAAAGAATTTCGCCAGCATAAGGTTTAATCATAGCTCAGGATTAGAAATAATAACACTGATTTTATCTTTAATAATGATTTATTTTTCAACCTTATCAAACAGTAGTTTGGATTACTTATTTATTTTTATTTCATTTTTTTTTTCTTTTCTATTTTTTTTTTTTTTCGTCATTTGGTGTAATCGTATGAATGGAAACTTAGATTAATGAATCTGTTGAACAGACAATGGGGTAAATGTTGGCAGACACTGTTAGTTGTTGGCCAATGACCCTCTCTCTCTCTTTCTCCCTGTGCACGTGCGCGGTCGGTCCGTGCGTGTGCATGCAATGTTTTTGCTGCTGTTGATGAATGGTTTTTCGAAGGTGGTTGGGATCACAGTTCTCGCCAAGAAATACCACAAACCGTCTTCATCATTACGAGACTATTTGGAAAATATTCTCTGACTAGAATTTGAATGCAAAGAACTCTCAAGATTCCATGTTAGTTTCACAGATGGCTCTAGTAAGAGATAACATGTTAATGAACTTTGAACAGATTTTACAACTTATTAAATAATATGTTCTACATACATTGAAAAGTAACTCATTCTACATGATTTAGAACTAGATATTGAATGGCCGTTGATTTTAAAATGTTCCCAGTGATTCAAGATTATCAGTAATTCACAAAGATTCAGATATCGAAGTTAATATAACAATTGAAAATTGACATATGAATATTTAAAGTCAATATCTATTCAACTTAGATAGCGGAGCAACTAGGTTTATAAGTAGATCTAAGGACAAGTGATCACAATGCGAGACCCTAATAGAAATTATATGTTTAAGTCTGTCATTCTACTTTGTTTTGTTTTTGTTATTTTGTTTTTTTGAGTTGATAATAAAGTAAGAAGGACATTTTTAAATATTTCATTTAAAGAATTTCTTCATCCTTCTCCGATTTTTGCCATCCCCTCATTAGCTACGCTGAGATGAACATTCTAAAATATTCATAATTCATATATAAATTATAATAGCAAGTGTATGTCTACTTTTTCACTTAATAATTTAGTTCTTTTCTTACAATTAAAAGTTTTCAAAAATCGATACTGCAGGAGAAAAATAAGCATTCATTTGTAAGAGATGTCTTCTACAAAGGAAACTGTTTAAAAAATGAAAAACAAAAATAAAACACGTTGTTTAATGGACGCTTTAAAGTCTCTGCTACTTAATGAATATTATGTAATTTTCACAATAATAACTTTTCTATTGTTTATAATTTATTCTCATTATGATTAAAACATTTCTGAATCGTGACAGAATAAAATGATTCATAATTCTTTAATAGCTCAAGTTTTAGAATCATTAAGACAAACAGAATTTTAAGATACTGAATTTCGTTAATCCAGGAACAGTGGATTTCAGTGGAAAATGACCACTGAAATTAACTAAAGAGGAATTTAAGTCAATTTAATTAATTCAATTAATTAATAATTGGTCACAAATAGTAAAATCTAGTTTTCAAATTGTGCTGATGAATTCTTAAAACTCCAGTAATTTCTAAATAGCCTGTCTGCGTTTTCAACAATAAAGAGGCTGTATAAAATTTTCAATATTATTGGGGGAAAATTAATCTTCACAAAGCTCTTCTCGGAGTAGCCATGTTAATTTGAAATTCGGACTGGCTCTGGATTTTTCTCTAGCGCCAGACAGAGATGTTTTATCTTTCATTCTGATTCAAATTTAATTATCGGACTATTCAATTTTCAATATGAAATTGTCTTTGAGATCAATGCTCCTTGTTCGTATGATAGCGGCAGAAACTTATCAGTGAAGTCCTTGATGATGCATCCATATATTAACACTTTATGTGACCAACTAAATGAGTTTGGCAGCTATACGAGGCAGATACGGTCGCTGTGCATTAAATTTTCAGAGATGGTAATAAAGATTAAAGTAATGGAGTGTCATTGCACAGAGATACATTGAGCCATTTGTCAAAAGAAGATTTACAATAATACAAATCATTGTTTATCTTGACCTGGAAGCCAATCTCCATGCATAGGAATTAGTAGTAAAATTTAAACTTCCATTAATTAGGGATGGTTTCATAATTATAACTTTTTAGTTATCTATCTTGCAGACACCGGCAGACAGTGAAGAACAAAAACTTTCAACCAAAGCATCAAATAGAGTTTCAAAGATAAAAAGAAGTCAAGTAACCAATTAACCCGAATAATAAAAGTTTGACTTTAATAAAGCTAAAGTATCTTTAGAGAAACATCAAATTACCAAAGTGTAATAAAGCAGTTAAATTGAAGCCTCCCCAAGAAATTGGAAGATAATGCAATTTTTTTTCTTTCTTTAAGTTCGAACTCAATATTGTTGTGGTAGATTAGAACAAGTTCTTGTAATAGGCTCGTGTTCTTTCTTCCGATGGAATCAAAAGAACCATTACTTGATAATCTTTACAGATCAGTTTGATGACAAATGACTTGGTAACTAGCACAATAAACTGAAGTAAAGCAGCTAAGACTAATTTACTTATTGGATTAAGTCTAACCATTATCTGGCTCCTTTTTATGTCCTCCCTATTTACTACTGGAATTATGACTGATTATCTACGGAGGGCGGTGAGGGCTTGCAATGAAATTGCAAAATCTCAAAGTGAGATTTTAATTGAATAGAAACTATTATTTATCGAAATGCAACTCAATAAACTGATCAAGGAGATTATTATGTATTATTATTATTATTATTAGTAATGAAATCAAAATTAACGTGTGTACAATGTTAAGAACATCAAAGAAAAACTTTGAAAAAACATATAAAAAAACACAATAACTAAACAACAAAAATTTCACTGAGCTGATTTTAGATTAATTTGCTGGGTAACCGAGGACGACGCCGTTTC
>JAFIDM010012231.1:90719437-90735523 GCA_023159025.1 Thereuonema tuberculata
ATACATAATAGTCAAATTTAACGTGCGGGAAGGACATATAACAAGAAAAAGAAGCATAAAACCGCACACAATAATAATAATAATAATAATAATAACATCAAAGAAAAACTTTGAAAAAAACATATAAAAAACACATAATAACTAAACAACAAAAATTTCACTGAGCTGATTTTAGATTAATTTGCTGGGTAACCGAGGACGACGCCGTTTCACTGAGGTGGGTTATGCTGGGGCGGGACCGAGCTGATGAGGGTGTAGAAACCCGAAACGGCGTCGTCCTCGGTTACCCAGCAAATTAATCTAAAATCAGCTCAGTGAAATTTTTGTTGTTTAGTTATTATGTGTTTTTTATATGTTTTTTTCAAAGTTTTTCTTTGATGTTATTATTATTATTATTATTATTATTGTGTGCGGTTTTATGCTTCTTTTTCTTGTTATATGTCCTTCCCGCACGTTAAATTTGACTATTATGTATGTTTTCTTTATAAGTTAATCCTTTACATGCTAAGCCTGGTGCTAGCGGGGATTACTTTTTGCCCTTTTTATTCTTAATTTATATTTTGATGTTTTTTTTAGCTTATTATTATTATAAGTCGTAAAATTGTGTAGTAACAAGCATTATTTGTACTAAAAATATATTGTTTATTGGAAGAATCTTTAATAAAAACATGCTGTTGTATATTGAAAAAAAGAAAGAAAGAAAAAATATTAACTAATGCATTAAAGAAATTAAAAACAAAAGGCTGCACATAAACTAAGCTTTCACGCCTTGAGTTCGTCATCAGAGGGAATCTGGAACGGCCATTTCGTCCTTATTGGGACTCAACGTTTGCTTTTTTAAATAACTGATGCTCTTAACAAAGTTATGTTAAAAACTATGAATATAAAAACTATGAATATAAACTAAAATTGTAGATATATTATTATATAGGATGTAATTAATACAATAATTAATTAATAAAACATCATAAATCAAAGTAAATTTGAATTCAAAGCTAAATATGTTTAATTTTTATTAGGAAGTAAGAAGAAATGAAATAGATATTATATTTATAAATTCTTTATTCAATAAATTTTTTACAACATTTATATATCGAAGTGGCTAGGGAAGTTGTGTCTACAACCTCCTAACAACAGTGGTTTTTAGATAACCTTAAAAACTTCGGATTATATCTCAGTTCCAAAAAAAAAAATAACCCTTTGATCTCCCTGAAGTTGTTATGTTGCTCCTTCTTCAAGTTTCAGTGTTCTTTGTTGATCTACTACAAAAAAAAAAAATGAAAGATAATCAAGGTACATATTAGATCGTGCATCAAATATTGAATATTTACTATTATTTGTGACAGGTATAATATTAAACTAATATTAAGCTCTGAGCTGCTGGCCAGAGGAGTCGGGTTCAATTTCCGATGGAAGCGGGGATTTTTCCTAGATTTCCTCCTCCAGATGCAACCTGGGATCATCCGCTTCTCTGTAGAATGGGGACCGGGTTTCTGTCCTGAGGTTCAAGGTGGGAGGGTCTCAGACTGACCACTTGACCTAACTTCATCATTGTACCTTTACCATCAACGTCGCTATAAAGGCCTACATGACCTGTAAAATAGAATCCTTTAACTTTAAAAATTAGACTATACTTAAGGAAAATGCCATTAATACAAACTTCCGCAATAATTGAAAGTCAAAACTGATTCGTGAATTAATTAACTTCTGAAGAAATTCATTTTTACCTGCAGTTTTCATTTTACTCGCTGATGTGATGCAGTCTATAAAACTTTAAATTAACTAGGAATCCTTAATGATCATCTACCTTTTCTTTTAATTTTAATTTTTTTAAAAAAATTTAAGTTTCTTTTTCGGAGATTCAAGGAAATTTTTAGAAAAAATGCGAAGAAATATTCTGTAAAATGTTGAGTTGTCATTTTGAAAATTTTGCTGCCATCTTAATAATTTGCCACCATAATTTGTCGAATGAGATTTCCAACCTTTTTTATATCAGTTAAATCATTTAATGAATTTCAGTTATTAATAATAAGTCCGAAATGGGACTTGACGGTAAAACAAAATAATAAAAATTAAAAATTAATTATTTTACATCAGCTTTTTTTAATGACTGGATTTAAAACAGCAGACAAAAAAAAATCATCTTATTCTGTTGCATTTAGGAATTTTTGAACAATCTGACAGGTTTGAAGAATTGTTACTCTTTGAATTTGAACGTACAGCTTCTTTTAAGTATGTAACAAAATTTTTCGTTATAACTCCTTTGACAGATATTATTATAAGCAAAATTTTAACTTTAGCTAGTTTCCACATATTTTAGATTTCAATGGCCAAATTTGTATTCTTATTTATTTTTTTCAATTTCAGTTTTTGATAAATAAGCAATTAAACGTACTCCGATATCTACGATCAAAACTTCTCTTGTAATTTTCTTTTGCAACACAAGATCTGGACGGTTTTAATCCACTGTTTTGTCAGTTGTGATTATTCTGTCCCAACATAAGATCACTTTATGAGATTACAAAACAGAGTCAGATATATATTTGTAGGAAGCAAAGGATTTTCTGTTAATTTATACTTTTGAGCCAACTATCAAAATAATACCAATACACAAGAATACTAGCCAATTAGTTCTGAAAACTATCAGATATCATTTTTACATTGCTATAAATCTACTGTAAATAAAATAGAAAATTATTTTGCACAAAAAATTCAAGAATTTATGAAAATTTATAAAATAATAAATATAATATGTTTATCAATAAAAAATAAAAAAAATATTTGATCACAAGATTATTAGAAAACTTTAGCAGTCATATAAATAATAAATGAAATGAAAATAACTTCGTAATACTTGTTGAGCATTTAAGGTATCCCACAATATTATTAACAAAATTAAATACTTTTGGAATTAGAGGACCTACATTATAAATAATGAAACTAATTTAAAAATAGAAAAAAATATGTAAGTGTTAATAATGATGTAAGCAAAAGAAAAATTATGAAATATGGATTGCTACAAGGATTTAGTTTAGGTCCACTATTTTAATCATTTATATGAATGATCTATTTGTTTTAAGCAGAAGTTGTTACATTTGTGTAGATGCTAAGAAAGTATGGAATAATATTCAAAAAAGTAGAAATATATTTTTAAATAAATACGGAATTTTATTTCCAAAACAAAAGGTTTTTTTACATCATAACGTTTATGAAATACTGAAAATAATAATTATAAACAAAATATAATTTAAGTAATATTTAAATTAAATTATTAGCTATAGATTATAAAATATCAATTATAATATAGAAATTTTCATAAATAAAATAAATACAAATATATTTGAAAAACATCATAATACCTCTATTGCACAAGGAATTTAGAAAAAAGATTATTGAGAATAAGAACATCTGAGAAGGTTTATATTTCTCTTGATTTATAAATAATCAAAAATTTAGTGTTTAATAATCATTGGTCGAGAATATTGCTTAAATTTGTAACAATTTATGTATCTAAACTAAGATACATAAACTAAACTAAGGTATAAATTTTGATTACTATAAAAATAAAAAAAGAGTAAAAAATAAATAATACAGTATTTATTTATAACTAATTAAACTATTTGTCTCACACTCTTGATGTTTAAGACTGGATATACTTGCACATTTCTAGATACAATAAGTATTTCCTTTCCTTCAGCTTAAAATGAATAGGAATTGTTACAGTGTTTTGTAAATTCTGGAAGTATTAGTTTTTATCTTCATTTTCAGTTGCTTCTGCTCATAATAAATTGGTCTATTAGGTATCTTTCATTGCTTCAACTAAACTTTAGCCTCAGGTCAAACCGCAATGACGGGGATTAAGCACCGTCTTTCGAATCTAAACCGATTTTTTTTATTAATATTGTTTCCTTATTATGATGGAGGTGGAATTGGAAGGAACCCTGCAGCCATTATTATTCCTGATTATTTAGCTGTTAAATATCCAATTGCTCTTTATTGGTTACCAAACAAGAATGAATGGATAGCATGAAGATCAGCTTTGATAAAATTGTACAAGATCTACCTGTAAGCTGGTTTTTTTAGGGAGATTTTATAATTTAAAAAAATTTATTTTATTCAGAATATCATAAAAAGATGTATAAAAAAATAGATAACTACTTCAATGTATTTAATTGATGAATATTGTGAGATCTGTATATCAACACGATATCCTTTTATAATAACACACAATATAATACACATATTAATAATACACAATCGTATTATTAATATTAAACATGTCTCAAAATAATACGTATACCATCCTAAGAAGACTTTTAATTAGGTAAATACGTTAGTTACTGAGTAGCAATTTACATTAAGATCTAAAACGATAACATCGTTCACTGACAAGAAAAGATATTCCAAATCCTTGGGCACTTACAAGAAACCCTCAAACACTTATAGAGTAAAAAAAAAAAAGAGACAACTAATCGATATATTGAAATGTAAATCACTTGAAAATTTCAAAGAAGTAAATTTGACAAACTACTTAAAAAGAAACCTTATTGAAGAAGAACAGTAACTAAAACAAAGCAAGAACTTACTTAAGGTTCAAATATCGTTAGTAGCAGCCTGAGTTGTACCACTGATGGATATAAAGATCTCTCTCCAAATTCCACATTTTCCCTACAAAAAATTGCTGTTTCCTATTCCGTCTGTCAATTGGCTTCTTTCTCCTCCTTCTATTTCTTCCGTTTCTAACGTTATTTCTAATTTCTTATTTCTTTCTTTTAGTTCCTCTTTGTGATCTTCTAGGTTTGTTAGGAGCTACTTTACCATTACCATTTTTAATATTTTTAAATCTCTTGATGACACCACTGATCTACAAATAATCCTAGTATTTCTTTCTGTATTCAGCTTTATCCCTCTCATTGTACATCTTTTTATGTTCTTATTTTATATTTGTTCAATGAACTTAGGATGTTTCTTTTTTGTAATGAAATTCCTTAGTGCCTTTCAATGAAAGGAGAAGGAATTAATACTGTGGATTTCAAAGGATTATTTTTTATTTGATTGTTTTTTATCTCGGCTGCCCATTCCCGGGACCGAGAAAGCTTTTATTTTATATTTGTGTAATTCTTATGTTGTTGTTTTTCGTATTTTTATCTAAGTGTCAAAAGTTGTAAGAGAATATGACATTGACATTTCTTACGAATGCCGTTATCTCTTTCTATTCAAGCCGTCTTTCATCTGGTACATCAAGTTTTTAATCTTTTAATTGTGAAGAGGAATCCACCAAAGTAACATTGTTTCGTTAATTTTTTTTTCATAACATTGTTTCATCCTTTCGTTTTCACTTCAGCACTCTGGTAATTTTGTACAAAACGCATAGAAAAATATGTACAGAAGAACTTTATATTTTTATTAGGCCAGAGAAATAATCTTACGTAGATGTATACTTATTTAGCAACAATTAAAGAATTGCATGTATAAGGCAAAGAAAATTGTATAGAATTAAGTACCAAAAAAAGGCATTCAGTTTGCCCCCTTCCCCCTTCCCCCATCCTAAAAAAATAAAAATAAAAATAAATAAAAATTGGTCTAATTGCAATAACATCGAAAAGCTTTAATAGATTATAAGTTATTGGAAGGTCGAAAATGGTTGATTCTAAATTAACTGAGATTATTTTCAAGAAAGTTATTTGTAATCAGTGTTATTTTTGATATCAGAGACACTGGAGGATGTTTCCACTACTGAAAACTGGAGGATGAAACAATATCACTTTTGCTGGGTTCCTCTCAACAGTTAACAGATTAAGAAACTTAAAAAAAAGATTAACAGTTAAGGTTCTCCACAATTATTGCCATTAAGTTAACTACAAGTGCTTTAATTAGTAATAAATTTAATTTAAAATAGCGTAATTGTAGACATTTATCAATAAATTTCGGATCCATTTAAATATTTAAACTTCATGGATGATAGTTCTTTGTTAATTTCAAATGAATAAATAACAAATTTTTACGATTTTTTTTTTTCGAAATGAAGATTGAAGAGATTGTAATAAACAGAATCTACTTTGTAGTCAAATTATCATCTAATTTTCGAAGTTACAGACGTAGGTTTATTATTTATTGCCTGGATTCAAAACTAGAAAAATTTAGGATTTTTAGAATGAGCTTAATCTCATTGAAAAATTACTGATACTGTATTTACTTATTTAGTTTGAGATCACTTAACTAGATATCTATTTTTATCCATTAGATCTTCAGTAGGTCAAAAAATATTTTAAGTTCATTTAGGGCAAAGGAACCAACCTTTTTACGGTCAATGTACTGTAATGGTTTAAGAGACAGTTTCATATAGTTCTTATCCATTTTTTTTTTTGTAAAACTAAAAACTTTTCATTGGTTTCAGTTAAGGAGGTTATGAAACGAAACTTTTTTTTTTTAAAGAAGATATCTAAAAATATTAAAACGCAATTTAGTAAATCTTTTATCTTAAACTTCATGTTTTGATTCTAAAAAGCAGCGAGGGCTTCTTCAATAAATGGGCTTATTATCAGGACGTTAAAATTCGACTGACTATTGGTCAGAATTTCAAACCTAAAAAAATTCGTTCTGCGCATTCAGAATGCAAAATACATTACAGGCAGACTTGGCGTTGATGATACAGTAACATTTTAAGGTCCTCAATGTGTATTTAGTAAAACATCGTTTGTATATAGAATATTATTTTCTTTAACCTAATAAAACCAATCAACTATTTGCTGTTTAATTTTTATAATTTCAATGCACCGAATTGTTTGCTTTTGGGGAAAAGTGAGTTGTAAATATTATTTAGAAAATACTGAATAGTGAATCTTGATCTTATTTAATGTTATCAATATTTTTATTATCTAAAGATTGAAGTTAAGTTTTCACTTTCATCCTTAGAACTAGAGTTTTCTTTTTAGAACCGTTAAAGAAGTAATTCTTCGTGAAACATATAAAGATAGGTATTTTTTTAAAAAAAAGATAGGCCTACATGTTTTTTAAAAAAACCAAAGGAAACGCAAATGACTATAGGAAATTACATTAACTTTGTTAATGAACTGAAGCACAGTACGGCCGTCCTAAGGTAAAAGGAAGCAACAAGCAATTTGGAAACTGATTATTTGCTGCCTTTCACCGTAGATATAAGCATATTGTGAGTCACTTGCTACCTTTGATCATCGAAATAGAGGACATACTTAACAGCAGATCATTACCAAACTGCTTTGGAAGATGAAAACGCATGAAATGCAAAATCAGAAAATTTGTAGTTACTTCCTTTTACCTTAGGACGGCCGCGCAGCAAATAAGCTCTTTTATCTATCAATATCTCACTTAAAAGAAAAAAATCAGTAGGAAGCTCCTAATCTAAGATATCAAATAAGACAAATAACCACAATCGAAACGAAATGTACATTCAAATTAAATTTTTAGTGAAAAAAAAAAAAACATCTTCCAAGAAAAATGTTCTTACCCAGAGATATAAAGTAAGGATCCAACCTAACTGCATATTTTACGAGTTTAGCACCATTCGACAAGTTTATTCACTTATTTTCATAAGAAGAAGCAAAGCTTTCTATTTTAAGAAATATAAATATAGAAATTGAAAAAAAAAAAAAGAAAAAAAAAAATAAATCGTTATACATTTAAATATTCCCATCATCCTTATCTGAATTAGATAACTAGATAACTAGGTTTATAGATGAAACGAAGACTAAAAATTTATATCATTGAAGTTCTTAAACGATATTTATTAAGTATTTTAAACAGTTTTCTTGTTTGATAGTTAAAGTATTTTCTAAATATCATCTTTAAGGAAGTTTTCTTTTGGCTGGTAGGACCATAGCCATAATAATTTAAACCTTTGGATCTCTCTTCGAAAGATGGTCAATGCACCAAAACTATCTACAGGTGATAGATGGTACAGGTAGGTCTTTCCATTCTATAACGATGGGAATCTTCACTGTGATGGGAACGTGATTATTGAGTAGTATTGGTAGTAACTTATGTCAGAAGCAAATCATGAAACAAGAACCTATTTCTTCCTTGTTAAAGTAATCATCACCAAAAACATTGATCAGCAGAAGACTGTTTCCAAGAGACACGGGCTATCGGACTTGTCAATTGAGGTCTTGCATCTAATAATGCATACAATTATTTGATAGTCTTTTTTTTTCTTCTTCCTTCTGAAATGTCATGGTTAACGGGCTGTTGGAAAGCTGCTCATTACTTTTTGGCAAAGGTGCGTGTGATCTTCATTGACACCAAACATCCGGCTTCGTGATGTACAACGATGTGATCATCATAATCCAGGATTTTTTTTTCGTTTCTTCCTCTTTATTTCAACTCATTGGCATTTAGTTTCAGGAAAGAAAAAAAATAAAATACAAAAGGAAAACAAAACAAAGTCGTTGTATTGTATTCAATACATATGGAGACATTCTGAACATTGTTATCGTTCAGTGTTCTGAAGTTCTTTAAGGAATTTATAGACTATCATAAAAAGTTCTAGATTTATCGGTAATTGTTGAATACGTAACCTTATGTATTATTTAATAAGATAATGAAAATGTTTACTATTTCGATATTGTCTTTGGAAGAATATTTCTTTGCTTCATATTCTAATGCTTCTAATGTTACTTCTAGTATTAGAATATTGAAATAACTGAATAATAAAAAAATTGAGACAAAGAAATAATAAAAAGCAAATTACGGACGAAGAATATGAAAAATAAGTAGTAAAAGATAATCACATTTCTGTAAATGTATATAAGAATTTAGAAAGTTATCGATAAATTTTGAGTTTTTGCATAATCAAAACCTACGAATTTATTTTCAAAGTTTTCAAGAGCAAAATGTAAAAGATTTCATTTTGTCTTCTTAAACAACAATCGCTTCATTTTAATTGAAAAATGGTTCATTCTCAATATTCGAAACTGTTCTGAGTTGATTAGTTTTAACTTTTTACTTATTATTCTATTTTTAAGCTCTAACATTAACATTTATTAATTATTAATCCTTGCATTCTAATCACTCAACATAATATTAATGTAATTGAAAAGAGTAAAACAGAAAATAGATGCTAACCCCAACTGGATCACAGAAAATTTAAATTTTTAATTATTAAAAATAAAAATAACTGAATTTTTAGGGTTTTTTTTTTTCTAAATTTCTAAATAAATTTATCTAAATTTCTAGATGGAAACTGTAAACTCTTATAAACTTTCGTCAAAATGTTAGAAAAACGCAGAAAAATTGACATAACATATTAAAATAAAAATAAAAATTTTACTTTGTAGAAATGATCTTCGAAGACCTGTCAATCATTCTCTGTCTAAAGTCGTCGCGGCGAATGTTGAAACCGGAAACACATTATCATTGACTAATTTCTCCAGTATCAATGCCATGAGCTCCGCAGGAAATAACAATCTCAATTATGAAAAATAGGAAATATCAAAAATCTCACATACATCTTCTTGAAATCGACGAGCAACGTTAAGAATAATTTCCCTAGCTTGACTGTTGAGAACCACTCCTCGTCGAAATGTTGAATGTCAAGCAGCGACCGCCATTTTCTCTTCTATTTGAATGTGACCGACCGGCCAGGAAAGGAAAATCTATAATCTCCGTTGCATTCTGGGAGTTTCAACTCTGGCCGCGAAGACTTTAGTAACAGGATATTCAATGTTAACAGATGGGCAGCGGACAGACCAACGCCAATAAACATGCAAATTGAAATAAAAAGAAAAGTTAAAAATGAGATTCACGTTGAAGCTTGTTTAAATGCCAAGCCTAATGACATACATAAAACTCCTTATCTCAGGAACAAAGGTATAGTTGTAACAAGGAAGAATGAACAACCAAATTTCCTACTTTTTCTTTTGAAATTCTGATTTGAAATTGTAATTATTCTAAACTCTTAAGTAAGGGATCCTTTAGTATTTCAAAACTTCAAATTATTTGCAAGTAAACAGGAAATAAAAGAAACAAAAACCTAACTAAATAACAAATAATAAAATATACAATATTCTCAATAAACAAATAGAGGTGTGGTTTCCTCTAAAGTATGTCTTTAAGAAGGGAGTCGTCCATTTTTTTGATGTTTGTTCAGTTACCACAAATTACGAATCTACCGCATTCTGTTCTGTGACATTTAATTGTTACGTTAATATTTTTGTTCAATAGAAATGTTCAATAGAAATGTTTGAACATATCTTTGAAAATTTCATTAACAGATTGTCAAAGTTGTTTTTTTCGAGGGTAACTCATTTGAACCAAATTACAAATAAAATAATCGAAGCATCATATTCTTCAAATCTTGTTTGTTTTGTCAAATAAGTCAAAAAAAACTTTAAATCTTATTTCTGATTCTGAAAGTTCTATTCCTCACTTAGAAACCTCATCTGTCTGAATTGTTGAGTAAACTTTTCATTCAATTGCACTTTATTTTACTACTTTATTTCTCTAAAATAAGCTAATTACTTTATTTCAGATTATGAATTTATGTGTTTTTTTTAGAAAAATCATTCAATGTATAAATTAAAAACTGAACGATAAGGTAAAAATTTATTTTATTTTTATCGGGAAAAATATAATAACGAATAATAATTCAATAAGAATTAACAGATTCATGATGAAAGAACATGAGACCTTGAGCCTGTAAGTTGTCCATCGTATTCTTTTTATTTATTTATCTATAATTAAAACCTTGAAAACCACAAAAATGAAAAGCCAACATTTTAAATTAAATCTGCTGAATACAAAAAGTGGAAATTTCTACATATAAAAAAAAAAATAATAATAAAAAAAAATAATAATAAAAAAAAATAATAATAAAAAAAAAAATAATTAAATCAGCATTATTTAGAAAATCCAAGGAATTGAGGCCCTTAGAAATAGAGAGACATATCCACCAACATTCCTTTTTTTTTCCTTTTTTATCGTAATATAGCTATGAACTTTCTGCTTTCATTCGTGTGACTTTATTTGGTTCATACGCTTCTACAAAGAACGAAATTTCTATTGAAAAAGCCGTGATGTTTAGCCTATCGCACAGCGACATCTTGTGACATCTTGAGTACGCACTTTTTGCGAAACTAACTTTTGGCACCTACGCCTTTCCTATTCTAGAGGTCTCAATTAATGGATTAGCTACAAAGATTAGCCGTTATTAGACATCATTGTTCGATTCTTGTTCTTTTCTGGTAGAAATTTTCTCAGTTTTACGCGCTGGTATCTCGACAAGGACCCACACCCATATAACTTTCAAATTTAAAAGTTACATCGTCTTTTGTTCTTAAATATGGCTGCCAGTTTCAAGAAGCTCCATCTAACGGTTCAAAAGTTATTAAGGGGAGAGAGTCCATACATTTTCATAGGAAAGCCTCACTCAACGAAAGCAGACTAAAATGATATCTAAGAATTTAAATTATCAACTTTTTCTTCTTTAATCGCTGTAATAAATTTTGTCCCAGCTTTGTTTGACGAGAAATTAGGAAAAAGGGAAATCCTCAACAACTCCAGACCAAATGAGATCTGCAGCCTTTTAGGATAATCAATCATTACGACTTGATTTTTGTATAAATCCTTCATTCCATGACGCGGAACTGTTTATGTAGCTAAAGGCTATTGCATTCTCCGATTGTTTTGGGTTTGGAGGCATTTCTTAGAAACTTCCGATATTCCAAATTTCAGGCTGGCTGGTCGGTAATTCTACAAAACAGGAATGCTAAAATGTGCAGTATTTGAAAATCACCTTTTCCTTGATTTCTTGTATAAATCTTTGATAGCTTCCATAATGGAAGAACTGATTTCAGCAATATTTGCAAATATTTTTGAATTGTAAACATCGTCTTCTGATTTATATATAAATCGCAAATCTGTTCATAACTTGATAAGAACATGTAAGTTACTATGCATCCATCTTTACTATTCCAATTTATTTATTTCGATGCGAGTAACATACAAATTATTCTCATGGAAAATCAAATTATGGAAGGCAAAACAATTTCTATTAAAAATAAAAAGAGGGAGCCCTACTAATTTGTTTTCAATTAATTACCAATTTAAATAAAACATTAATTAATTAGATTTACAAACACTTACGGTTATTTTAAAGAACTATTTTGTGACAAAATCATCTTATTAAGCGATTATGAAACGAAATATAGCTTTTAAATGCTATGGTGTTTCATTCTGGTTCAAGTTTAAGCAATTTACAACATCAACATAATAATAAAAACTATTTCAATTCTTCCATTTGAATAAACGATAAAACGTGTGTTTTTAATACAACTATTTCAGAGAGGCATTAGAAGGTTATAATTTACATTGTCAAGATAACCACCTGTGATTAGGACATCCCACAACAAAACAACTGAGACCCGAGAGAAGGAAGGGTTCTTCCTAAAGTCGATCAGTGGATCAAATGCCTGTTCAAAAAGGTCAGCAGGACGGTAATTATGTCTCCCCACTGTTATTTTCCCTTCCTTTGTACTGAATGACCCCATCATCATTTGGAAATAAGATCAGATCCAATGGCTATTTCTTATTAAATCCTCCTCAAGGAATTTGAATTATAAATTCCTTGCGCTGATCTGAGTATTTCATCTTGCAAATTAATTTTGGCTTTACAAACATATAAAAGAAAATTTCAAGAATTTTTAGAAAACTGATAAGATTTCTTATTAATTTTGTTTAAAATAAAATCTCTCATTTAATTTTAATTTAATTTTATATTGACATTTTTTTACTACAATCCATTATTAAAATAATTGAAACATATTAAATAAGATTTAGAACAAAATTTATATTAAAAAACTATTTTTTTTTCTGTTTATTCTTTTAAAAATATTTTGAAAATCAATAAAAAAAAGCATTGAAGACATTGAAGACATTAATAATTGTAATAATAAAATTGATTTTATTATATTTGATGAAATTTAGATGAGTTTTATGAGATTTTTGATGTATTTATTTATTTATATAAATTCTCTTAAGATTTTGACACGGGTATTCTCAACCTAACATATGAGACTTACAGATATCAAATTTTGGTAGAGCTTATTTTTATTTTTAACTTTGCTTTTGGTAAACTATCGTATCACGCTATATTTGGTAAATATTGTAATTATTAATAACATCACAAACTAAAATCTTCTTTTCATCTTTACTACGATATTTCGAAAAAATTTTCCTGTTTTCTTCATCAGGTTTTCATGGAAAATGGAAAAGAACTTAAAAAATATGTTCTTTCTCCTAAAATCTTTAGCAAACATGAAATATTACAAACTAAAAGTATTACAGCATTCAATAAAACAATGTACAATAAAACAGTTGGTATGAAATAATCGACTCACAAAATTAAGTCAAATTATACATTATTTTCAACCAACTATTTACAATTATTGGATCAAAATTATGTACAATTATTGGATGTCTTACCGATAACATTGCAATCTTTTATATATCTTTTGAATAAATTTAATGATATGCTGTTAACTTCAAAGATTTTTCTTTGTTAAAACATTCTTTAGAATTTATGAAACATGATTCTATTAAGAATCTGTTTTGTTCATTGTTGCATTTATAAATCATTCTCACGATTGTTTCAGAATTATGCCTAAAAGTGAGGGCATGATATGCCCAATCGGATATCTCGGGTTTGTTATTTTTAAAAGCACAAGCGCTTAGCTAGTTTGTTATGTTTTTAGTTTGTGATGTTATTTATCTATTATTTGATAAAGATTGATGTAAGTATATTGTAATTATTGTTTTTAGAGTTGAAGTAACAGTTCTATCAAAGTAACTAACAAAAACAAAAGTTATCAATGTAACTAACAAGAAAAAAAGAAGGATAAATATTCAATTTGAATATACAATTCAAAATTTAGATATTTTTATTATTATTTTATAATCTTTAAAATACAATAAAGTAAAATAGAAAAAAGAAAATAATAAATAAATTACAGGAAGATATTTTAGTAACATTCCTAAAAGAAATGGTAACTGGGTGCCTGTTAGTTGCAAAGACCTTCTTCTGTTTAATTATTAGGTTATGTAACCACAAAGTCAACTCAATTAATTCTAACAAGGAACTGTTCTATAGTTCCTTTTTTTCTTCTCATTGACTTTGTGAACTGTGTTGATGAATTTAAAATGACTAATGAGATAAGGTGATTCTTCTGGTTAATTTGCCAATGTTTAATTTCAATGAATCTTTGTTGCTTACTGTTTCTGTAGCCCAGTAACCTAAATCGCCTCAACAGTTCAGATTCATTCGCAGTGGTTTAGAACACCCACATTCGGACTTTCACCCACAACCACAACGTCCATATTTGAAAGCTCAAGTGAGAATCCGGGATCAGAAGGAGTAGGATCAAGAAACCACACAGAAATATATAAACACTAGCCACTCCTAACAGGGAAACATCGATTTACAAAGGGAAAGTTCAGAAAAATAATCAACCCTTGATAATACGTGGCAATTTTTCCATCAGACACAACGGATTAGAATTCTCTGAATCTAAAACTGTTCTACTCATCAAAATTAACTGAGTAATCTTAGATAAAACACAGAAGTTAGTGTTAAACAAAATAAGTAATTAAACAAAAAATCCGCGTGTTTGCTATTTTTTTATTTAAAGTGATTTTAAAATTAATTCATATATTCTATATAGTTTTGTAATTTTATTGACAGTCATAAAGACACATGCATTTTTCAGTGCCTTTAATTCTTATTGAGTCTTGTAACTGATTTTCCTATTCTACGATTTCATTAACATTTAATACTAACTGCTAAAGATATGGTCTTACATCCTATTCTTCTAGATACATCTCTTGTTGATAGCTGAACTAGAATTCGATTTAGATTCAATTAAAGAATTAATATATCTATAAAAACTTATACATCTTAAGATAAATAAACTCGATTCTTCAACGAATACTTATTAAGTAAAAACATACTAAAAAAAAAATATTAATTTTTTTTAGTGATTTCTAAGGTTTATTTCATTTGCAGAATATACTTTTTTTTCTTCTTTTAAACGCGATGTGCGACACAGAAACATGAATTTTTCTTAACATCCTTTGCTAATGCTACAAAAAATATTTCACTAACGCTAAACAAACAAAAACAAACAAAAAACAAAAAATAGTCAAATAAAAAAAAATACAAAATTGTTTTCCAAACAAAATGCTGTTTCTTGAAATTTATTTTGAAGTTAATTTTCAAATAGAAAATAACCATTTCAAGCCAAAGGAAACAAAAATATTCCTTCAAATCCCTCAACCAATTAAAATGGAGAGACAAATCTATATGCGCGTGCAATGCAGTCGATTGGTTTCCCCTCGTATCGTTCGGAATCCCCAGCATCAGTCAGTGACCTACAAAAAAAAAGTACCAGGTTACCTACATTTTTCAAGTTCAATGTTTAGTTGCCGGTGGCCAAACAGCGGGTTTCATTAAAGGAATTTTTTAATGTCGCAATTCGGAAATGAGTGGCGTCAACTATTTCTCCTGATTTTCAGATTAAATAAATGACTTTAATGTAAGTTTGACTTTGATACATTCTTATATAATTACAAATTTGAAAAATGCTTTGAAAACAAAATAACAGCACATATTCACTTTTACTTTTCCCACATTCTTTTCTTTTTTTTTTTTTTAATTTTTTCATTAAGAAAAAAAAAAGAAAAAAAAAACAAAAACAAATAAACAAATTAAACAAAAATGTTATTATAAAAAACCTTAATTATATGTCTCAAAACCTTAGTATTGCAATTTTTTTTTTAAATATAAGAAGTGTTTTTTAATAATTTCCTCATTTTAGTTTATTGAGTGTTACGGATACTAATATTTCAACTTTGAAGATAGATACGTAAAAAAGATCCTTATATTTATTTATTTATTTATTATTTTAACACCTTTTTTCCAGAGTTTGTAAAGTAAGCTTATGAGTTAACGATCTAGAACCTTCCGTACGCCTCATAGTTGGAATGTTAAAGATTTACTTAAAAAGGAAATCTATTACAGCTGTTATCTGGTATTTCCCAAACTTTTCGGTCTCGCGCCTA
>JAFIDM010012231.1:90735533-90766940 GCA_023159025.1 Thereuonema tuberculata
ATAATAATAATAATAATAATAATAATAATAATAATAATAATAATAATAATAACAATGACATTAAAAATTGTTTCTAGGTCTGTAGGTTTTATTTTCCTAATTTGATTCAAATTTATAAAATACATTTAGTTGCAGGGTAAAGAGAATACATCTGTTCCTTTTGAATCATAATATTACCGCTAGATGTCATGCTTAGCTGCTTATACATGAAATAAATAACATTGACTTTATAGATCTTAGACTACATTTGTTAGGTTACATTCTGGAATGAGAGATAAACCATTCAGAATTTAAATTTAAAAAATTTAGATAAAAAATTAAAATGAATTTTTTTGGTTCTCATGCCTCTGTCGAAATTTCGTGAGAGCTTCAGTTTGGAAATCACTGTTATAAACACTTTTCCTTCTTATGAGAAACAAATTAGAAATATTCTTCTAATGCAAAAAAAAAATATTTATCCAAGTGAACAACTGTTCTATTGAATCTCGTTCGTTTGGCTAGTAGCAGGACACAAGGAAATGAGGTCTGTAAAACAAATATGTAAAGAAATTTTAGTATTAGCGTTGCATAACAAAAAAAAGCTCATACACACTAAAGAAATACATACACTTTACATACACTTTAAAGAAATAAAAAATATCATTTGTGACACTTATTTTCCAGACAGTGGTTTTAAAAATTCCAAATAATTCAATCTATAAGTATCCAACCACAAGTTTCAAATTTAGGTTATTTATATCAATCTCTTCTGTTTTCAAGTATCTTAAAGATGCAGAAAATGCACTGAATTATTCTGCAAATTGCGAAAAAATTTTTTATTTCTATTTTTTTTTTTTATTTTCTTAAAAACAATTATATATTGTTTTCTTTTAAGAATCTACAAATTAATATTTATTTCATTTGATGAACTTTAGATCATCATTTGACACCCTTTAAATGTAAAATAATATTGCTTAAAAGTTGTAGTAAATATTTCTTATCCCTTGGCTAATTATCTGTAATCATCCACACCTGGGATATACTAAAATCTTGTTGCTCCCCTGCGTAGTTTTTGTCTTGAGAATTTTCCCGTTAGTTTGTGATCTATCAGAATGCCTTCGATCGTTATCAACAATAGCACTTTTACTTTATCCACCATTAAATAAGCCCTTCTTCTCTAATTCCTGGCATGGAATGTCAAGAGACCTTCGTGAAAGCCCCGCTCTCTCTGAAGGCCATCCATTCAGAAGTAGCTATTCTGTAATACGTTCATACTTACTTGACAGCCGATACTAGGAATGGGAGGTCCTTGAACAGTGCAACTGTGGTAAACAAGCAAAAACGATGCCAATAGCTAATGGATAAAAAATTTGGAGGTATCAATCACAACATAGATGGAATTTAAATTTTAAAAGATGCTTTAAAAGTAAATTCCTTTGAAATGCAGTAGTATATCTTCTTTATTATTTATGTTCTTTTTTTTTTGGCATTGATATATCTCCTTGTTTTGATAGAAAGTAATAGATGTATTTATATTTTAATCAAAAAAAAAACAAAACACACAAATGTTTTAAACAAATGAAATCCACAATCATAGAGATTGATTCATTTACAATTTATAACTAAGCATTAAAGTTTCTATTACAGTAAGTTCTTAAAAAAAGTATTTGAAAAATAACAAAAAACAGAAACAGTTTGAGAAAAATAAATAAACACCTCAGCATTTTCTCAAAAGTAACAATAATTTAAAAGGAAAGATTAAAAAAAAAATCTGATTTTAGTAAATTAGGAGTCACAAGATAGTCATAATAAATTTACTCAAACCGGTGTTGTTCCATGTCTCTCTTCATATTCAATAATAACAACAACAATGATAAAAATATTTACTTTTTGGTTTTTGCATTATTTCTTTGTTTTATACTTGTGATTTTTACACCTCTGGTCTTTAAAGAAAGATTCTGTCTTTGAAAAGAAAAGAATCAGCTTTCTGTCTATTAAAAAAAAATTTTCAAGTGGGAAGATGAAATGGAACATCTGCCCGCAGTAAGGGAGTAAATGAGAAAAGTTCATGTTGATCTACAGTCAAATAGACACTTTAGAAGACTGTAATTCCTAAACCTATTAACTGAAATGTCGGCGAGTATTATGGCACTAACCTAAATAACTTAGGAATATATGTTGATACTTATTTATCATTTCCCACCAATATTATTATCAATATTATCAATATTATAAAAGTCACTTACCTCATTGTTGCGTAAAAAGTCTGGCTAATGAATTTCCTTCAAAATTCTAATTAATTAAACTTTAATATAAGTTTTATTATCAGCAAAGGAAGTAGTAATCAAATTTACAAAGGCTAAAAACTTTATCACAAGTGATAATACAGTTTTTATTTTTTAATAATATCTAATAATAATCGATGTCAGAACAATCACTTGCATTTTACCATTCTTCTGCATCTCCTGCTGATTATGTTTGTTATTTTAATTAAAGTTCTTCATAACTGTTTCTTAAAAGTAACAAGTAAGAAATTGGACATCTTTCATTTGAACATCTTAAAATTGTAAAATGTACAGTGCAAACCCTTCACCATATTAAAGGGAGGTCTTTTGGCATTTTCCATTATGTGAATACAGGTGTGTCGGTTTCCTCAATTGTCTATATCTTTGCAAATAAATGGAACATTCCGGTTACATTGACAGTATGCTAAATGAGTAATTTCAACACTTCAGAAATATATAAAAATATATCCGTTTCTGCTCAGTACACCTTCTGACAATATTTTGAAACTGAAATTCTAAAATTCTTGGTAAAAAAGCTCCTTTTGCAAAATCTGAGATATGTAATCATATCTGAGATATGAAATGAACAGATGCTGCCTCACCTTTCTTGGATTCACACTCCATGAATGACTGTTGGAATGCACATTCAACAGAAACAGCTAAAGAAGCCACTAGTAAAATTGCGTAGTCACTGGTATGCAAGACAGTGGCAGGTTAATTATTAAGATTAAGGTATGATATTTACGGAGATTGTTTTAAGAATTTTACAAGTCTCATCATCATTCACATTATGCTCAATAAGCTCTTGTGGATTTAAATTTATTTGCTCTACTTTAAAACACAGACCGGTCTTTAAGTAAATATTACCATTGAAGTACTTTTGAAATATACTAAAAGCAACGGGAATATTTCTCCCAGAAACATTTAAGTAATATTCAGAAAACATGATGTAGAGAAACATGCGGTTGATTAAGTAAAGATTGAAAAAATAAAATCTAGATCTGTTTGGAAAAATCACGTAGCTTCAATATTTTACCAATGTTTTCTTTTTTAAAATGAACTGCGTTCAAACACTTTTACCGACATTAGGTAGTGCTTCTGTCTGTAATGTTTGTCCAAAAGATAAAATAATACTTTAGACTCAGAAGGAGTAAATAGCTTAGTAATGTTCTTAGTTACGTAAGAATCAAAGAACTTCGTTTACAAATAATTCCATCTTATCTCATTTCTTAGATTTTTATTTACATTTAAGTTTTCCAAAGTCTTGGATATGCTACTCTCTTCTTTCCTTTCTTCTTTTTCGCATCATATTTTTCATCCCCTATCGGCAAATCTCCAAAACCTGAACCAGAATCCACACTATTTTCAGTGCGATTCGCCATCTTCATCCAAATGAATGGGAAAGAACGAAGGACAGGTCGCGCGGAAGAACATAAATAAATATTGTCATCTACGGTTTGGGAATGGATCCATTATCAAAGAAAGGATACCTGATAGTAATTATTAAGAAAAGATATCGGGTGATATGTTCTACAAAAATGGGTAAGTAAAGTTTTCCACGTGAATGTTCAATTTTGGAAATAAGGAGCCATTATTCTGGAACAATTTTGGATCACTTAATTTACTTGATTGTAAACAACATTATCATGGAACATTAATTGCAGTCAGAACAACAAATTTCGATTTTGTAAATTCAGATTTCTAAAAGACTGGGTGAGACATATACATTTAACTGGACTACATTTGTCCCTGGCTTTCAATTAACAGAAGAATGATTTTTAATGTTTATTTTTAGCCAAAGTTTAACTTCAAATGTGACACAGCAATGGCGAAAGAGTAAACAACATCTACAGTAAGAACACTTCAGTTCCTATCTGTCGTCAGATCACCAGTTATTTTTTGTATATTTGACATTGAACATCATGTGACTTTCACTTACTGTGTTGATGCATTGTTGATAGTGACTTTTGTTTTATGAATATTAGAATAAAATAAACATTTCAGGATGGATACAAAGACAGGATGGATACGAATTAAAAACCATCTACTGATTTCCGAATTTTGTTTGTTTTTTTTTATACAAAACATTGAGAATTTTATAAATTGAGAGCAAAAGGAATGGTTTTTAATTCTCCATTTGACTATTTTCAAATCTTAATGTGGTTTAAAATGCAGAAACAATTCTGACAGTTTTAATTTTATTTAACTTTCGGCTGAAGGAGTTGGGGATTTTTCTGGGTTTATTCTTCTCCCAGCCAGCCTGGTAGGCCTATTATCCTGACAAAAACCTAATCATCCCTAATGCCATGCGCCCGTAACTGGTCTGCTGTAAGAACTTTATCTTTATATTTGCTACAGGGAATGTTATTTTTACAGAAGAATATACAATGAACGAATAGATCATCTAAATTTATTTAGGCCTACTTTTGTTTTTTTTCTTTAAATAAAAAAGAAAAGAAAATCCATCCGAAATGGAAATTTCTCTACAATAAAATTGAACGGTTCATTCCGAAACTAACTATCAGTAAATAGTTTATTGTTTTATTTACATTCTTAGCATTCATGCAAACAATGATTGTTCGACGCATCGTAATTCGCAGCAACACAAACGTATTATTTATTTTTGTAAAAAATATGAATTGGTCTTCAATTTTGGAATCCGTTAATGACACAGCTAAGCAAGCTTGGAGTTTTTGCCGCCTCGTCCTTTCTGCCCCAAATTCCTGCTTTATCCCCTTATTAATTTATGTTATGTTCAAATTCAAGAACATTTTACATCTGCTGAACCGAAGTTATGTGTTCAAAAATAAAGCCTGCACACCTGCTTACTGACAAAAAATTTAATTAATAAAAATAAAATAAAATTTAAAATTTACACGACCATGGTTTCAGTTCCACATGAGGAACTATTCTCAAGTGAATAGTACAAACAGTTGGATTACTTTATATAAACATTAAGACTGGTGAAGATCCTGTGGAACATCTAAGAATTTGCATATGACGTTGCCTAAGCATCACTGGTGGGGAAATTTAGAAATTCGCAATAAACAACATCACATGAGATTGATTGAAGCCAATTACAATATGAACACCGATAACCACAGAAATGTACAAAACTAATAACGTACTTGATAGATAAAAATTAAAAAAAAAATTAATAAATAAATAAAAATAATAAAATACAATTCAGCATACAATGCAGTATTCACTTGCAAATTAATGTTTGCATTAATTATTAATGTTTGCATAATTCATTTTTAGATCTTGATTCGAAACTCAAGATCATTCATTGAAAAACTCTTGGTCATTCTCATTTCATTTTTCGATCCATTTTGATCTCAGCATCCATCTGCCATTCATATTGAGTGTTAAGTCGGCACTGGAAGCTTGAAGCAAATAACGTAGCTTCCCTAGATTTAATACTTTAAGTATCTCACTTCGTCCGCCTTTAATATCTTCGAAGAAACCGATACCCATTCTTCAGAAGATTCGGTGGACCCTAAGACCCCGTCTGGAGAAGAATTTAAAATGAAAAAAGCTCGACCGCCACCAGGGATTAAACCCGGTTCTTGCAGCCTACAGTTAAGTGCTTTACCACTTAGCTATCGGACCCAATAGATTCAATATTTAAATTCGGAAAAGAAAAGAAAGAGCTGAACCTAACTGCCACTTTAAATTCACTAGATTTCAGATTTTCAAATATCTTGAATAAGAAAACAGAAAGAAAGGCTTCTGCTATCCTTTTATTTGTATTTACTTAAATGAGGATTTCAATACCAAGTAAGTATCAAAGAAAGCTCACTAAATTCAAAGGGATCGAATGAGAATCAACGGTCAAATTATGTAATTTTTCTTAAGTTCAAGTTGATGGCAGCACAGTTTATCCTTCCTGATATAGATTTTTTATAATAATTAAATGTTCAAAAAGTACATATTTGTAATACATATACTTAATGTTTTCTATCAAACTAGAGCAAATGATTTACTTATTACGGGTTTATTAATTATTTAATATTTTTAATAAATAATTTACTTTTATTATAAAATGTCTTCTCTTAATTCATCTATTAAAAATAAAATATTTGTCTCTTTTCAGATGGTTAGCTGGAAAGAAAAAGAAAAAAGGACTTTATAGAAAAGAAAAATAATAATAAATAAAAAAGTATTGCAAATCCCTGATTAAAAAAAGACTGTAAACTGATTTTTTTTCTCTTAAATTTTAGTTTTAAATATGGTGCTAGTCAAACAGTGTTACAAAAATAAATAAATAAATAAATAAATACTTTACTTATTTATGCATTGATGAACAGTAGTAATGGAAAGAACGATTTTTTTATATTTATCTTATTTGTTTTATACAAAAAATTTAATTGAATGATGTCGTTTTTATTATATTTATTCAATTCTTGTATAAAAAATTAACATGCAAAAAAAAAAAAAAAATAAATAAATAAAATAAAATAAAAGAATTAAGAAATTATTTTCAACAAATTCGTCTTTTTTAAGTCTATAAATTGGAAATGATCCTCTCGATAAAGAAAAAGAAAAATATTGTTCTACCGAATATCTACCTATCTCAGTTGTATCTGAAATTAAGTTTCGAAGATATAAAGAGACTGAGATATCTCGGAAATCAGAAATTATTCCTATATTCAACCTAGTTGCGATAAAGATTCTTTCCAGTGGGAAATTGGGATTCAAATGTTCAAAAAAAGCCTCATTTCAAATAGCAGACAACTATGACCTCATCTGACATTGATCTGTTACTATCACAGAACACGAAGCCAAAACAAAGATAACCAGATACATGCGGAAACTTCAAACGTCTGCTTCCGAGATTTTTTTTTCCTCTCCTATTTTTTTCACATTCGAAATTAAACCGACAACGTAAAAAAAAAAAAAAAATCAATTATTTCAGATAAAGTATTAATATCAGACAATAATAGAGAGACAAAATGATAATTTGAAATGTTCATTGATAAAACCCTGAGTCTTGATTAATGAAGAATTGAATTTTTATAGTGATTGAAACTAGAACTCTTTTCTATTAAGTAACTGAAAAGGATTTAACTGAATAAAATAATAACTCTTTAATAATATGATAAATGGAATGTTTCAACATCTTCAGTCACTCGGTGTTCTCCTTACACTAAATGTTTACCGTACATTTGAATTAAAAAAGAATTATATGCTTACGTTTACTTTTCCGCGTCTTCTACTTAAAAAGAACACGTAATCTGTAAAGTTTAATAATATTCCAATAGACGAGAGATCGAAACTAAGCTTAATCGGATCACCTAACCCAAAAATAAATAAACAACTGCAGAAAAACAAACAGAATCAACCGAAGTGAAACAAACCACTTTGAAAAGTGAAAACTATTGTGGAATATGTAGTACTGTATATTTAGAGAACTCGAAATCTTAGGTGTAAATGTGTCTAAATATTAAAATGAGGAAATCATGTAGAATTTCTTTTTATTTTCTATATATTTGATTATTTCTTTCCGTTCCTTTAATTGTCAATTTCTCCTTTTCATTATTACAAAAACTTTAGAGGAAGCGAGTTGGAAAATACAAAACAAATGAAATCCGCCAAACTAAACAAAAATTAAAAACATTGCAAGGAGAAGTGTTATATATAAACAAGATTTTGAAGAACCAACATCTGGAAGAACTCTATTTGAACATTATTATAATGAGCACAAGAAATTGTAAGAACTATAATAAATTCTTAACAATAATGAAAATGAAAAAACTGACAATTAAAGAGTAAAGAAAAGGATCTAAGACACAAGAAATTTTGTGAAAATTCTCGATATGTCATTAACGACATAAATAATCATTTCCAAATAAATAAATAAATAAATTGAAGATCGCTGTAGAAAATAATCTGAAGTAATAAATTGAAATAAACGAATTGTTAATGCAATATAATATTTTTATCTTCAATATTTTCTATTCATTTAGCTTACATTTTTTTTTTTTTTTTTTTTTTTTTGTAATACCGATTTTATTTCTCTTAATGGACAACTTCTTTTATTGTTTGCAATGTTAACCATCTCGAAAACCTGAAATACTTCTATAGCTTCTTGGCAAAAAACTCTGAAATGCACCTTAAAACCTCCAGATTTCCCAGATTTTTAACATGTAAACAAAATAAAATAAAAAAATAGACCTGCAATGAAGAATAATCTATGTGGATGTCGTGTGTCGCAGATTATCCCTCAAAGAGCCTCGTATTTTTAGATTTCTAGAAGACCCTTAGTTAATCGCAATACCTACGATTGTAAATATGTTATGTTCAGATGATTTTAAACTTATTCGTTTTAATTATTTATTTATTTACTCTTTATTTATTTTGATGTAGCTTATGTTATCATAATTCATTGGATGTAAATTATTTTATAAGCAAGTTAAAATGAAAATAATAAAATGTAAAATATTTTCCATTGGCTACACTGTATTGCTTGTTTTCATTGTCATTTTTTTTAACTTAATACTGAGACAGACATTGTTTACATAAAAATCATTGGTGGTCGAAAGTCGTCGGCCCAAAATGATCGCCTTTGACTCTTTTGATGATCCTCCATTGAAATAATAGCGGAAGATTTCCTCTAACTTCAATTCCGATGTTCAAAGGATTCAAAAAGCCGAAAGCAGAACTAGTTTCAGAGAAGAGAACAAGGTTAAGAAGCCGAGTACATACATTGTATTTGCATCATTCACGAAATAAGAGAGATCCTCTGAACATCGACAGAACCTGTTTTAGGCATTTTTTTGTAAATAGGACACAGCCTACCGTTGTGTCCCATTATTCTTCCCAATGTTTCTCAATTGAGTTTTTTATGAAGAATAAAAAAATAATAATAGGGCTATTTAATAACATTCCAATAGTCCACATTGAACGTAATAGCAGCGCAAACGAAGATATGATGGAATAAGGTGAAGATCTCGGGTAGAAACATAAGACTACGTGTTTATTTCATTTTATTAGGGGATGTTAAACATTTGAGTTTTATCATTTTAAAAGTACATTTTATTTATTTTTCTTAATCATTAAATTCTCATTTTTATTTTTTATTGTCAATATTTTAATTTCATTACTACTTTTATAGAATTTAAAAAGTAAAACCATGATAAAATACTCAAATTTACTAGAAGTATCAATTCACATTTACTGAAAAAAAACAAACAAACCCGAAGATTATTATTATTATTATTAATATTATTATTATAGATAGCTCATTGAAAAGCAGATCTTTTAGAAAAATGTAAAGAACAGAAAAAACTAAAGAAAGAAATGTTATTCTGGAAAAAAGGAAGAAACAGTATATTGTATATTGTTATTATAACATCCATGCTTATTAGAAAAAAAAAAATTATAATTAGGTAATTAGGTAATGATTAAAAAAGATACAAGTTTTTTTTTTATTATTATTATTATTAATTGTTGAAAATTAAAAGAATTCAATAGTAGTTAATGGAATATCTATATCGACAAAAAAATTTATAACTCTTTTTAAACCTATTAAAAGATAAAGAAAAGATATAAATAAACTTAAGTAGGCTTTCATTTCCTAAGGGGGAAAAAATGGCAATCTCATTTCTTGAATTTGTGGAACAAAAATTGTCTAGTCTATTTTTTTGTTAGTTGACATTTAGAAGTTATTGTGAGAAAATGGAGGAAAATCAATAATAACACATAAAGGAAATGAAGTTTTTTAAATACTGATTTTCCCTTTTATAATTGCATTTTAAAATAAGCTTATAATACATTACATGTTTGGTAAATAGTGAACATTATCGTGAATAAAGTAGGGTTGGCCGTGAAATTTCAATCAATTTATAAACACTTCTCGCTGTGACCTAAACAAGGAGGCCTGAGGCATTGCAGTCTACGCTGTTCTAATTGGATGATCAGACAAATAAACAAAAGAACTCTATTTGAAAAAGATTTCATTTATCAACCAAGTTATTTGCAGACACAAAACAAAAGATGAAATAGTAAATATCAAACCTTTACTAATTTTTCAAGTTTAAATTCGCTTGAGTCAATATTACCTCAAGTAGTTTTTCGAATTGTTTGTTGCAGATATAAATATATATACATAAAATTTATTTCAGTTAAATGTTAACCGGTTCTTCTGCTTTTTGAAACATCAAGGAATAAAACAATTTGACAATTCGAATAAGACGCACTTATATTAATATGTCACTTGAATAATCATTAAAAAGATACCGAAATATCATAGGCGTATCAAGATTTTGGAATGGGAAGGGTTACGATGGCTTTGGTATCAACCAAAAAAAAATTAAAAAAAAGTCATCTCCTTCCTTTGATGGGAGAAGTGGAACTGACAAAATGGTGAATTTTCCAACACAAAAGGCAGGTCCAAAATCTCATATTTCTTCCATTTCCGAACGCATGGGGATGGTTCTAACCACCTACCTACGCCAGTGCTAGTAAGGAATTCCTAAAGTAAATAAGAAGTTACTTCTTAAAACTTATTATTTCGCACTCCTTAACCAGGCAATTATATCAGTGATCGATGCTCTGTAACTCTAGCTACATATTAACTTTTAAGATCTGTATTAAACGTATGATAATTATCTATATTAAAAACAAACAGCACACTTTTTTAATATTAACAATATATATTCGGGTGAAGGTTTCGAACATTGACTGCTATTCATCAGACTGATTAGAAGTTTTCTTTTGTAAAAGTTTTAAAACTTTTACCCAGTCTGATGAAGAACAGTCAATGTTCGAAACTGTCACCAAAATATATATTGTTAATATTAAAAAAGTGTACTGTTAATTTTGTAATAAATAAATAAATATATGTGCCACATCATATTAACTTTTATTATTTATTTATTTGTTTATAAATGTAAGATTATATAATATAATTTGAAACCTCTTACAAAACAAATTTTTTTTGCGGATTTTTTTAAGTTGTTAAACGTGTTTCCAAATAATTTCTTTTCTTTATATGAAATTTAAAAATAATTATCCTGATGTTATTTCAAGATAACAGTTTGGCTTTGCTGCATTGTTTTCCTTTAAGGGATAGTTTCTGATTTGGCCGCTAGATGACAGCCCTTATTGAATTCGCGAACGAAAAATTCAGTTACAAAAACAAAAGATAAAATTTAAATTTATCTTTCAACAAACAAGAATTTAATAAACACTTCTTTTAAATCTGCTTGAAATATAATCCAAAATATGAAAATAAAGAAACAGTTAACAAAACGGCGATACCAATTTCGGAAGTTCAAATATGTAAATGCATATAATCACTGTGTTCCTATTTTCTAATTTATGAATTACTTTTTATTTATTTTAGAAATGTGGAATTCAACTGAAAGTTATGATTTTTTTTTTCTTATTTCAAAGCTCGACAAACAGCGTTTTTACTCAAAACAATCCTTTTCATATAAATGAAAATTTCAAAGTAATATCAAACATACACTGGCAAATGAAAACAAAAACAAAAGATAAAATTGAACGTTTGAATTACCAGAATATCTTTATATGTAAAATCAAGGCTTGGTTTAAACATTGACTTTAAAATAATTTTTCCGAGATTTGAATCTCTGTTACAGTTGATTAACTTTTAAAGCTCATTGTATTCCACTGAGTCCCTGTAACGACATCATCAAGAATATTTCATGAAACGACGTTCACTGACCCTGGTTTGCAGTCAAAAATTTAATCTGGGCCATCGATCAATATTAGATCTTTTTGCCTTGGGTCATTTCACCTCGAGTCATTCAACAACCCGTTCAGAAGTTGCAGATATCTTTTACAAAGTTATTACTTCTTTTCTTCAGTTCTCAACCAATGATTCTTCATAAGTGTTGATTGAATTAACACAATTTCAATTCGGAATCAATTAGATCAATCCACAAAGATAATCAATAATAACATTCCACCACCGTTCAATTTCAAATAGAACTGTTTTACGGTCAGTGCAACTTATATTGATGAACTCTTTTCTTCAATTAAAAACTATTATTCCCTTTTTCTTCTTCGAAACTCTTAATAATTATATAATTAGTCGATTACAATCCCTTCTTGGGTAAGATTTTTACATAAATGGAAAGATTGAAATGAAACCAGATAAATTGACAACTAAATTAATTTTATTTTAATTGTTACAATGTAAAGCACTTGCTAACTTTTGTTTTTGTTTTTTTTTTCTCTCTTTTTAAAAATTAAAATGTAACATATTGTGTTACCTCATCATTTTCAATGCAGAAGTTTGTTTAAAATTCTTCTCATCATTTTATGAATGTACTAGCAAAATCCCCGTTCTTCGTAAGGGTTAGGTTTTCTCCGCACTGGGGAATTTTAGTTGGAAAGCAATAAAACTCGCCAGTGCATAGGAGGTCTTAAAGCTACCCGCACACGAGGGAGCTTTTGCTGTGCAACTCGAGGCAATTGAGGTGCACAGAAAAAGCTGCATGCGACAATCAGGGCGCAAACGATGCAACATTGTTAGCGCCGCCGTGCGGACAACAAACAAAGCACACTACGAATTTGAATGACGTCACTGGACATGACGTCAAGGATACTGCTGTGATATCGTTCCAAAACTAAATATTTGTGATTTATTTTAAACATATGAGAAATATTTTTATAATATTAGCCGGTATGTAATCGCAGTTGATGGCAATAATGCGATTCACGAATAACAACGACCAACAGCCAATAATGATCCATTGCTCACTGAAACAATGTCATGTGGCAGTTTCCGGAAATGGTGAATGAGCGAAACTCCGCTTGCGATGTGAAATATTCAAAAAATCTAGGTTTTTCAAACGCTATGCTACATTCTACCGCATTAAATTACTGCATTTACATATAAACTGTATTTATGTGTGAAAGAAACTCGAAATAATCTGATATTTTTGCTGTATTCGTGATTCGCCCATCTGAAGCGAAGGAAAAATGTTTCGACGCCATGTTTCTTCCTTGGGCCGACGTCACGAGTGACGTATTCCAACGCTGCACTGTGATTGGGTAATTCCATGCAGCTTCCAGGCAACTTTCCGTGTTGCACCGTCGTTCTGTTAAGCTTTTTTTCCATGCAACTTCCATGCAACTTGGCCCATGCAGCTCAAAAAACCGCTCTAGGCATCAAGTTGCACATGCAACTCGGCCAAAAGCTCCCTCGTGTGCGGGCTACTTTACACTGATGTGGATAAGAAAGAAATTGACAATTGTAAGATCACTTTGAAATGGCAGGGGAAACCATTTAAGACCGCTTAAACGTAGATGTATTGCGGGTTGCCGCCACACACTTGATGGTCATTTCCTCCATCCACCCCAACAATAAAGGTTATTTTTATACTTTTTACTTTGTCTACTCTATGGAACCTACCCAAATGCCAAATTTCAAGTTTGAAGCATGTTGATAAGTATGATAAACATTTCGAATAGACACTCACATATCCACAAATTTTTCTTTTGTATTATAGATTACAATTCAGTGTAAGAAATAAATTTAAGATATTAGGGTTTACTTCACTTTTTTTTAACAACAATATATAATCAACTGCCTGTTCTTTATATTACATATTTCTTGAGTCAGTCACTAGAGGCGCCACAGTCAGGCGATGAAACAGTCAAACATACGATTGAAATTGGTTTTAACTGATATTTTCAGCAGTAATCCTACATTGATATGACGTTTTATAAATTAAAGGAATGATATTATCATTAAATTATTTTGAGACAGTTTTCAAGAATATTGTAACTGAGAACCTTTTTTTTCCTATATAGAGGAGGAAGGTCATTAGAAGATGGCCAGAGACTTAGTTAAGTCGTATTTATTTGTAATTCGTTTTATATGAAAGAGTGAAATGACTCGCAATTAGATAAAGTATTTGAGGCTTTCGTAGATGCCTGCTTTTCATACTTTTCACTTTTACTAATTCTATATTAACAAGAATCTTGTTTAATATCGTAGAGCGAAAGTAACATTTTACAATTATACATATACGATGATCTGTAAGGCGGTAATAGCTTTTTTACCTCCCCTCTCCTTACTAATTTTATTTGCAAATTTTTTCTATTGTGAAACAGGACAATGTTAAGGCTAGACGGGAAGTTTGGAATAAGCATGACTATTTCATTATGCGTTCGGAATTGATGCGACTTAATTGGGAACCCCATGCCTTATGCAGTGCACAACTTGCACAGATGCTTGTAGCGGTCCTGTACATGGGTTTTACCTAACTTAAAAAAAAAAAAAAATTGGAAAACGAATCAGGTGAAAAATATGGCGGGAATATATGTAGCTACATTGCAGGACATATTTAACGTCCACAATTATTGGGGCGTTAAAAAATTGTTCCTGTTTTGCTATCTCAACATAATTCTGCTGAAAATTAATTTTGAATAAATGCCAATCGATTAATCGTAACGAATAAGATTTGCATCATGTGACTCCTTTGAAGGATATTATTAATTTTGATAATCATCAGAATTGGGCTGTGAAAGTATTTTCATTTTGATATAACACTCTTCATTCCATAAAACAAGGTAGGGAAATCGATTAGTAAACCAATCACAATGCTTCGCAACGTCTTCTGATAAGACAATATCATTGATATTGCTTTAATTTCCTGTTTATTATTATTATAAATGTGATTGTTGCGAATGCAAAAGGCGCAATTGTTGCGAATGCAAAAGGCGCAATTGTTGCGTTTATTGTGATTGCTATGATTGCTGTAGAGCTGCATTATAAATGTGATTGTTGCGCATGTAAAAGACGCAATTGTTGCGATTGTTGTGATTGTTGTGCTTAATGATAATTTAAAGAATTTTAATGATACTTGTACACACGAACAGACAAAACGGGAATATTATTTTGCTGATCTTATCAGAAGACTAAAAATGGGAAGTAAAACGTAAGCTTTTGCATTTATGCAAATATCTTAAAATCGAATTTTGACGCTTTGTCAAATGATGCATAACATTATCCAATTGGTCGTTTTGATAATTTATAAATTACAATCTTTGTGATTAACGTGAATACCATGAAATTGAAAAGAAAGAAATAAGATATTTTAATAAAGAAACAGTAGCCGTTCCGGCAAGGCCTGTGTCGGAACCTGGGTTCGAATCCCGGTGTTGGCATGGCTGTTTCTTTCTTCTTCTATGTGTCGTCCGTTTCTCCCTGGGGCTTACTATCTCAGGACGGGATGTGAATCTCGTCCCTCTTCTTGAATATCACAAGCCTCGCCCTGACGTTGTCAGGTTGAGCTAGTTCCGTGGTCCCCAGTTGGCCAAATTCGATAAAGGAAGGAAAAAAAACACAAGAAGTCCAAACTCTCTGATTTCCAATCTATTATTAAAGGTTTCGCCTTCTTATGAAAAGCTACATTGCTTTAAAGGTAATGTATATTGACAGTTTTTGTTCATGTACTTCCTTATTATATAAACTACCAAAGTCAATCTAAAATATGTGAAAATTTGTTACAATTTTCCAACGTTTTCAGGCGTTCATTTTCGACCGCCTCCTACGAATCCTTCAGTAACTGATAAAAAATTATTCTGATATTCTGCCTCAAAATAGTTGGTTTCTAATTCATTTTTTTTTAAGTTTTTTTTTTTTTATTTAAAATCACAATTACTCTTAAATTGAATATTTAGAAAAGAAAAAGAGAGAAAAAGAGAAGGATATTTTTCTTTCCTTTTAATCGATAATAATTCTTATTAATTCGTCATAATATTAAGCCACAGTCATTGACGATTCTGTTAATTACGACGATGATTCCAGAGCATTGAAAACATTGAGTTCTTTTCTTTCTGCAAGAAAGACAAGATCTTTCAGACAATTAAATTTTGATTTGATCAAAAACATCTGGATTCCGTAATTGAATTCAGCAAAGAGTTGAATATCCACCTCTTGCCAGCGTCTATTGCACTACAGGCCTACGTGACCCTTTGGGTCGCGAAGACAAAGCTGTCGGCGTTCCCGCACAGCAGTCATGCGCCTTTTGGCTACCGGGCCCACGCCTCTCATCTTTCTTCATGGACATCATGGTCTATTGTATGGTAGATCCTCAGCAACAGAATTCAGTCAATAGGATCCGCTCTACATAACGAATAAAAACTATAAATTTACCCAATTCAATTGCAGGTTTCTTCAAACCATAAATTTGTCGTTTTCTGAGAGCAAGAGATCTCATCTTCGAGATTTCAAGGTAGCTTTTGTAGTACTCTTTACCACTCTTTAACCGACTTCTAAGTATCAGTATCGTTTACAAAATTCCAGATCTGTTCCATTGACGACACCAAACGTTCTAACACTACAATTGTAAACATTATCTTCATTGATAGTCTAAATATTAGGCTAACAAGCACTTATTTCTAAAACAATGCGATATTCTCCAAAATAAAATTTCGTTTCTGATTTATTTATTTTTTTTTTAAATGTAAATAATCCATTCTTAAAATAGACTTTGGTTGCATCGTAGAATAAATAAAGTCGGAGTCATCTATCATTTGAGATGAAATAATTCTTTCGCGAAATCGAACTGACATCAATTTAAATACTTGCATTGTCAACAGTTAATTCAGATAAGAATTTTTTACTGAGGCTTTTAATATTTGAATATTCAATAAGATTTTCCTTTCAAAGGACACCACTCGAACGTTTCGAACGCAAATCTTAGTTTGAAATATAGAACCAACTTAATTATAATTTACAAAATTTACTAATTAAAAGAATATCTAAATTATTAAATGTAAAGTTGTTGGATTTTTTTTTCCCTCAAAACAAAACTATATCGACATTAAAACAAAATGGATAAAATATGGCCGATGTTGTTTATAGACTAATAATAGAGAGCAAGTTATTGAAATTATCTATTTTTTTTAACGTTTCAGTTTTTTCATTTTATTTTATTTATTTATTTATTTATTTATTTATTTATTTTGATCGTTTTTACATCCTAGTTTTGACATCCTAACAGACCACTTTTTCCAGGAGTCTTAACAACTGTCATGGAAGTTATCAGAATGTTCGACTGTGCATTTGACATATTGGAACTGTAATTCAATTCTTAATATTTTTGCTTTGTATCAAAAAAAAGTTACTTTTGAGAGAAAAAAAAAAGGTTTAATTGTTTAAAGACTCGTGTTAATTTTTTTTTTTTTGTTAGATTCCATTTTCTAATTTCAAATTGATTCTTCATTTAACGTCATTGAAGTTACCTGCAAAACGTATTTTTCAATGATTTACCTGTTTTTCTTCAGATGCAAATGCAAATAGTTTATTTCTAGTCTAACCTTGATTTTCATTGTTTCCATTCTAATCTGCCTCCAGGAGCTGATAAGAAAGGGCGGGGTACAAGGAACAGGCCTTGCTGAACCACGAATGGACAAAAAACCCTTCTATTGCTTGTCGCGTCGGTTTCAATTAATCAGTCAATCCCCTCTGTCTGACCACGTTGCTATGCCTCCTTTGATGCCCTTGATAAATCAACAGCCTCGCGCGCATCCAACTTTTTCATTTGCCCTTCGCATGTCGTCTCTTTTTTTTTTTTTAACGGATTTCTTTATTTTAGTCCAGATTATAATTACGTATAGATGTACGTAAGTCTTACGTAAAGAGAATCAACTGATTTCTAAAACAAACTCAGACTAAATATTGTGTGTACATAAGGTGATACAAATATTGTTTACGCCCTCTATTGACAGACTGAGCAATCAGAAACTGATGAATGATAGAGAAATTGAATAGTTAGAATAATGTGGGGAAAATAAAACCATACTTAAATTTAGTGTAAGCCTAAATATATTTTTCATTTGTATTGTAGGATATAAAATTCGTCTAAAATTCAATCAAATGTAGAAGCTTTTATCATTTTTTTTTTAATGAAACTAAGATATCAATACTTAACATTAAAAACAACTTAGTCAAAAAGAAAAAAAAAATCAAATTGATTATTCGAACTGTCAGGAAAGAGTGTTATTTGTTGCTAAAGAAAAGCATCAATTATCAGAAAAACTGTCGTATATCTGTAAGTATAAAAAGCGTTTTCAGGCTGCTGTTTCTCAATAAGAAGAATCACCAATTTTCTTTATTTTTGTTTTCCTTAAAACGTTGATTCGCATTACTGATGCATTCAAGCTAAATATCATGGACTTCGATCTTGTAGTTGCTAAGATTTCACGTCTCCTCCAAAACTTTTTACTATTAGCATATCAACAAATATATCAGCTGCATAATTTATCTATGTAGTCCTAGTTGTAGATTTTAAGAAAAACGTAAGTTATAGTATTTAATAACTTTTAAAATTAAAAAAACCTAATTTGTTTTACTCATTTCAAAAAATAAAATAAAAAAAGCAAAACTAAATACCAAATGAAAATATAGCAAGAGAAGAAATAAATCTTTGTAGTGGACAAATGTTCGATACATAAACGGAAGTTATTTTTTAATTAAACAATAATACCAGTTTACTTCATTAATTTGTCATTAATAAATTAAGAAATATCAATTAAAAGTCCATGCTATCTAAACTTTCTTGCCTGCATTGATTTGCTAGGTTGAACAAAACTATTTAAGCTTTATATTTAATTTTTTTAATAAAAAAATCCTTATTATTCCATCCCATACTCATTTTAAAAGAGCACAATAACTAAAAGGAGCTTTTTAAAAACTTACTACTACTTACTACGAATAAATAATAGGCCTCGGACCATAGCGGACGTCAGTGGCCGAAGCTGGCGTACTTTCCCGCACCACATGAAGCTGATGTAAACAAAACCAGCCGTATTTGATATAGTACGAACCGAACTTTTAATACGGTATCTATATGTACTGTACTTGAAAACTATTATACACATCTATCTTATGGATTTATGAATTTACTTTATTTTTTATTGCTACATTTTAATATAGCAGTTTGGCCATTTAGGCAGTTCAATGTAGGCACAATACAGTTTGTAGAGTTGTTTATTAAGATGTTCGCATAATGTCAAATTTGAGTAATGGTATCTGTAGGTCTACACTGTTTCAGTAATGGAATCTACTTTCTATTAGGAAGTCTGATAACTTTCATGAATTTGTTGTAAGTAATTATGATACGATTACTAAGGATCTTTAAATTCTATAAAGTAAACCACCAGCTCTTCAATAGCTTGGTTTAGAAAATCAGAGTCTTTCATTTACAGAAATTCTTTTTTGGTCTTATCAATAATCAAATATTTATCCTTCTAGCAATGAAATTATACTTACAAGTATATTAAACTACATTATTTCTAACATAAGTTCTTAAGATATTCTTTCTTAAGATCTCACACCAATGAGAACACTGAGAACTACAAAGTGATCAAATATAAAATACCACTTAATTGCATGATAGTGCAAATGGTATTTATTTGTAGCAATAGGAAGAAATATGACCTCCACAAGTGTAAACTAAAAGAAAGACACACATTAAAAATAAAATAATGAAAATTCACGTTCTGGCCTCCGCCAGCCTCAATGAAATTTCTATGAGCAATTAAACAAAGAAAAAGCGTCTAAAAATGCATAAACGCTAAAGTAAAGATGTCACTATTAAACACTGGTCAATTTTAACGAATTTTTATTTGTATTTAGTACAAGAGATTTAGTTAAAGCTAAGTAAATATTGTTAGAAATTTGAATCCCGAATTCGTATGACGTCAATACTAATTTATCTAATCTAACTATAGAAATTATAAATATTAAATTGGCGAAGGCAATATGTAAAGTGTAAATTATTTAATAAATTTTAAGTAAATTTAATATTAATTTATTATCTTAACTACTTTTTTAAAGGAAGGAAATTAGCAAAAAAAAAAGTAATTAGCAAAAAGAATGAAATAAAACCAACTTTCACTTTTTCATACATGATGTAAAGGAATAAACTTTTGAAAATAATATTTATTAATTTTAAATATACAACTAATTTTAATAAATATTTGTAAATAAAAACAGAAAAAAAGGATATTTGAAATTCTTAACTTTTTCTTTTCTTTTCAGTAATAATAAGATTAATATTTTTTCAGAATCTTTCAAAGAAGATGTAAAATTAATTTATCGAAAAAGATTTTGTTAAATCCTGGTTCGTAAGTTTGCTGACTCGGACAGGTGGAGATGAAATTAAAGCTGTTATTTTCAGGTGAAAGTCGTTCACAGAAAGTAATAGTAGAAGAATGTTGCCCTCAACTGTTACTTGACCTTCAACCCTTGGTGGACCTTGAATTGTAGGTCAGTATGGCAACTTCCTTGGTGACCTTTGTCCCGGAAATAGCCCCAACGGAAAACCCCTTTTTCCTATTTTTCTGGGTCACACAGTTTTAATTCCTTTCAACTACCATTCACACAGAAACACAATTATTGTTCCACTTTTCTCAAAAGATGCTTCCCTATTCATGATTATCTATGTCAATTCTAAAAATAGTTCCGTATTTTTCACGTTATTTTATCAAATCAAGTGAAAGAAGAAATCTAGGAAGAAAAAAATTCTTACAACACAGAATTTAATTGCTAAAAGTTATATTTGTAACAATTGTTATATATTGTAAATATAGAATGTTGTAAAATTTTGAGAAATTTATCACATTTGAAAATAAAATTTACTTCTGTAGGTCTATGCAATTTTTTTTAATGGTCATTATTGCTATACTATGTTATTTAAACAGTGTACATGTTCTTCACTATATACTATTTTCAATAACTGTTACATATTTGCAGTATCTGCATGTTAAATGTTATCTATACAAGTTTAATATCTGACGTCTCAGATATTACAGTTTTCAATTCATGAACAAATTGACGTACGACATTTTAGTCGGAACGACTAACTCCGTCGTAAGTAGAGGTATTCCTGTTTTTATAAGAATTAACCAATTTAATTGAGAAATGATGATTTACATTTATTAAAAAAATATTTATGTAATCTTCAGCTTGATTTTTTTTTTTTTAATTTCAATGTCGTGCACAATTAATATCAATATAGCAAGAAAATTGAAAAAATAAATTCATATTTCTCTAAAAACAGTATTCCGTCTATTCTTATTTTTTTATTAATCTCTTTCTTAGTAAACTTCTCTTCTTTTTTTTTTCGATGATCAAAATTTATATGATAAATAAGTCATTTCTAATATCTTTTTTCTTAATTAATTGACTTTACAATATTTAAAAATATTAGAATAACAATTGATAATTAATTATCAATTTTTAATTATTTTTTTTAAAATTATTATCAATGACATCTATGTTATTCATATCTATTACATAAAATTTATGAGTAGAAAATGCTTTCTCTTTTTTTTTTATCTGTAATATGGAATGCTTTCTATGATATTGGAATGCTACGATATTTATTTTCCTTCTTTGAACCTAAATTCGGTATTCAAAATTTGGCAAATGCAAGATAATCAAAGCTCAAAATGAAAACAGTTTAGTTAAAATTATGAATTTTATTGTCCTACAGCAGCGTTTCAGAATTGAAATATTTTGGAATGTTATTTGGGATTCACTTAACCAATACAAAAAAAAAATAGAAAAAATGTGGAAAAAGCTGAATTTTTTTCCTTTTTCCGCTAAAATGGGGGAAAGGTTACAATTCGACCCCCTCTGCCCTCACTGTATGCCAGTGAATTCTGTTGTCGAAATGAAGTATTGTGTTGGCCAAAAAGTTCATTCGCTTTTTTACGTTGGCTCTAGTAGCACTCAGGTGTCTTTAACGTCATTCGACACCATTTTGTTAGATTGTATTGTGACAGATGTCATATCAGCGTGCATTTAAAATAAAAACTAATCAAAATTTGTGAAATTTGTATCGCCAATTTAATATTGAAGATGGAAGACAATAAGCAAGCAAGACCGCATTTTTCTTTGATAACCAGACTGTTATAGCTTAGTTGGGAAGTTCTGATTCATCCGCCATATTCATCAGACATTGCACCTTCGGATTTCCAGTTATTTCGGTCTTAACAAAATTCCCTTAAAGGAAAAAAATCAATTCCTGGAAGACTTTTTTAGGTCCCTGGAATATTTCTTTGCTCAAAAAGATAAAAAGTTTGGGAAGATGGAATTATGAAGTTGCCTGAAAGATGGCAGAAGGTAGTGGAACATTGAAGACGTTGTTCAATAAAATTATTGGTGAAAATGAAAAATGTGTATTTTATTTTTGCGTAAAAACCAAGCAAACTTTTTGACCAATCCAATTAAAAAAAAAAACCACATTGATTTTTTTTTTTTTTTTTTTATAAAAGTAAAGCTTTTTCCTATTATATTATTATTAATTAAATTTAACTTTAATGCTTAACATTAATACTATTAAATATATTAGAATGATTACTGAATATATTTTTTTTTTTATCTTTATGAGAAGGATGGGTTAATTAAGCAAAATTTTTAATGTTTTTATGGAATGCAATGCATTATGGTTGATTAAAAGTCATGAAATCTACCCATAAAAACTTATCATAATTAAAACTAATTTGCATATTTTTTAAACTATCGACAATTTAAGTATTCTTATTTGTGCTGTTTTGAAAATTTGATACCGGAGACTCGCCTAAATCGTACCTCATTCATATTTCGGGCGACAAACAGGGCCATTCGAGGCTCATAACTACCATTCAGTCATATTGGCTTTTCGTATGACTGAATGGCGCAATAATTTCAAAAAAATAATCAAAAAGTAAGTTTTTTCTGCACTTTATATTAAAATTTTGGTCACATTCGTAAGGTCGTGACTTGCTTAATGTCATCAGGTACTAAAGGCACCGCCTTGTCGCTGCAACCATGCTCTTATGTCCTCAGCCGTTCTCTTTAATTCATAATAGCTTCGGAATTCCAGAACCCTTTGTGTGTCATCCAAGAATTTTCTTCTTGGTCTTCCTCTTCCCTTTTTTCCTGCAATTTTCCCTTCCAGAATAATTTTTAGAAAACTGTTATGCCTAATCATATGTCCCAAAAATTTTGTTTTTCTTTTCTCAATATCCTTTAATAATTTTTTCTGTTCTTCCACCTCTTCCAAAACTTTTTGATTTGTCTTTTGATTTGAAGGCGATTAATATCTTGTTTCCCTAACGTCCAGGTTTCACTGCCATACATCAGGATGCTCCATAAAAAAGTTTTTGCAAAGGCCTTTTTAGTGTCAATATCCAGATGGTTTGATGTCAGTATATTTCTTTTGTTTTGGAATGCTTGTTTCATGATAGCTATTCTTCTTTTTATTTCCTCAGAACTTCTGTTATCATCTGTAATGTAGCTTCCCAAATAGCAAAATTTTGATACTTGTTCAATATTATTTCCTCCTATTTTTATAATTGCTTTCATTTTTTCTTTATTTTTATCAACTATCATTACTTTAGTCTTCTTTGTATTTATTTTTAAGCCCCAATTTTGTAAAGTTCTGTGTAGTAAATCAAGCATTTTATTCATTTCTTTTTCCGAATTTCCCAATACTGCAATATCATCTGCAAATCTTATGCAATGTATCTTTTTTCCATTTATATTGATTCCTTTAGTTTTAGCTTTCATAGTTTGGATTGCCTGCTCCTCGATGTATAGGTTAAAAAGATATGGAGGAAGTGGGTATCCCTGTCTTACTCCTTTCTTAATTTTCGCTTCAGTTGTTGTCCCGTTGAAGTGAATGAGTGCCCTTATATAATTGATAGATAAATCTTCTATCTTTCCAGTCGAATCCCTTCTCCTTCATAATTTTAAACAAATATTCCCATCTCACTCTATCAAATGCTTTCTCTAAATCTATAAATGTAATATAAATTTTCCTATTCCTTTCCGTGCTTCTTTCCAGAATCATTCTCAAAGCGCAAATTGCTTCCCTAGATCCTCTACCAGCGCGAAAGCCAAATTGATCTTCATCTAGATATTCATCAATTTTCCCTTTAATTCTGTTTTTGACTATATGTAGAAGGATTTTAGAAGCATGCGATAGTAGTGAAATTGTTCTATAGTTGGAACATTCCAGTGTATTTCCTTTTTTTGGTAGTGTAATAGTTCTGCTTTTCACAAAATCCTCCGGTAATTCACCGGATTCGTAGCAATCATTGATTACATTAAACAATTGTGTTTTTGCTCTATTTCCCACATTTTTCAAAAGTTCAATAGGTATATTATCAATTCCTGTGGCCTTTCCCTTTTTTATATTTTTAAGAGCCTGTTCAAATTCTTCTATCATAATTGGTGGACCGAAATTATCTTTCCAATTGCACAGTTTATACTTTCAATAAATCTGTTATCATTTTTTTCCATGTTATCATCATACAATTCTTCTATGTACTCTTTCCATCTGCCACAGATTTCCTCATTCCTTGTTAAAATTTTGCCTTGTTTATCTTTGATCATAGTTGATCTCGTTTTTGTATTAGGTATTAATCTTTTAATTTTATAATACACTTTATCTTGCCTTCCTTTCCTTATATCATCTTCAGTGTTTTAGTAATTTCTTTTGTCCATTTCTCTTTTTGATTCCTACATTTATCAGTTATTTCGTTTTTAATTCTCTTATAACTTTCTATCTCCTTTTTCTTTTTAAGTTCATTTCTTTGTATTATTAACTGCATTATTTCCTCTATCATCCAAGGTTTTTTTGGTATAAATTTCATTCCTCCTAATATTTCTTCTGATGCTTTTCTTATTCCCATCTTTATATTTTCCCAGTCATCCAAAAAAGAATCGTCTATTAATTGGTTAGTCCTTTCCTGATATTCTTTACATATTTTTTCATCTTTCAATTTCGCTACACACCACTTTTTCTGTCCAATTTATTAGTTTTCTTAAACCTAATATTACATTTTGCTATTACTATCTTGTGGTCACTATCAATCTCTGAGCCAGGGTAGCTATGACTAGATTTTACTTGATTTCTATATCTTTGTTTTACCAGGATGTAATCAATTTGATATCTTTCATCATTTGGGGCTATCCAAGTATATCGTCTTCTTACCGAGACCTCGAAGAAAGTATTAGAGATTGCTTAATGTAATATTTGAAAATTCTTGACTGATACATATCGTTAGGTAAGGTTTTAATGCAATGTTGATGTAAGTTTTGAAATCCTCCTTAGCCGTTTTTTTCTTTTCGAATAGCACTGTTTTTTGGTGTTGCGCCTCAGTTGTACCGGCATATTCTTTAATCGCACCAGTGTTGATGTTGACTACATTTACTTTTATCGAAATTACTTTTTCGATATTATGATCAATAAAATAATATAGATTAATGCGTTTTGACGAAGGCAATATTACATAAAAAGGCATTGCAGAAATGATTGTAATGTTACGTTTGCCGACCACAGGACACAGAGGCTTCAGCCCTTGGACAAATTTCTTTTTAAGTCTTTAAAACATAACTTCAGTAAGGCTTCTCAAACTGGATGCACTCTATAATTCTGGCAAAGTTATAAAACAAGGTAACATAGCAAAACTTCTTACAAAAGTTATTTATGCAAAGGGAAAATGTTTGGACAAAGCATGAAACGGCTTCAAGTCCTATGGTCTTCGGCCTCCCGAACGAAATGTGTTCGAGATGAAGATTTTGGATAGTCGAAGAAAATGAGACACTGGAACTTCACATTAACATCTCAACATTACAACCTTCAGTTACAATAGGTCTACCTCAAGCCCATGAAAGTGCAACTACGGACCTAGAAACTCACTCATCGACTAGTTTGTCTCCAGCATCGCCTACACCTTGCACAGAATCTCAATCAAGTCAGCATGACGTCCATTCTCCATCCACTGTCAGAACCAAGATTCAAGAGTTAACATATTTTCTTAATTTGACGACTATGAAGGTCAGAATGAATAAACTGCTGCCAACATAATAACCACAAGTCCATATAAAAACACAGCTTAAAGAAAATATAGAGAAAACAACAAGGAAATTAAACCAAGTATTAAAACAGAAAATATTCGAAAAGTGATCGAATAATAATAATAAAAGGAAAATTCAAATAAAGCCTAAAAAGAAGCTAAAAAAGGAAAAGTGGATGACAGAGAATAGTTCTACAGGTTCGGCAACGAAACCAGAGAAGAAAACATTATTGAGGGCATCTAGTGTAAAACCTGGCTTCATGATCTTTGTACCGGAGTCAATAAACAAGCTTATCGACGTGATATTTCCAAGTAGTCATGAATGGTTTTGTGAAATAGATATTTCTTAAGTACAATTAAAGAAAACTATTCGTATGATACGAATTAGATCTATGTTCTTAAATCGTACCTTTTCCAGTTTTTTAAAATAATCTGTTTAATGACAGGAATGTCAAACGTTTTGCTAAATTTTGTTTTGAATCATTTAAAGACATACATAAAGTTTTTAAATTCGCTAGTTTCTTTTATTATAACTGCTACGAGAATAATAAATAAGGTGCATATCACAACAAAGCTTGTTTATCCAGTTATATTCTACAGAAATAATGAAATTCAATAAAAAAAATTGCTTATATTAACCAAGAAATGAAATTTCTTGACATTTGTTTAATTATAATTATGTAAAAATTATATTTGCAAGCCTTAATATTGTTAAATAATTGATTTCAAACTCAAATTTTGCTAATGAATGTTTATAAAGTGCTTTAAAAATTTTTTAAAATTAAACCAATACGAATTTAACTGTTTCATAAAGACAGATAGACAGATTAAATTTTTTGGGAAACGAGAAAAAATTTATGTACCCAAAAGAAGGAATTAAATATTAAAATAAAAGAAATCTGCACTGCATTCTTCAATCCTAAATATTTCATATTTATATTTCAGAAATGTTTAGAAATCTAAATTTTAATACTATCTTTTAAATTATCCATTTTATTTCATCATTTTTTTTTAATTGCACTTTCAGTTATATTACTGTCGATATTTCTTCAATACTTCTTTGTTATTTATGTTGGCAACTTCCGTGTGTTTATATTTGAAGATATTTATTAATTTTTGTTGGTTTACGAGTAAATTCTTGATGCCAAAACACCGATTATTGGGGATTAGTGATAAGAGAATACTGATAAGTTTTGTGATTGTTCCTTTTCTTTCCTGCATCGGATGATAAATAGAGTATATTATGTAATTTATTAAATACCTATTCAAAAATTTTATTAAATTCAAAATTTACTTGGAAATTAAAAATAAATAAATAAATAAATCCGGTTTTCCTCAAAGGCCAAAGTTAGAATTTATTTTATTTTTCAAAATAATCTATTAAATCTTAAATATCTTTCTGCTTACGATGATTGATTACAAGTCCGCCAAACCAAAGAACGACCGTGGCCACCAGATGTCGCAATAGTAGAATTTGAATCGATTGTATATGTCAGTGTTTATGGCGGGAAAGTTTATGGCTTCTGATTGGCGACTCTCAAGCGAGGCAAACCTTTGTCAATAGTTTCTCTCAACGAACTTAAGTCCTGGAATGATTAAGAGATCATAGGTGCATTTCAAGGTCAAAGTCGTTGTTTCGTTTGGCCGATAGTGATCTTTAAATCTTGTAAAAAAAAAAAAAACTTTAAAAAACTCTAACTGAAATTGAAGATTTTATTAAGTAATATAGTGGAATTACATGAAATGGCTGATAAGTAAAAAAAAATAAAAATTAAAATCGAAAAAAAGATAAAAATATAATAGCTCCAATTAAATGCATACTAAAAAGTATGTCTCAAGAAGTTGTAATGAAGCTTTTAGTATATTGCTATGAAAATTTCTTTCAATATTTTTTAAAGGAATTGAGATTAAATTGCGTCACAGTTACGCAAAAGGACGACTAATTGGGGGCTTTTTTTTATGTAATATAAGGATTAGAAAAATACATTGTTTATAGATACTTTCATAAATAAAAGAAAATCTGATAAAAACAGATCTATGAATTGTTCAGGCTTCATTGATTTCGTTAATTAAAAAAAACAAAAAAAAAACAAGTTCTTATTAATTTGTATGACATGGATGTGAATAGAAAAACTAAAAACATTTAAATCGTACCTAAAGGGACTGTAATAATTAAAATCATAATGATTTTAACTTTAAAAATAAAATGATGATGATAATGAACAGCTTTTTTTTTTTAAATAATGAACTACGCTAGTAGTAGGCCTACTTTTTAGTTTAATTAAAGTTTAATATTTTACGAACCTTGAAGCACTAAAAGCGTACAAAACAAAACACACACAAAAATAAAACTTTGAATAAATTGAAATTTGAAAAATTAGTCCTTGAAACTCTGGGACGGTCGTTTCGTTTCTTCTCCATGAGGTACAATAAATGTTAACATCACAATAAAACACCTACACGTAAAGTAAGGATTAAATGAGATGTTTTAGTATTTTAAAACCAGGAATCCAAGACAGCTGCTTCGGGTTTTTTAATCATTAGCTGGATTCGCCCAATATCTACAGCTGTGATCTTAAGAGACATACAAAGAAAACAAAATTCAACGAAATAACGGTCTTCCATATTAACACAACAATATACAAAATAAGAATTGAAAGAGTTGCTCTGAATTGCCGGTATCAAAAATATTAAAAAACAGCTCAGTGAATCCTTCTGTGCATGTATGTGTTATTGTGATGTTAATATGATTTTCGCATGTTGAATTTGTTGTTACAATAAATTTTACTTAATTTTTCAATGCTTAATTTTTGTTTTCTTGATCTTTAATTTTTTCTTGTTGTATTTGTGTATGTGTGTTTTTTTTTCTCCATTTCATTATGTTTGTATGGAAATTTCTGTTGAGAAAATATGGAATATAGAGAATTTGCCTTTGAATTTACTTTTATATATATATAAAGGAGGATGTTTGTTGGTTTTTTTTGTGTGTTTGTTTGTATGTTTGTTCGCTATACGCTTCTAGGCCCTTTGATCTATCTGGATCAAACTTTGCAGAATTACTCTTTAGAACCCTGAGGAAATAACAGGCTTCAGTTAAGCCTGAGCACATGTCCCCCTCTCCCTAATTTAATCCTTTCACACTTTTATACAATTGTCAAGTAGATGTATGGTTACCCGGTTCAAATCCGCTTGGTGGCAATATTTGTTAGTTTTTTTTGTGGGTTTTTTTCCTTTTTTTTTTTTTGCTATTTTTTAGTTTCCGTTTTTATTTAGGTTAATGAACTTTCTTTTTTTTATTATTATTTTTAAATAAGTAATATTCTTCTTAACTGTTTTTTTTTTTTTTAATTAAATGTTCTTAATTTAAGAACAACAAAAACCCGGATCCTGATTAAGGGGTGTAAACAGGGAGTAAACTTTCTTGAAGGGTACGCATATCTCTCAAACCGCTTTAGTGGGAATCACGAAATTTCACATGAATATTCTTTGTCAGCATCGAAAAAATGTATTCGAGGAATTTTCTATTTTTTGGGTCCTGCAAGGTGTAAGCGGGGGGGGGGGGGCGAACTTCACTGTAGGATACATTACGGGGTTTTCAGGTTACAAAATCAGAATATAACATTACTTCGTAATCATCACATGCTTTTTTACCAATTGGGAAAGATTTGAAGTGATAGGGGTGTGAGAAAGGACAGAAAGGGGTGGGAGTCTTAAATTCTCCGATCTCGATATTAATTTCATAACTAGAGCTTATCGAGTTACAAAATAGGAATATAATATTAATTTTAACTATCCTTGGGCTTTTTTACCAACTGGAAAAGTTTTTAAGTGATCTCATAGTTTCTTCGTCATCCACATCACAACAATTTTTTTGTAACCCGAGCGAAGAACAGATCTTTCTGCTAGTTATATATATTTTATATATATTTTAATTGTTCTTTGTGTAACTTCTTTTATTCAGATTTTTTTTCGATTTTTTTTTTTTTCGCGAATTGTATTAAAATGACTTAAAATAAAACATTGACATTTTAATTAAAGAAAAAAAAGTGGAAAAAGCAATAATTACAAAGATAACGGGCAATTAATAATTATTTTTAATTATTGAGTTGATTAATTTATATTGTTATTAAAAAATAACAATTAACTCAACATTTGCAAAATTTGAATAAGTATTCATGCAAAACCAGAATTTTAATTCAATGTTTAATCATGCTGTGCAGTGAAAGACGTGAATTTTTATTTAAATTTAAATGTAGAAACAACAGTATAAAGGCTAAAAAATAATCAAGAGACACAAAGAGATAATTTGAAGAGAGTTATTGAAAGATGCAGCTATCATTAGGAAAGGGTTATAAGATTACTACTTTAACGTTTGAAAAGATTTTTTTTCCCCATATTAAAATTACTATTTATGTAACTGATACAACTGAACACTTTTATTCATAATTTTTAAGTAGATCTTTCTTGCTTCCAATATCTTAACCGTCGTGTTGCGTCTGGAATAAAATTACAGTAATAAATTTTCGTCTATGAAACATATTACGTTTTGCGATGAGGATTTTTTTTAGTCTTTTCAAAAATATATCAAGTGCATTAACAAAGTCTCAATGACAGTGTTCTTAGCTGTCCATAACACTTACACAGGTCAAATTATGGTTTTCAGTCTTCGTGACACATCATATCATTTTTCGTATTTTCTCATGCTCACTTGCTATACAATAACGCTTGGACAAGAATCTAATAAAAGGAATTAAACTCTGATGTTTTTTCCCCCTTTCCTTTCCTAAAAACATGAATCTAACCACTGTAGGAAAATGATGTTATTCACTTAAAAAGAAATATTGGGAAAATTTAGTTTAAAAATAACAATAAAACTTTAACTCAAATACTAAAATCTTTTATTTCTTTGTGTGTCCTGTGCAATTGTTAATTATTAGTTTCCCTTGCTGAGAAAGTCAGATTACTTAAAATTTTCTTTTTTTTTGCCTTGCATGGGATTCGAACCGAGGACCTTCGTCCTTGCAGTCAGGAACGCTAGCCATTGGACTACTGCTGGTCACCTAATATCCAACCCTACTTTTAATTTAATTGTTCGTGCGCTATCAAATAATGAGTTCATTCAAAAAGGAATACAATATCACGTTTTGCTGTAACCGCTTGGAATCGATTCTTCTTGGATTGTCTCATACTTACCAGGTGGTGACGGTGGTGGTTGGTGGGGGGGGGGGGGGGGTGGCCTTGTTTTCATTAATAATATTCTTTTTGCATTTCAGCTTTGTATGTTAGTAATTTTACTCGTACT
>JAFIDM010012231.1:90766950-90786844 GCA_023159025.1 Thereuonema tuberculata
ATTCTTTTTGCATTTCAGCTTTGTATGTTAGTAATTTTACTCGTACTACAATGATTATGGATTCTTTTTGCATTTCAGCTTTGTATGTTAGTAATTTTACTCGTACTATAATGATTATGGATTCTTTTTGCATTTCAGCTTTGTCTGTTAGTAATTTTACTCGTACTATAATGATTATGGATTCATTCGGAATAATTTAATGAACAGAAATAGATCTTAAGATCTTCCTACAAAATTAAAACACACAAATCTCGAAAGAAGGAGGAGGACTTATGGAGGAGGACTTATCATAATAAATCTAGTAACAAATTAAGAAAATATTTTTATTCAGCTGCTAACAGCTCGGTGAGACTGAAGTAATGGTAGAAGCAGATACCCTTCTAAATCCCAATGACAAGTAAGGCAAGATGAAGTTATCAGTATTAAGAAAAAATTGCTAGGAACTCAACGATTCGACAGTCGACAGAGAAGAAACGTAATGGGATCTCATTAGTCTCAGAATTAATAATAATTACAAAAAATGTATTCTGCTCCGCAGTTAGACGTCTTAGGCATAAGACCACAAGGATTACATTCTAATCTCTATAAAAAATAAAAATATATCATAGATATATGATTCACACGCTGATTCTAAAAGCAGTCGTGGATTGAGAGAATATAGACATCAAAAATTAAAATAATAAAAAAAAAAACTTTAAAAAATTTTTAGTTTTATTTTACTTGATGTAATTTGTGTGTGTGTGTTTTTTTTAATAAATAACCAATTGTTTTCCGTTACATACGCGAGGCTTCCGGATTGAAGCGACGGGTAGCCGACTAGTAATATGTAATAATAATTGTAGTCGCTTGAGTTGTAAACTTTTGTAACAGATTTTTTTTTTTGATTAAAATCTCACATTCCCTGTGAATCCTTTTAACGTTTATTGCGTACGTTATGCATTAAAATTTTATACCGTACATTACATTATCATTATAAAATATTACAGTAACTTACATAGGTTATGTCTTATGTAGAATATGGTTACTGTTAGTATAGTTTTCCTATCTTCTGTAATTCCCCATCTGAGCTGCTTAACATTGTAATCTAGACACTTGAAATATGTTATTCTAGAATGTAAGTTAGGTAACTCATATCGAAACTAATGAAGAAAGATAGGTACACTACACTAACAATAAAAAGCTTGAAGTTATTGCAAATATCATTACAGAATAATGTATTTACTCTCTAATGATACTCAACATATAAAATATCATTTTTATGCAACATACAGGCTAGTATCATTTTCATCTAACGTATAATATCATTTTTCGTTGAAAATACTTTCTACTGTATATATATGCAGGCCCCCTGCATCAAATTCAGGGCTCAGGTACCAATTCAGTAACGAACACCTCCTCCCACGCTATGATCATAATCGTAGATTCTTAGCCAAAAATATCGCGAAAACACCCCACAATTTTCATATTTCTCCCTTTTAAACATGTCTCACACAGATACTATTTACTTAAAAGATAAGAATGCAACCCAAATTGATTCTGGGAATTCATAAGCTGATTACAATTTTAAATTAACCATATTTATTATCCTTTCTTGCAATTTCTTTAATTTATTTAATTTATTTAAAAATTTGAATATTTTCAATTTGTAAAGAAACAAGTGCTTAGGTTCAGATACAATGGAAGCTCAAGTGTCATGTGACCCTTAAGGAAGTCGTGAATGAGACGTTCTTGCAAATAACAGTGAACATGATATCCATTGTTGAACACGTATAGTACAACTTCTCGATTGATGATAAAATTTTGTAATGCAGAATAGTCTAAGCAAACATTCTCATTCAGAATAGCTGTATATATGTTAAAGCAGAAAAGTAGCTTATATAAAATGTAGACTTAATTGCAAAAGAAGAAATCTAGAAGTGATAGCCTTCAAATTAAGGTTTGGGGGCTAAGGATGTTGTAAAGAGTCCATTCAGATTCTGAATGTTTAAAAATAAATTGCTTCAAAGATCACTTTCTAAAATAATAAGATACAGACACACGTCATTGCTTTAATAAAGGTTTTCTTCTCGTTTTTAGCGGTCCCATGTTACAGTTAATGTAGGGAACTGCTGTTACTGTATTGTCTGTCTGCCACACTCTGAAGCGGCCAAACGGTTAGAGATATTAGAATGAAACCTTCACCGTTGTGTTCAGCATCAAAAAGTAGGTGGCAACATAAAAAAAAATCAGATCTATAGGACCCCTCCCTGACCCTCAAAATTAATGTTTTCCATAGCAATGTTAGTAATAATGATAACAATTAACACAGTAACAATACTGATGCTTCATACATAACAATACTAACAATTGCCAACAGGACGTCATTGTTAATACTGTATTTACAAATGTATTGTTTCAAAATTTTTTTAACATATCCAAATGATGCACTAAGCATTGTATTAGCGGCCCCTAGGTTACAGCTTGCCTATAAAACATAAAGGAACGGTCTTGCATTTATATGCTCTTGCTTTTAATTATTTTATTTATACAATTGTGCATATTGTAGGGCCGCTAAGCTTTTGACACTGTCTAAAAGCATTAATTACCTTGTTTCTTTCTTTCTTTCTTTCTTTTGTTTTTGTCTTCTTCTCTCTTTATTTTTGGGTTGGGGGCTAGGGGGGGGGGGGCGGGGGCCCATGGGTGCGCCACTAGGCTAGTTCATATAATTTGTTTTTGGTCAAGACCTCAATCCGGGCCCCTTTCGCTGAGAGACCAGCAGCCCCCCCTTTCCTCTTGTGTGGGTCCTGTGCTTAAGAGATAATTAGATATATTCTATTTGTTTACTTTTTCGGATGCTGGTTAACTTACTAAATGATATGTAAGTTTTAAAATCCAACCATTCGACTCTCTCTTTGTGTGTATATATGCAGGGTGTCCCAAAAAATGTATACACACTTTAAATGATTATAAATTATTAAGATAAATTTAAAATTTATAATTCAAATTAAAGTAGAGAAACGTAGAATTTTCTTTAGTTATCGCAAGTATTGGAATTGATAGTCATTCTGAACCAGACACTGCCGATAACGCGAACTAAAGGACTTGCAAACATCAGGAATGATTCTGCATCAATAATTCCTCGCTTTTAATTCATTAATTGTTGTAGGTTTGGAACCGCAGTTTATCTTTGACGTGCCCCCATAAAAACAAAAAAAATGTCAAGTGCTATGAGAACTAGTGAACGCGGGGGATATTCAATGCTACCTTTTCATCCAATCCATCTATTTGGAAGATTTTCTCTCATCCAGTAGCATTCAGGACTAATTTCCTTTTGTCAAAGCTTAGTCTCATTTCAGCCATTATTTCAAATCAGTTCCAGCTGAAAACGACAGAAAATTAGTTAGTTAGAGACTGTAAATGTTTGCAATTCCATTAGTTCGAGGTAACAGCAGTGCCTGAACCAGAATGACCGTCAATTCCAACACTTGCGATAGCAAAAGAAAATTTCTCTACGTTAATTTTAATCATATTTTAAATTTATTTTATTAAATATTGAATTTATAATCATTTAAAGTGTGTATACATTTTTTCGGAACAAACTATAGTATATATTTTTTTGGGACAGGCCTAGTTTGACTGAAAAGTACCTGTTCAGAATTTATTCATCTAGAAACGCATAAGCTACACATTCATAAACCAACTGATTTCATAAGTCTTATTTTCTTTAGGAAAACAGACTGGGATCTCAAACAAATGGTTAGAATTCATCCTAAGCAGCAATGTTAGTTAAAGCAAAATTACTAAACCATGAAATAAACATGTAATAAAATTGGAAGCTATTAGAAAGGACGTTAAGAACTTAAAATACTTTTTGATTAATAGTATTACAGTAAAACCTCGTTAAGTCGTCACCCGGATAAGTCGTCACTCCATTTAAGTCGTCATTTGGTCCCGACAAGGTCTTATAGACAATAATGTACAATAACCCTTCTTTACCCGTTACCAAATTTAATTCTACTCCGGATAACCCGTCGCCCTCAAAAATGACCAAAAGCATCTTTCTTCTCCATTTTGCATGCCATCGTACTGTCTTTTCAGCCCCGCCCCTTCCCTTTAAGAAAGCCAAGCCTTTACGGGGAATTTTCGACCACGCCTGTCACTTCATTCCTTTCCTACCAATTCGGAGGATTTGGGTTCTTGGAATCTCGCTGCTAATCATTCAAAGCAACTTCTCGCTGCCACTCTGTCGAGTGTAGACGTTTTTCTTGACCGCTCCTGAGTGCGACTTTATTTCATAGCGAGTAAGCCCCGCTGTAAGGGCTATTTTTTTCTCTTGCAATTTCTTGGTTCGATTACGCTTTTAACATGCCAGGGAAACGAAAACTTACCTCGTTATCTTTTAAAGAAAAAAAAGACTTAATTGCACTCATTGAAAAATCAAATGTTTCGAAAACAGCCTTTGCCAAAGAACACCATATTCCCAGGACTACATTAAACGATATTCTATCATCGAAACAAGTAATGAATAAGCTGACTGCAAAGACAAAAGAAAAAGAATGAGGAAATCGAAGTTTGACGAGATCGAGGAGGTTTTAGATCAATGGCTAAAACATGCCAGATCGCAAAATGTGCCGATTTCCGCCGTGATTCTCAAAGAAAAAGCCATGGAAATTGCTAAGGTGTTCAATATTGAAGATTTCGGCGACAGCAATGGTTGGCTGGAACGTTTCAAAGACAGACATTACCTTTCTTTTAAAACGATTGAAATGTGGTAACTATAAAAAGTATTATTTTTCTATTATTATTATTTTCCATTCATTCATTTGCATGTATTGATTTCCGAAAATCTTGTTTTTCTCACCGAATCCTACGGCAATTCATGAAAATATTGCATTTCAGTGTTTTTTTGTTGTTTTTTTCAAAAATCCGCACTCCGCCTAAGTCGTCATTCCGCCTAAGTCGTCATTCCGCTTAAGTCGTCAAAAATGTTTGGCCCCTTGAGTAACGACTTAACGAGGTTTTACTGTATTACTACAATTCTACAATAAATACCTTCTGCTAAATCTGTTTATTTACGGTTAGTATGTCAGATCTCTTCATAAAAATACTTAATTCTTTTTAGTATGGTCACAAAACATTGAATTTGTAAAAATACATCGAGTGACACAAAATCCTCTTTTAGGTCTCATCTTCTTCGTCCTTTCCATAGGTCAGGATTTTGAACAATTTTACAACGTTTGCTTTTACAAACATTACAGTTTTTACTCTTATGATCAACTTTTAAATTCTTAGGAAAAGTAGTAAACGTAAAAGATATTTGACCAGAAACAGGTATTATTTTCTGTCAACTAAAAGGTAGATGGTAGCACGGTGGATTCAATGCCTGCACAGAATGCTTTTCTTTATTATAATATGTTTCTTACACTATAATTTCAATTATACTGGATACGACCTAATATATTTTGATGCTAAATCATATGATTGATACGATAAAATATCATGCATGTAGATCGTATTAGCTATGTAGAATTATCAGAATGAGATGTCAATCAATCAATAATTATCAATCCTGTGAGATAGTGATTAAGGAATTATTAATTCATTAGGATAAAATTCACTGCAAGGTTTTTAAAAATTATTTTTTTTTTCCGTTAGTGATTCAATGGTGGTCGATTCAATGCAAAAAGTTTGTAAAGGATTGAAAAAGATTACTTTAGGACAGACTAAAGTTTTCTCTCTTTAGCGTCTTTATGTTTTGAAAAACAATCTAGATCAGAAGCGCTTTTAGTTTTAAGTTTCAATTTCAATTCAATCATTGCATTAAGATGTAGTTAGTTGAGAAGATCAACTGATTTTGATTTGCTTTCTAACTTTTATAATTTTATTTTTAACTAATATATATCTACTATATATATTAACTTCCGATTCGTCGTTAATATATTTAAAAACACTGAACTAACTGATTAAAGATTTTTAATTTTTAGATAAAGTTTATTTATTATTAAATTTAACTCGTTAAAATATTGTTTTATTGAACAGATCAAATTATTAAAATTGAAATAACATGATGTAGTAGTATTTTAAATAATTTGAAACTTTTTCTGCAAAAATTTTGCTGACAATACCTTTTCATTCACTTATGCATAGTGAAAGAAAAAAAGGTAAAAATTATCGAAATTTTTGTAGAAAAAGTTTCAAGATACATGCTTCACTTTTTTTGTTTATTTCACTTATTATGTTTATATTTTTTTTTTTTTTGTAGTTACGAATTTATTATATATGATACACATTATTTTAAGTAATTATTTAACGTGTGTGAAAAATGTATAAATTCATATATTGAGGCACATACACAAATGTATGTTGACATATACAGAATTGGATAAAAAACATTTAAACACATTAAAAATATAACTAGTTCGTCTGGACTGGTGAGACGTTGACAAGTGACTGATACAAGAATATTAACATGCTTCACTTTTTTTTGTTTGTTTCACTTATTACAAGTTTATAGGTTTTTTTTTTTGGTAATTACGAACTTATTATATACGATACATATTATTTTAAGTAAATTATTTGTGTGTGACAAATGTATAAGTTGACATACTGAAGCCAACACACAGGACTGGATAAAAAACACATTAAAAATAGACGTTGAAAAGTGACTGACACCAGAATACACTAACTTGTAAGAGTGGATTTTAGGAGTGAAGTGATCTTATTTGAATAAATTATTAAAACTGAAATAACATGAACTAGTAGTATTTTAAATAATTTGAAGATTTTTCTACAAAAATTTCGCTGACAATTATCGTGCCATTGGAATCCTCTATGTGATGGCTTTCCAATAAATGCTAGATGTGAAGTTATGGAAAATGAATTGTTCTATTTAATGACTATGCACGTACAAATGCACCCTAACTGTAGAACAAATATTTTTCTGAAACGGATTAACCGTAGAATGTGTTTTGAAGAAATGAGACATAACACACATCACTATTAAAAGAATAAATGTATTCATAATTAAAAATACAACTAGTATTTGTGAAGAAGAAGATGAAGAAATCTACAGCGAATCTAGTTATATTTTTAATTATGAGTATATTTATTCTTTTAATAGTGATATATGTTACGGCTCATTTCTTCCAAAATAAACTTTTGTTTGCTTTATTCTTAAATATCAAAAGCTCATTCTATTTTCTTTGGTGTAGAAGCTTCACTGAAGAGGAGATCGAAAATATGAGACCAGCCACAAGTGATTAATCTTTTATTTCCAATAAATGATGATGTTATGTGAGTTCGTCGATCTGTGTACAAAGCTTTCTTTTCTTCCTCTTATGACTAGGAATACAAATTTCTTTGGCCTATCTCCAGTTTTAAGAACAGAAGGAAAATAGCTGAGAAATACATAAGATGTCACAACTTGTCACAACTTGACAGGAAAGGATGGTGTTGGGAATTCTAAATAAGTCATTTTGTTTTGGAAAACTGGTAAATAGCTGTTAGAACATTGATGACTGAGCACTTTGGTGTGAAAAACCAGAATTCACAAGCTTCTATTGAATATTTTCTTGAAACAATGGATGAAAAATCAATGAATATCTGTTTATTAGAGTGTTACATTAAGCTAATAGGTCCTATTACCTATTAAACGACTTCTTTGCCTGTAAAGACAATGATCCTATTTACTTATTTGCTGCATTTTATACTGTTTAAATCCTATCATATCAAGCCAAAGCAAGATTTATCGAAGTTTAAGATTAGTCTATTCTTTTCCTTTTGAACTTCTTCGTGGGTTAATAATTAATTTTGTTGTTGGAACTAATGAAAGTTTAGATGCCAAATTTTCTCCAGAAAAATCTCTCATAAAACTTGGAAGCTACGAAGCGTTTGAATATTTTTTTCTCTTTAAGTTATGTCTGTCTTAAAATTTCTGAAGTTCGATGAAGTTCGTATCGAAAAATTCTAGTAATTCTATTTATTATTTTTAATAAAGATCAAAGGTTATTTCAAACTATTCTGTAATGTTTCTCATAAAAAAGCAGGAGGGATGGAAAGTAATAGAAACTTTTGCCGTTTCCACAAATATATTTATTAATATGGAGTTAGACCACTGTGAATATTCTGAACAACAACAATTCGACGCAGAACAGTTGCACATAAGATAACGGTATTCCCAACTATTTTTCATATAAATCTCTGCCAAATCTGAGAGTAACGAAGATGGAGGAAATTGTGCTCTCATTTGTCGTTCTAGAAGTTCCCATCAGGTTTAGGATAAAAAAGATCCTAAAGAGTGCCATGATATAGCTGCCATGCTTTACAATTGGGAACAAGCAGTAAGAGGGTATATTTCTACCGGACATCGCCATACGACTTATGGAAATTAAACTGAATAACAATTCGTCAGATCAAAGGAGATACTGTCAGTCATAAAGCTCCAGTTTTGATGTTCTCTACATTGTTAATGTGGTTTTTGGCATTGATGTAAGTAACGAGACGTTTGCATATTTCCGCACGGTCATTAACATTTAATCTGTGAAGTTCCCAACGAACTATTCTGGATGAAATGGGATCTTCTCGATTAATATTTAAGTCTCTTGTTATTTGCTTTCGTGGTTTTATGTTTTTCTCTCAGACATGACGTCTTCTTTTTCCGTCCACAGCTTCTATCATTTTCTATTCGATAGACAATCATATCTTAGATACTGTTCCTCTTGTAACATTTACTATTTTCGGCATTCTATAGTCACAGAAGTCAGTCGTATGTTTTTGGAACTCAATGAATTCTACATGTTTCATTATTAGTACAGTACACAATAGGCATCTTATTATCTAGTTGCCCTTATAAGGGATTTTATCTGTACTTGTAGTACAGATATTATAAAGCGCAAACAGTATCAAACCAATGATTTGCCTACCCTGGTTTTTTCAGTGGGCGTTTCCTTCATTTTAATTCCCCCTTACAAACGAAACTTAGTGAATACAAGGAGGGGAAAAAAAACTCAATCGACTATCCACTTTTATATTATACACGATATAAGATATCTCCGTTTATATACCCAATTTTGATGTTGTGTGTTATAAAAGATTTAAAATAAAAAGAAAACAACAAAATATTAGTTTTATATTCCTTGACTATCAGGAAATATGGAGAAGAATTTTAAATTATTTCCTTACACTTGTTGACACAAAATTGCAATGGAGTAAAACAATACAGTAGAGTCGCGGTAATCCGAGGTAATTGGGGCTGATGGTACCTCAGATTTCAAAAAACTCGGATTACACGGAAAAAAAGAAAAAAAACTGGAATTTTCAACTAAAACGAATCAAGCATTTATAACTTTAAAAAACTGTCCAAAGTCTTCTGTTTCACAGTAGAGCAACGCTTTTTGGCAGCGATGTCACGCCATCGTCTAAGTAGTAGGGTCGCCTTGATGAATTCTCCTCAATGCTTCTAGTTTCTCTTTAATAGAAACAAACTTTTTCTTGGCCTTTCCACTCATTTTTGCAAAATATAACTGGAACTGAACAAAACAAATGAGCGCGAACCGGTCACAGTAGAAGACAGACTGATACTGACTGACTTGGATGCAGCTGCACCTCGGATTACACGGAATCTCGGATTACCGGGGCTCGGATTACCGCGACTCTACTGTATATAGTTATAGTTGATTAATATTTGGCCCCAAATGCAGGATGGTTTAGAGCAGTGCTTCTCAACCTTTTGAAATCCCGCAGCACACTAAACTTTTTCAAAGGTTTTTTTGCTAGCACAGAATCCTTTCAAACACATCTAAGATCCATCAAATTAACAGTCTCTTTTCAAATAAACTTTACTCTAAATTAAAAAAAAATCCCCAATCTGAATGAGAATTAATACTTTATTATTTTTAATTGTTAGAAAGAAACAGAATGTAGTTATTATTTGATATCTAGATTTTATTCTAGATACGAACATAGTAATGTGTAGCTAAATGCTGATTAAGATGCATTCTCAGAATTTTTGGACCCTTTTTTTTGGGGGGGGGAGGTTGGAAAGTTAATTAGTAGGTCTGTAAACCCCCTCCCCTCCTAATCAGAGAAAGGAGACAACGTTTGAATGACTGCGACGACCATCGTAAATTCTAGGTATGGTTAAGTTCTGCCACTTGCTCATATCTCTACAAAGACTATCACAAAACAGTTGAAAAAAATTGATTAAATAGAATATCAGTTGACTTATCAAAGCCACTGTCATAGTGTCTAAGGTGATGCTGTGAGATGAGGCCGTAGAGAAATAGACCTATTCGCTTTCCAGATTAACCTTCTTCATAATTGATTAGAGATGAGGCTGTAATGAGACTGCTAAGAAGAATCCAACAAATGTTTGGGAACCTATAACAGTGATGGCATCATTTAATCAATTGTTTAAAATGCGACAAACAATAGCTTTGTTGCTCATCCGAGAAATAACATTTATGGAGATCTGGTCTAACGAGCATTGAAAACGCGGTTGAGAACAGAGCGAAATCTCATGTATTTATTTGGAAAGTGGAAGATGTGGTCTAAGCGAACGTTTTTAAAGCCAAGTCGGCGTTACCAACTCCAGGGTTAGGTCAGTCCTTGAGGGTTCACTTTTACTCCTATAAGAATCTCTGGGGCTAAACTAAAGTGGCTTTAAAGACTATAAGAAATTATAATTAGATAGTTCAGATACTATACAGATGTATCTTAGTATGGACATCCCAAAGGGCCTATGGGGCGCTGGAGGTAAGATTCCCAGCCTCGCCGGGTTCGGGGATTCAACTCCCGTCAATGCCTTCTCAATTAGAAGCTGAAATGAGACAAAACATTACAGGAAAGTGAACGGAATCCCCACATTTATTTATTTATTTATTTATTTATTTATTTATTTATTTATTTATTCTTTTAGTAGATAAGTTATCTTTGAAAAAAAAAAAAGAAATCCTGTGAGATCTTTAATTATTGAAATACAGTGAAGTCTCACTTATACGAAACTCACTTATACGAAACATTCAATTATACGAAGAATTTCTCATTCCCCGGCGAAACACCCATAAGTCCTATATGTAATTCACTTACATGAAATATTCACTTATACGAATAATTCTTGGTTCCCCTCATATTCGTATAAGTGAGACTTCACTATATTTACAATACCTGAATATAAGTGGTTCACAAAATCCATACAGATACTGCTTAGCCCGACGAAAGAGACTGGTCACGTGATTTAGTGGTCGCTCCTATTTCTTTCTCGGCGTGAAAATAGGGGAGATGCGTTTGTGCCGACAAGAACAGAAGCAGACGATGTGTAAAGGAGAGATGCATAAAGTGAAATAAATTACTGATATGACGATCGTACGATAGAAAGAACTAATTTCAACAAGTGCAAAAGGGAGAAGCGTATTCAAGCGTAAATTCCAAGCGTATTTTTCCGTCCCTCCAGAGCTTCCTTTCGTCCCTTCGGCGTGTTCCATTGTTTTGGCAGTGTGCCAAACCCAGTCTTTATCGCTTGGGCAAGCAGTATCAAACACACCATCTTCCTGATATTTTTATTAATTTAATTAGTTTTCTAAATTGTTTTAAATTTCCAGTTAAACAATATTTTTGGAAATACATTTCGAAAGCATTCGAAATAAGAATCACAAAAAAAGATAAGTTTCAAAATTATGCTTCCAATAATTTTTTTAAAAAGCAAAAATTAACGTCCATAACAATTTATAAATAGAGAAAAAAAATCACAACTGGACAGTAAATATGCCTTCGCACACTGAGTCAATATCAACGGGAATCCTGAACAACTGTTTCATCCTTATTAGGAATCATCAGCAGAATTTACCCTTGATATTTGATTCAGTTTGCATGAAAGCTAAGGTAAAAGCATTCTCGATCCCGGGAATGGGCCGACGAGATTAAAAAAACAATCAAATAAAAAATAATCCTGTGAAATCCACTGTATTAAACCCTTGTCCTTTCACTGAAAGGCATTAAGAAATTTAATTACAAAAAAGAAACATCATACAAACTGAGCCAAACATCAAAGGTAAATTCTGCTGATGATTCCTAATAAGGATGAAACAGCTGTTCAGGATTCCCAGATGTTGTCTCAGTATGCGAAGGCATATTTACTGTCCAGTTGTGATTTTTTTACCCTATTTAAAAAATTTAACAATAATTAAGAAACTATGAATGTTAAATTTAAAATGATTAAATAGGAGAATTACAATAGAATGATATTATAAATAGGATCATTAAAAGATAATAAACATAATACAGTAAAACCTCGTTAAGTCGTCACCCGGATAAGTCGTCACTCAGTTTAAGTCGTCATTTTGCTTTGGTCCCGACAAGGTCTCATACACAATAATTTAAAATAACCCTTCTTTACCCGTCACCAAATTTAATTCTACTCCGGATAACTCGTCACCCTCAAAAATGGCCAAAAGCATCTTTTTTCTCCATTTTGCATGCCATCGTGTTGTCTTTTCAGCCCCGCCCCTTCACTTTAAGAAAGCTAAGCCTTTACGGGGAATTTTTGACCACGCCTGTCACTTCATTCCTTTCCTAAGAAAAAGTCATGGAAATTGCTAAGGAGTTGAATATTGATGATTTCGAAGGCAGCAATGGTGTGCTGGAACGTTTCAAAGACAGACATTGCCTTTCTTTTAAAACGATTAAAATGTGGTAACTATAAAAAGTGTTTTGTTTTTTTTTATTTTCCACTCATTCATTTGCATTAATTAATTTCTGAAAATCTTGTTTTTCTCACCGAATCCTACAGCAATTCATGAAAATACTGTATTTAATTTTTTTTTTTTTTTTTCAAAAATTCTCACTCCGCCTAAGTCGTCAAAAATGTTTGGTCCCTTGAGTGACGACTTAACGAGGTTTTACTGTAGTATAAATTAGAATACGATTATACCAATAGTAAATACGAATTCAAAAGAAAACAAAAATTTATTTCTAAACCTTTCCTTTATTTTGATTAGCTTTTTTTTTAGTAATTTATGAATATAGTAACTATGACTTCTCTTAACTTCTATGTTTCTAAACAAAGATTCCGGATTAAAGTAGTGGACATCGTTTTCTCTATTTTCAATCCATTTGTTTCTATATTTATTTATTTACTTATCAATATTTTGAGATTCCACATGGCGTAGGGTGGTTTTTATGAATGAGACGAGGTCAATAGGTCAGTAGATTCACTGTTCCTCCCCTGGGGATGGACATGAGCTCAAAAGAAGGAAAAGAAATGTGTTCTACTTCTTTCAACTTTCCTCACTAATAAGTTTTCGTTGAAGGTTATTATACCGAAAAACCACATGACCCCAACTGACCTTTGTGGCCACAGTATATTTCTAATTATTTCTTAAATTACAAAGTTTATAAATTAATTCTATTTTCTGAAGTATAATGTCATTGTTTTGTCAGAAGAGAAGATGATCCCTGATTTTTGCAACTTTTTTATTGAATTTTTATTTTCAATATTGATTCAATATTGATTAGATGTTGTTTTAATAAATTTTATAATATATTTTTTCCTTCAACATTCTTAATTGCAGAAATAAAAAGAGGTTGGTTTCCAATTTAGAGCAATTTAAACCATCTTTACTTTCGGGCTTTAAGAAAGCAATAAAACTTATCCTTTAACTTTCTTTTATTTTTAATAATCAATTAGTGACACTCGTCCAGGAACTTAGATCTCTAAAATGTAAGTAAATATAAATATAAAGTTTTTATAAAACAATTACACAAGAAATAAGTAGAACTTTATCAAATTAGAAATTCAGAACTGATTAAATTAACTTTATATTACAAAATTATTCGCCTGAATAGAAATTTTATACAAGTATGACTTAATTGTAAAAAAAAAGTACAAGAATGGATCACAATTCCATTCTTTCATATTAGCTGAGATTATTATTTTCGTCCTACGAATTCAAGATAAAATGGTAGATAATGTATGGAAAAAATTTTTTTTCTTTTTCTTTCTTTATTACTCCCTTTTTTTTTTGAATTGGAATTACATGAAAACCTTACATTGAGAGTCAGAAATTTAAAACCACAACCATTAGGAGAACTTACATGACCAAGTTTCCAGGGCTAATCTTTTCTTTTTTCAGTAGATACAGTCGGACCTCTATTGAACGAACCTCTATTTTGCGAACTTTTCTTTGGATCCAAGAACATTTTGCTAATTTCTTCGTAAAATAACCTCCAAATAGCGAAGTGCATTTTCTATTTAACGAACTTTTTCGTGGTATCATATTTTTTTTTTCTCCTTGAAATGTTTTTATTATTAATATTCCCTTAGAGGAAATGAAAGAAATTTGGATACAGCTGAGGGAAAAAGAAGAAATTAACGATGATCTGCTGTTTGATGATTATCTTTCACTTGATTTTGAAGTTGAGACCTCGGAAACACTAACTGAATCGGATATTTTGGACAGTGTGAAAAATAAAAACAATACAGCTATGAATTGCGATGAAGATGATGAAAACGGAAATGATCATGATGCAGAAATAAAAAAAACAAAAAAAAACCTTCTTATGATGAAATGCTAAAATCATTTGAAACAATCCGACGCGGATTACAATTTTAAGAAAATACTGAAGGGTTTTTGGTGCATTGCAAAGATGCCAGACGTACTTTGAGCGAAAACACTTTTTCAAAAAAAAAAACTCAGACAAAATTAACAGATTTTATTAGTAAAATTTAAGTACGTATATGTAATGTATGCTTTATGTCATTAAAATTATTACTTTTTTAATAATATTTATTGTTTATGCATTTCAAATCTGTTTTATGTAGTTTAAAGTAATTTTAAAAGGTGAATCTCTATTTAACGAATTTTTCATGTAACGAACTTTTTTTCGGGATTTAGCGACTTCGCTAAATGGAGGTCCGGCTGTACTTTATAATTGTAAATGTGCATATCAGATTTTCTTTTTTCTTTTTCTTTTCACTTTTAGTTGTATACCGGTCAATCAACTTATCCCATCAGCTGCTGATCTCAGGAGTCCTTACTTCCTACGAGTCCATTCTTCTTTAAGTAAACGAGTGAGACACTAAAAGTCATAAAACGAGAAATGTTGTGTATTTATAAGCAACTTTATTGCTGAAATTGAAAGTTTTCAGAAAAAATAAATTAAAAAATTAACAGACTCTTAATATGTATATAAGGCTTCAACATAAAAGCTTGTTTATTTGTTTTATACTATTTATTTGCAATTTTATTTTTATTTACTATTTATTTGCAATCATACTAATTATAAAGCTGTGGAATAGCTTTTTTTTTGATTTAGTGGAATCGAAGCTTATTTAATTTCTGTATTCGGAGTAAGAGTAGGAAAAAAAAATAAAAAAATCGAATTCACAACCGCATGAAGTCGAAAGGAAATCGAGAAAAACAGGAAATCGCTAATTTTTTATTACAATCATTTACAAGTTATGATAATCTTTTTGACAGGTCCGAAGTAAGACTTGAATGCATAGTTTCTTTAAAGAATAATGTATTGATAGTAAATGTACTTGACTTGGCTGCACAGTGGGATCTCCCCTGTCTCTTCAACAACCGAGAGTTTCTCCCTTTCGCATCAAACAACGTGGAAGTCACACTAGGAAACATTGGTATCTATGGCCTTTTTTCCTAATCCTTGCTTTCTGGAATCAGAGCAATCCTTTAAAACATCCTTTAAAGCTAAAGGACAATGGGCACAAATGACAAGTCGACATCGTAATTCTCGAATTTATTATGTAATTAACTTTTAGTATTTATTATATGTAATTAATAATTAATATGATCATTTATTTCAAGTAAATAATACTTATTTACTTGTAATAAATGAAAATAATATTTACTGTTACTGAAAATAATTATTAAATGTTTTTAAATAATAAATCTGGGAATTAAGATGTCAACTAGATAAGTCATATCTAGACTTATATAACTCCGAACGGACTAATAATTGAGACAAGTCGTAATAATAAAAAATGTAGTATTTAAGGAGATCTTTATATACGTGTATATCTTATCGATATATAGTGGTGGGCCAGATCTGTCCATTCTCTTTTCAGAATTGACTGAGAAAATGCCTTGGACTAGAGCTCAAAGTAAAAGTGAAGCTACATACTCTGGCATATCAATCTTTCTCGGTATCGCCGACGGTGGGCGTACCCAGGATTTTGGAATGGCAGGGGATTTGATGATAACAGCTCAAGCCAAAAAAAATAAGTCCCATGCTCTTTTCGGGATGAGGAGGGGTTACAAACAAAGCGGAGAACTTTAACAAAAAAATAAAGTCGCAAATCCTGTACGTTTTCCATTTTCGGATACAATGAAAGGGGTGGGGCGATTGTTAATATTTACCAATCTCCCCCCACCCTCTCCTTGACACGTCAAAATCAGTGGCTGCTAGGAGTTTATGCACCGAATCTTTTGGGCAAAATATAGCAATAAAATAACATTAAATGATAACAAAGAATATCAGACCTAATTACTGAAAATCCATAGTATCCCATATAAAATGTACATAATTTTATGTGCACTTTTAAAATTGCTATAAAGGTCAAATAAGTTTTTGAATACATTTTGAATAAAATAAATAGACATAAACTTTTTCAGAATGTTTATTTTCATTTGTAAATGGATGTAAATTTTACTCAGCTTATTCAGATTGTAATAATACGGTTTTCATTCTGCTTATAAATAAATATGCTGGCCTTTTTTATTTTAGACCATACTTAAGCAAAAAAGTGAAAATTTGAATCATATGTAATGATATATTTTCGGAATTTTATTTTTTATGTATATTGTACATTACGCATTTTTTTGTTACATTCAGTAGGTCAATTTCAAAATTTATAGGATATTATTCGTGTTTTTAATTTAAACTGCATGCATGTTTCTAAGAGTTTTAGTTAATATAAATTCGGGCCCTAGTAATTATCAACGTTACAAAATGCATAGTGAAACTATTTTTCTAAAATATTTTTTCATTAATTGGTCTTTTTCTTTCTTAGGTGTACACACAACATTGGATCTTCTCTACATAAATTAATGTTCAAATCAACAGAGAGTAAGTCAAATATCTACTGGGAACTTGTTAATATAGTTTATGAAACAGGTCAGATTCGTTAAAAAAAAAGAAAATCCACATGATATTTCTTCACATCAGTATGTAATGTTTTTTTATTTGCTCAGAAAGACTTACTATTATTTGACTGCAACGAATACAGCGGCTAACTATACTGAGAGAATGTGTAAAATATAATTATACATCTGGTGTATTTGCTTTATTCTAAAAACCTCTTCTCTTCATTGATAACATTCTGATCTGTTGACTGTTTTCTCATTACACTGACCTCTGCATTTTGAGAAGTGTATTTATAAATTTGGAAAAAGGAAGTGCAACGAGTGATCAAAATAAGGAAGCTTTTCAAGTAGTTTTCAAATTGTTGGTAGTGTATCCACATTCCATACAGTACTCAATTAAACAACAGGTGTAATAGAGTCAACTGAAATTATTTAATGTCTTCGACAATAGATCTACTCATTAGAGTAAGGATTCATTCTTGAGCACATTCACTATTTTAAGAGTTGGTTTATTAAAATTGGATGCAATTAATGCACAAACTGCAACAATTCCAAGAAATTTCTATTCAGAAAGGACCTGAACGATTTATTTAATTTCAAAAGGACAGATCACGTTCCTTTAATGTTTGACGGCTACAAATAGCCACATGGCTAAGACTATACGAAAAGCTTCGAAAAAGTAGGGCTATTTTTTTTATTATATATAGTCATTGAGAATTGATTTTTAAAACTTAATTGGGCGCCCAATTTTTGACGCCTTTATGCACTGCACAACTTGCACATCTGCTTGCAGCATCTACAACTCTCCATAAGGCAGTTTTTATGCTTCCTTCTAACCTATTCTTTCAATTCTTCTAAGGTATAGTAATTATATGGTTTTAAAAGAAAGGGAAAAAATGAATAAATTATCTCGATTTGAGAAGAATATATCATTGTTAGATAGAAAAAGGATAGAATCTCATTTCCTTGTATTATTATGATCTACATTAGCAGAAAATTATCTGATTTCAAAGCGGTAAGTAATAAAGAGATAACATGAAAATAGGAGAAGAGTAGGCCTACAGAATGGTGTGTATGGAATTGTAATCAAGTTTATAACTTGTAACTTGGTAATTACTATTTCAAATCTTTCTCGTGAAACAGACATTATAAAAAAAATAAAGTTAACATTTTGTGGAATTTTTTTTTTTTTAGATGCTTTCTTTGCTGGTGATCCTAAAGTAACCTGGTATTTATTTAGTCTTTTATCCCTGCTTGTAACTTATTACAGCTGGAATAATGGAAAGGTCTTATCTGATCCTGCTCGGATTGAAGTGCAGTGCATTTTTCTGACATAAGTCTCGCAGAGTAATCAGACAAATAAAAGGGAAAGTATTGTCTTTCCTATAGGAACGAGTCATCTACTGTTACTACTTATTACTATTTGTTTATGTTTTGACTTAGATGCATTAAGTGATAAGAATTAACAATGCAAAATGTCGGAGCAAAGTGATCGTTGCTCAAAAAACAAAACGAAATAAGAGCATATGCTATTGATGCTACCTAATCAACAACTGAACTCAAATTTTAAAAAAATTAAGAAAAAAATATAAAAAATCAAGAAACCTTCAAAGAATGTATTTTTTTTTTAATATAAATTTTTGTTAAGGTGTTTCTGAAGTGTATAGATAAGTATATATAATTATAAAAACTAAATAATCGATTATTTTAATATAAAGTAGCATTGGTTCGTTTGATGCATTACCAAGCTGTCTTATTTCACTTTAAATGGATTCCAGTATTAGTGTTGTGATTGCTTTTGGCATTAACTGTATTGTATTCAAAATATTCTAAGTTTTTTACTATCTTCTGAATGTCATATAAATGTCATCAAACTTTGATTTTTCACTTCCTTTAAAGTATTAAATTAAAAACTTCACCATTATTTCTCTCTTGTCTACGAAGACGTTGCTGTCAATTCTATCTTAAAGTTTGTATCTTAAATTGTGCAATTACGGAATTGTAGAAGAGTTTTATAGTATTAATTAAAGTAATTTTGCATCTTAAACTTTATCTTTTCTATTTGAAATTATATTTACAATTCTTCTAATTGAATAATGAAAACTTTGAACAACTCCAGAAGATAACCTGTGAATTAGGAGCCAAACAGATGAAGATTAAGAAAAGAAAAAGAAAAGAATTAAAAGATGAATAGAAAAGAAACTGACATTATAATATCAAAGTGGAACATTGTAAGGTAGACCTATTTATGGATTTTACAGAACTTTTACCAGATAATTAGATGAAGTAATTTTTCTTTTCTATGTTTATTTCTTATTTTTGATGTTTTGATAATTTTTAACTATTGTATTATACTGTACAGCACGACTTTAATTATATCGAAACTCTCTAACATAAAATAACATAAACTCATTTTTTTTATATATTTATAAATCCTTTAATAAGAAATAGTACAAAATCTTGCAGAAATAACTTTGTAGCATTTATTTACAAAAAAACAAATAAATTTCTGTAGCAACAAACTATCTGTCTCAAACAAGAAACATAACAATATATATTCTGTAAGAATGTGAATAAGAATGAGATATTTTTATTATCATATGGAAGTGATGGGTCATCAACCACTGGTCGGAAGGAACCACCTGCGGTCAAAGGGAGAGTTTGAAATATAGAACACAAACAAAGAATTATGGCATTTTATTCCACAAGAATATAAAGATGTCCCTAGAATAATAATAGTAATAGAAAGCTAAGTTTTCTTGTCCTTGTTTTTAAAAAAAGCAAAATGAGTTTCTGAATTAAAGCAGAAGAAAAAA
>JAFIDM010012231.1:90786854-90802451 GCA_023159025.1 Thereuonema tuberculata
ATAAATAAATAAATAAATAAATAAATAAATAAATAAATAAATAAATAAAATATGAAATTTTAAGAATTCAATAGCTGAATTACAAAATTATTTTTATCGTTATTTCTGATTTTGACAAAAAATTAAAAACACACAAACGATGACATGCTAAAATATTAAAGTGTTGAAAAAGGAGTATTGCCCGCAAAGGGACCCGAAAGGCTCCACATTTTTTAAGTTTTTTTAAAATATATTAGCATATGATCGTTTGTGTATTTTTATTTTTTTATCAAATTAATTTTAACACACGTTAAAACTCTTTTAAATTATTTCTGATTCAAAAATTAAAAATGTATGTTTTCTATAAGATTATATTTTAATTAAGCCTTTATACAACAAAATCAAAATAGTAAATAAAAAATTTAAAAAATAAAGTAAATCTGATTCCGTTTAGTAATTACCGGTTATCTGATTCCAATTACCTTAGAATTAGTAGAATAAGGACCCTTCCCCATCTCTTCATATTTATTATATTCTATTTACATTCTAATCTTCTTTCAAAATGAAATTTTAGTTAATAAGCAATATTAAAATGGTAATATTAATTGGTATTATTAATTAATATTTTGATTAAATTATTAATAATAAATTAAAGTCTAAATTATATATCATTAATATTTATTAGAGAAAACTTTTGTCATTAAAAAGGAAAAAAAAAAAAACCTACCCTTCAAGAAAACTTTTTTCATGCTTTGCTTTTGTACAATCTTTACCAAAAAAAAAAAAAAAAAAGATTTAAATGATAAATTACTGGAAAAAAATTATAATAAGATCAACCAAATTTATAAGTTTGTAATGATTTTTTAAAAATTAATTTTTTAAGTAATTTAAGGAAAAAAATCTGAAAAAAAAATTGAATTTTTAAATAAATTTTTAATAAAAAAAAGGGTTTTTAGACAAATTAAAAGAAAAGCGGCTGTTCCTATATAGTAGTTGTCAGTGATCACAATGTGAAAATCACAAACATTTAGATTCTAATGAAGTCTGAAATTTTACCCATGACTATTTAGTGGAAAAAAAAAAAATATATTTAATGGAAAGTTGAATATTTGTCTCCATTTATTAAGGCTTGATAGTGCTTTCTTCCGACTTCTATCCTTTTTGAAACTTTACTTTGTATTTAAAAAAAAGACATTAAAAAGAAAAAGAAAAAAGGCTTTTATTTAATATTATATGTTCATTTATTAACAAGAATGAAAATGAATTATACCTGTATTGGAAATCAAACGTTAAATAGACCTATCCGAAATTGTTTATTTCGTTGACAGTAGCAAAAGTTGAGGAATTTTTGTAAAATGCTCTTGAGTCAGACAATGAATAAATAGAAGTTGTGATCATACACCACGAATATTCTGATACAGTAGAGCCCCAATTATCCGCGAGTGCCGCGAAAAATTTTTTTAATTACGAACCTCAAAAAAAAAAAAAAAAAACAATTTTAATCCAAGCCAACAGGGAAAGTATAATAGGCCCTACAGTGCGAAGGTCGAAAATTACTGATAGGTTTATTGTGCATCGTAATCTTATAGGCCTTCTCGGAATTTGTGGATGAGTGGCAGGCTCTTGCTCTGCAGAAAGGTTTTTGCTGTATTGTACATATTTTAAAAGTTTTGTATATTGTGTTTTTTGTATAATAAAACGTAGTTTTTATGCTGAAATATTTTTTTTCGTGTTTACACCTCATTTTTAGTCTTTTTTCGGGTTATCCGCGATTTTTACTATCCGCTTTACCCTTGCCACCCAATTCCGCGGATAATCGGGGGCCTATTGTATTATTATTATTTATTTTTTTATTCCTTCATCTACTTTTTGGTAAGGAAAGTGAAACTAAATTATTTTGCTTTAGTCGTTCCTTTCGTAATAAAACAGAATAAAAAGGGAAAAAAATGCTGTTTTTACTCAGAATTTCTCTGCTGAAGGTAACTTAAAAAAAAAGAAATTTCCTTTTTTAATAAAAGTCCAATATCTGATTCTATCCTAACTAAATCATTTCTAATAATTTTGAATTGAAAAATAATATCATCAGAAATTGTTGATCTTTTTATTTAATTAATATTTTAGGGGATTTTTAACAGAAACAACATTTGGATTTCAAATTGAAAAAGAACTGAAAAAGAAGTTACAAAATAAAAAATAAAAAAAATAAATAAATATAGTTATTTCATGACAACACAGATTGATAAAACCCATTTGTAAAAGAAAAACTCAAAAAAGACAAGATTTAATCAGTTCATCTATAGTAAAAAAGCTAAAGAAACATTTTAGTCAATCAATTACTGTAACCACTTCGAGAAAATTACATGTATACTGTAAATATTTTAATACTGATGACGAATATTTCAACCAATACAATGATGAAATTCTAGCACATTATTAAATTAATACATAAGATATTTCGAAAGCATTCTTGAAGCTGTACATGTTTTGTCGATGTTTTTAATAATTTCATACAGAGATGAAATGCTTCTATTTATTTCTAATCTTCTGAACATACTTTACTGTACAATATCCTACTGACACTGGCAGACATTTACAAAAAGATTCATTGTTTAAAACATCGATGGAAATCCAATTTTTGGGTTTAAATCCAAAGGAATTTTTTGTCATCTTTATTATATGATTATTCCTGAATAAGATCCTACTCTGGAAAAATTTCAAATACAACTATTAGACCTCCTCTTGCCTTTAAATGAGCATACCAAGATTCAAGAAGATTCCATTCAACGGTTAAAAGGTTATTAGGGGAGGAGAGGAAAGACACAGACTGACAGATACAATCTCAAATTATTTTTTCTCTAATTTAAAATGTTTATGCATTAATTTTTCTGTGTGTATTTTTCGTAGATTCATCATAAAAGGATTAAATTAAATAAATTTCTTTAATTGTTAAAAGGTTCGTTTCTTCCTGTTGTAAAACTTCGTAAATATGTAAATAGCTGTTTAACACTTTTTTATCGATTTTGGAATTACGTATCTTTTTATTAAATTATTACATAGTAATATGTTAATATGAATTTTTTTATTAATGAATATTTATTTTAAGTTTCTTTGCTTAACAAATAACAAATATTTATTATTATTATTATTATTATTATTATTATTATTATTATTATTATATACTTATTTTTTTTATAAATAAATATATATTTTTTTTCCATTTCTGCTAGTGAATAAGGGTTTAGTATTTTATTCGCCAAAAATGTGGTTAAAATCCTCAATCTTTAAGGTTAAGAACTTGATTGAGGCCCCAGGGAAATCCAACCCTTCAATTTTTATCCCAAAGATCAGGTTTATGCAGAAGCAATTTCGTTGTTTAAAAGACTATTGATGGGACTAATTTTTATATTTACATAGAAAATTACTCTATTACTTACATATTCTTAAGTTTAGTTTCCTTTGGAAGGAATCTTAAAGAATCTGATTAGAATAGGCATATTAATAAGGCTCGTAGAATCGTGGAACGACCTTTTTTTTTTTCCTAAACTATCAATTTTAGGGTTAATTTGACTCTAGGATTATTTTCTCAGCAGGAAGAATTTGACCACCATTAGACCATTTTTTTTTTTTTACAAACTGTCTCTGAAAATTAAATTAAAACTCTCAGAAGATAATTAGACGAAGAATTTTCTTTTCCAACAATGCTCAAAAATAAGTAAAATTTCTTTCGTATTGTGTAATATAAGAAAAAATATTTTTTAATATTTTTTTTCCAACAAAGAATTCACATAATGAAAAAAATTGTTTTTTGCAGGAATCCTACTGGCTTTGGAGAGCAATTTGTTCGTAGCAATCTTTGTATTCTGTGTGTGAGTTTTGTATCCAAGGGGACTTTGAACTTGGAGTACCCACCGTTTACTGAAACGGAACGATAGCCTCCGGGGTTCTTAAATATGAAAGGTGCAGCTTCTGGGTGCGTAGGCTGAAGCAAAACTGTGCCACTCAACCCAGGGCCTACCTGTAGTGCACGTGGCATGGGTTGGGTCACTGTGGGTATGGGGTTTGAGTAACATCATTAAAATCGGCCTCAATAGGTGTTAAAACTGCGCTTGCGCGGATTTACATTATGAAGGAAGTAGGAGAGATCGACAGTAATCTGTATTTTCTTTTCTTTCTTTTTCGTTTCTTTTTAAAAAAAAGTGAGTTTAATCTACGGAATAATTTTATTCCTCCTTAATAATAATGTACGTTGAAGTAAAGATAAATTCAAAAAAATTACATTCCTAAAAGACAACTACGTAAACGGACACTAACTAAAGGGAACTCAATCTTTTTTTTTAATTTTTTTAAGTAATGAATTATGAACACTTTAATAGCAAAAATAAAATAAGAAATAAACTGTTTTTTGTTAGAATTACGAAATAAAAGAATTCTAGTAAAATGATTACTACACTTTTAAAAAGGTAAAGGTAGGCTGTAAAGGTGAGAGATATAGGCTCCCAGTGATTCTCCACCAAAAGGAAATATACTTAACAAAAGTTTATTAATTCAAATATCTTTACAAAATTTTTTAATATATTATAAAAAAAATATTAATTAATTTTTTTAATTTTATAAGAAATAAATGTATATGTCGACGATGGCTCAAAGGCGGGAAAACAAACGAATTTGTATATTTCTATATTTTTTCCGTTTTTCATAAAGAAATAAATAAAATAAAATAAAGAAATTTCAATAGATCATCCAAAGAACGTCCTATAAAACTGCTTTATTTCATAGCATAGTATTTTCTTCAGTTCTATTGTCGAACTTTTTCAGGCATAACATAGAAAGACAGAGAAACCTTCAAAAGAAAAACCGCTAACAAGTTTCAAAGCTAACTATCTAATCCATGAATAATTAGTGTCCTATTCATATTACAACAATTTATTGTACAATAAAATTACAGGATCATCCATTGCTTCCAAGAATAAACAAATAAATAACAAATCCAAGATTATAACAAATCTTTTACAATAATAACAGAATTTACAACAAAAAATACGAATTTAAATGAATTAGAGAAATCTCTCCTTTTACTTATAAAGGAGGATCCATCGACTTTAAGGCTTCTATTCTTATTATTTCTATGCCCAAAGAAGTTCAGCAATAAAGCTGAAGGAAATGTTGAGCTATGGAGTACGAAGTTATTTGGATTATCTATTGATATGATTATGGGTCCGGTAGCCGAGTGGTAAAGGCTCTTGGCTTCGGGTTGGAGACCGGAGATTTTTCCACGCTCTATTCTCCATCAAACGGGTCCTAAGGTCTACCCAGCCCTCTGTAGAATGAGTAGCGGGTTTCTTTTCCGGGGATTAAAGGTGGGCGGGCTTTGGGCTGACCACCTGATCCTAATCTACCTCCACTAGATCCTAAAAACGGTTATGTCTTAGTTGTAATATTATCTTTACAGCGACAGTGGCGCCGTGCTTTGGAAAGAGGAAACTACAACCATGACTCAGCACAATATTCTAATCTCCTGCATTTCTGTTACAACTATTCGATGAGATAAGGACGAACCCCCACTGATGGAAGAAAAGCTATTCCTTATAAAGAATAATTTCATTGAATTTTAAAAAAAAAAATATTAAAAAAAAAAAAATCCACTTAAGGTTAAAACAATGTCGTTGAAATGTGCTATTTTATAAGTAAGCTTTTAATCGACTTCTGTTAGACGTCCTGACAATAGAGAACACATTCTCGAATGTATTACTAAGGAAATTACCTCATTGCTAATGTTGCTAGATGGACTGCCAGTTTAAATTTCCTTGCCAAAGGAAATGTTGTTGAAGATATTGGTAGAATTATACACCACTGTTTATTACGAATTAAGTGATGTTATATCGAACGGTGTCTGCTTTTCACACAGAGTAACATTGCATTGATCATTTCACAATATCCAGAAAAGTTACGTCCTCTGTACTTATCCATTATGTTATCCATAGACCCTGTGATGATAAAATTCGATATTTAATCAAATAGATCTGAAATTTATCGGAACTGAAGGGATAATCTCACGGAAGATGCATTTGAAAATTCTGTAAAGTGTATATTTGGGATTTTCTAGCTGCTTAGAAACATTAATAAATTTGTAATTAAAATTGGAAAAAAAATAAGTTTCCTTAACAATTATTTGCCAAATATCCCCTTGCCATATCCCATTTTTGAGAATGAAAACAAAGTCATTTCTTTTGCTTCTGTGAAAAACCAGCATTGGATCCTGAAATCAGTCTCAGTAACTCCGATTTTTTTTTCTTTCCCAATTTCTCTCCAAGTTAAATTTTTAGAAAAAAAAAAAAAAAAATCCATAACATAACATAACTTAACAACATTTTTGTGACTGCTATTTTAAAAAATATTTTCAAAGTAATGTTAAGAAAATAAATAAAATCAAGTGGAAATAGCTAGAAAGCTACATAAAAGAAATAAAAAATCTTTGTATATGTTGAGAAATGTAAGAATTTACAATGTGCGTTGTAAATTTTACCTAAAATTCTAAAATAAAAATACGAAAAAAAAAATCATAAAACAATAAAGTTCTTAATCTGAGTCTAAAAATTTACCGTAAGAAATTAATAAATTATTATTAACAGTCAGTTTTGCAATCATAACACTAACATAAGTACATAACATAAAATCCATTAAGAATTTCCACGTATATTATAATCTGAGAGATAAAAATAAATCGTTAATTATCTAAAAAAATTTAAGATTAAAATTTTATGATTTCAAAATTTATTTAAGATTTCAAATAAAACAAAAGATCCTAGTAAAAATTAAATCAAATACAAATATTATTTAACCAGATACAGTTGGTTTAAAAAGAAAATAAAAAAGACAGGGAAAAAAATATTATCTAAACATTTATTTATTTATTACATTTGTCAGTCAGGCATAGATATGTGATTAACTTGACAGGAATTCTTGACCTTGGTTCGAATCCCGGGTCTGCTTTGGATACTTCCTTTCTTTCTTATCGGCTTCTCCTTTTTCTCTCCTTCCGCAAATGTATTAAAATCTTTAACATTAGAACTTTTTATATATTTTAACTATTAAAATCAAAGTCCAAATTGATGCAATGACTGATTTAATAGCGTGCCAGACCATTTGTGAAGTATGAATCTATAAATACGTAACTAATCGAAAACCGCAATTAACTTGTGAAGTATACACTTCTTTAATACTTATCATTATGGGTGGTAATTTAATAGTTTATTTATACCTTCAAATCCTGCTGATCGAAGTATTACAATTGCATTTAACGAGAATGTTAATTCATTATTAGAATTTAATTATTATTTTTTATGGAATCACCAAAAATAAAAACTAAGAATTTAAATAAGTCGATAACACTTATTATTGAGTTTGTAATAAATTTATCTACTGTTCAGCTTCTCTTTGGACATTTGTATGGAAGTCGAACGATTGGTGAAAAGTATTGGTGTGAGGTTGACAGAGACTTTGTAGTTTGAGAACACGACACCAGCAGGCGCAGTCTGATACGTGGAAAAGACATATTGTCATTACTTTTCTGTTTTTATTACATTGAAGTATGAAGCCGAATGAATGGATTAATTTATAATAAAATCCATGTTAGGTTTTAAATTTTTTGATCAAGATTCTGATTCGGATTATTATTATTGGTTTCTTCTTCTAAAAAGACGTTTCAACTTTTATAACTAATTTATAATAAAGCTTTTTAAAAAAAGGGATATCTACAATAATATTAAATGGAGACAAAATCGCCAACCGGACAATAAAAATGCTTTCGCACATTGAGCCAACATCAACGGGAATTCTGTACAATTGTTTCATCCTTATTATGGAATCATCAGCAGAATATACCCTTGATGTTTGGTTCGCTGCGCGAAAGCTTTACCCAAAAGCATTCTCGATCCCGGGAATGGTTGACGATTTTGTCAACATTTATGAATAATTACGGACGTTAAACTTGCTTTCTACAATAATATTACAAAATATAAGAAAAATCAAAGTGTTCATTTCATGAAGAGAAGCGTTTATTACAAGATATCTTAGATAAACGTTACTTATAAACTGATCTACTCTGAGTGTCCTCGATACATAACTTATAATACTTCAACGTAAATCTACTACATATTATTTGGAATTTAAATAAAAAATGATAATTTAAAGAACTTAACAAAAACATTTTTACTTTATTTATTTATTTTCTTTTTTTTGAAAGTAGTATGTTTATCTTTCTAAAATCAAATTCTAAGTTCTATGTAGAATTCTATCTAGAAATTAATGTAAAATTTGTAGAAATGAAAAAAAAAAACAAACAAAAAAAACATTTAAGGTAAAAAAAAAAGGGACCAGATTTAAGAATAATTTAATTCAAGGAAATTTTCAGAAAATATTCAGATGCACTATAACTTATTTTTACTGAATTTATTACTAAAAATAATTATAGCCACTAAATATAAAATATGTGCAGTTCATTAATTTTGCTTTGTACAGTTGCAGTTCGCAATATACTCGTATAGCATGCAATGAGGAATGTCCTAAGTTTCAGACCACTGCATTAGAATATTATTTAAGTATTTTTTACAAAACGCATTCTGAAATGCAACTTCCATTCACCTTCTTTTATTAATAGCCTATTTTAATTATTCTTTAAATTGAATTTACTTTTAAATAACTAATTTTTATTTAATAATGTTTTTGTTTAAAAGTTTTAAGATTCTGACTGAAAACAGAATTATCAACAAGATAAAAAATATTAATAAAAGTTATTAACTAAGTATCTCTCTAACTATTTTCCTAACTAACCAACTAACTATTAGTACATACATGAATGAATAAAGTAAGTACATAAGTAAATAAATAAGTAAATAATGTTTTATCCATATTAATAACACTGAACAGTTGTTTGGTTGCATCACTTTAACTTTTATTTGGGTTAACGTATTTTTTTTTAATTTATTTAATGTGAGGAAGGGTTGTGAAGGAGGGCATGATCAAATGGCTGTTTTACACCTTGTTGTTTCTAAAGAATGATGAAGGGAATTTCCTGACCCAACAGGTGAGTGACTGAAACGGCCCTTGGCCTTGAAGCCAGCTGCTGTTTTTATGTAGTCTATCAGACTGCTTGGCGCCTCAATTGCACGTGCAATGTAGAACATCTGGTTCCAGGAAGGAGATATCAGACATCACCTGTTGCAATATTATGACAACAACAGAATCTCATTCATTTTCGTTGAATATGAAATGAATATATATATAGCAGACAAAAACTAGTTTACACATTTTTTTTTCTTGGCCGATATCTCTGATAAGTTATCAATAGAAAAGATTAAATAAATATTAGAGTAAGATACCTAAGTTCTAAATTAATGCAGAAATATATAAAAACTTATTCTTCCATGCTTATAGCACAGCTTGGCTCGGCAGGTGATGGTCTGCGATTCGCATGCGCCAACTGTGTCCCTTCTATCGTCGATGACAATGTTTGACATTTGAACTGATTGAAAGTATTCTTATTTTGAATCCAAAATCAAAAAGTCTTAAAATGGTCAACACACTGAGCTTAAAATTAAAAAACTATTTACAATTAAAAAGTTCAAACCGTTAAAGGAAACTAGACTGTTCTGTAACAATAATAAAAATAAAACAAAAAATACTTACGTTGTAATAATTACTGTAAAACATCAATAACAACAACAATAATAATAATAATTTAATGTTTTTAAATTATATATTTTATCAAAATAATTATTTGCTTTCATTATAAATTTGTAATTCAGATTGTTAGATGAATGATTACGCTAAAGTTCAATTAAAGCTTCTGCACCAATTTAATATTGAATTTAACAGTAAATAATTAGGAATTGATAGAATAGAGCTTTCAATTGAATTTTGTTTCGAACGTTCATTAATTTTCAGTGGGGAGCAATTTTCTGTATTACTTGAAATAAGTAAATACACTGAAAAAAAAAAAAAAAAATTTTTTGTTCTGTTCTTAGTAATGTGTAATTCCAATAACAATGGGTGACACCAAATTTACCAAGTGACATCCTGGAACAGCTATTTCACACTCTTGGCGATCAACATTTTTTTTTGTTCATTTTTTCTTTTGAGGTACCACTGCTCTTCCGATGATCATTCATATTAGCCTTGGTACAGAGACGTTGTTTTATTGGTGACTCCTCCTGGCTGATGATCGCCAAACAGTGTGAAACAGCTGTTCCAGGATGTCACTTGTAAATAATTTGGTCGCACCCATTGTTGTTTATTATTAATTCAAATGCGCAGTTTGAATTTTTATGCTTTAAAAAAACAACATCTGAAATGATACATATTCCAAAGTGATCAAAATATTGTATTTTCTGTAATAAAAACTTATATCCGTTAACGAAATATAAATGTTATTTGTTAATTGAAATAAGTTACTTATTAAGATTGTTTGTTTTGTATTGCTAATAAAATTATTGCTTTCCATGTTGAAACGCAAAATGTTCATTACCTATCTTTCAAATTGAAATGGTATCGTCAAAAGACGAAAGAAAGAAAAATGTTTGAGACGAAATTTACTCTTTTTTTTGCGTAGATTCAGACGCCGCTAAAAAAAGAAAAAAAAAAAAAAGTTTTCACTTAAAAAAATAAAAAAATAAGTTGAATATGAAATGACCATGAAAACGTTCATCAAATAAAAAACTAATAGCCCTACTTTCTTTCCCCCTTTGAAACAAACAAATTGTATTTAGAACATTTTTCTATAAAACGCTTCCTTTCGGAGATATTCCACTTTTTCAGGTTAAATGCCTCAACCTGATTAAATACGATTCTGGTTAAATACGATTGTCCAGTGCTTACGGGACAAACGCTTCACTAATTATTATCAATTTCCAGCTGCGATTTTCGAAGGCGCCACTATCCAAGAGAACATTATTGTCGTAGACTTTTACGTCAGGAACTGTGAAGGATTCACATCGGACGGGAAGACCGTTAACACGCGCTGCTGTGGAAGAATCCGTAACGCTATCTCCTGTGAAGTTGACTCGCAAGTATGCTGTCGAATTGGATATTCCCCGGTCAACCATGAGAGACCACATGCGAAAGTGAAACTTTTCCGCCCGCTGCCAGTGAATGAGCTATGAGATGTGGATTTAATACAGTGCACATGAATATATAGAACCTCATTATAACGGACATCGCTTATAACGGACAGTTGTTTAAAAAAATATAATAATAATAAAGGATGCATATGTTTATCTGACGAGTTTTACATTTCCAAGCAAGCGATTAAACATCGATCATTTAATGAAAAAAAAATTTTAACGCACCCGATGATTCAAAGAATTGACTATACAGGGTGTTTCAAAAATACACGGCATAATTTCAGGTATGTATTTCCCACATGTAGACAATCAAAATAGTTCATTACAACATATGTCCGGAAATGCTTCATTTCCGAGTTATGGCCTTCACAACATTGAAAATCACCGGAACGTTTTTCGTTCCGCCGGTCGTTGCCATTACAGAAGATGTTCAAAATGACCACCTCCTGCTTGAATACAGACCTCACATCGATGTCTCATTGAACGTTTTTCTTTCCGCAGGTCGTTGCCGTCAAAGGACACATTAAGAGGGCACTCTGACAGATCATTCCGAGGCGAAGGTTAAATTCAGTGGTGTGTTTGGCGTTCGACTGTGTGTCATGTACACAAATCAGGAGCTGGCAGAGATGCACTTCATGTACGGTAAGGCAGACGGCAATGCTGCGCTGGCTCGTCGTTTGTACCAGGAGAGGTACCCACAGCGACAATGTCCAGATCGGAAGACATTTGTAAGTCTCCATCACCGTCTGTGCGAGTATGGAAAATTTCACTCTCCTGGATTGGGAAGGGGACGACCAAGGTCTACAACTCCAGAAGAACAGGAGGAGATTCTGGAGACTGTGAACAGAACTCCTTCTGTCAGCACACGAAGGTTAGCGTTGCAAGTGAATGTTCCCCATACGACTGTCTGGAGACTGCTGAAAGAGCATCAATTGTATCCTTATCATTTGCAACGTGTACAGGCGCTGTCACCAGCAGATTACCCTGCACGAGTTAGGTTCTGTCAGTGGTTCTTGCAGCAGTGTGCTGCAAATCCGAACTTTCCTGCCTTAGTATTATTTACAGATGAAGCACAGTTCACACGAGATGGCATAACAAATTTCCACAATCAGCATGTATGGGCGTATGAAAACCCAAATGCAACTGTTGTATCTCATCACCAGGTGCGGTTCTCCCTCAACATTTGGGCCGATATCATTGGTGATCGATTAGTTGGACCCCATGTACTTGTAAACAGACTTACGGGGCAGGCGTACACAAACTTCCTGGAAAACACCATACCTCATGTTTATGACGACACTCCACTGATCGATCGTCAGCACGCTCACTTCTTGCATGACGGCGCTCCTGCACACTTCAGTCGTACGGCTCGCCGGTACTTGGATCGAACGTTTCCTGATCGATGGATAGGTAGAGGTGGCCCAATTGCTTGGCCTCCACGCTCACCTGATCTGAACCCTCTCGATTTCTACTTGTGGGGCCATTTAAAATCATTGGTTTATTCGTCTCCGGTGCCTGATTTGGAATCCCTTCGGAATCGAATTGTGGTACGTTCTGAGGACATACGCAACATTCCTGGAGTGTGGGATCGTGTTCGCAGGTCATTGAGACATCGATGTGAGGTCTGTATTCAAGCAGGAGGTGGTCATTTTGAACATCTTCTGTAATGGCAACGACCGGCGGAACGAAAAACGTTCCGGTGATTTTCAATGTTGTGAAGGCCATAACTCGGAAATGAAGCATTTCCGGACATATGTTGTAATGAACTATTTTGATTGTCTACATGTGGGAAATACATACCTGAAATTATGCCGTGTATTTTTGAAACACCCTGTATAAGCAAACGAAGGCACAACGCTACAAGGAAGGATTCGCAACTTTGTAGCGTTGTTCCTTCGTTTGCTTTCTCAATTCTATCGATCTTTTAATTTCGTTGTTGTCTGAAATTCCACAAATTGCCGCACACACTCATCAGTTTTTATTCAGTAACCTTTGAGTCATGTCGTTAAGTACTTTTTATAGCTAACTATTGTCCTTTCATTGATGTACACCCTGATGCATTACATCGATATAGAATTATTTATAAACCGGACTTTCATTAAAACGGACAACCTTCAGCCCCAATTAGTCCGTTATAATGAGGTTCTACTGTATTTTATATTTGAATTACAGGATGATTCAAAATTTCCTGTAGTTACTTTACCGGTAGGTCAGGAATACAAAAACAAACCGTACTCATAGTGGAACATACGTCCGCTAAACTACCGAATAAGCAAGATCGTCTGTACACAAAGAATAGACAAAGTTGAAATTGCGCTAATGTAATATGTTCTTGTTGACACAGTAAGCCTTGAATTAAACAGATGCACTTGATACAGTATTACAAATCTATCAGAAGTATTACTTTCGTCATTTTGATTGATCCTTTCGTAACAGAGGATGCCACAACGTAGACAGAGAGTAAACTTACGGAGAAGTAGCTGAAACGAGGGAGTAGCTGAAACACTATGAGGCGCTGAAGAGAGAGAGAATACTGAGGTGGAAAAAAAATCGGAATTCTTCACTCTAGCCAAAGCTTATTCTCCAACAAAAAAAACCTTTTTCGAATATTACTAGAACTGTTTTTTTCTTCATTTTGTAATCTCGAAACTTTGCCGTATTTCAGGATACGCTTGCTCAAATCTAACTTTCTCAGTCCTCACCCACCTATTGCAACAGATTGCTCAACAAATTCCTAGAAGAAATAGAAAGTGCTTTGACCTTCTTATTCCAGGATTTCGTCCAACTTGATTGGATAAAACTAACATTAAGTTCAATATCTACAAAGACATAGATAGATTATAATGTATATATGAAAACAAGCTTCTTCTAACCTCAGCCTTTTGTTCGAAAATGAATCAAAGGATCAAATGTTTTCCATCGCATATTTACCATCACATGGATTCTAAACGTTTGGTGAAGAGAAATGGAACCAGAAAAGAATATCTAAAAACAAAAATCTGAATAGATTCTAATAATTAGTTACTGTCAGTTGTATCAAAGTATATAGACTTAAGTGATGAAAAATCACACCTGTGTATAAATAAATAAAAATTGAATAATAAAATAAAACAATAATAATAATAATAATAAAACAAATTTAAATATAAAACATGCTTTTAAATTATAATTGTTATTGTAAATTCTAATCGTAATTGCAGTTGACAATAACGCAAAAAAATTAGAAAAATCTTTTTATCATCTGAAACATCGAAACATCTTCCTTGCTAAGTTTATAATTAATCAATATCGAAAAAAGCATTCACTGTCTTTGTCTAATCAATTAAGATATTGGACGAATACTGTCAACATATACTGGTTCTGCTCATTCGGAACAAAAAGGATATAACCTAACGATAAATTGGTTCCTTACTGAATTCTAAGGAGAACTACCAATGATGAATCAAATCGCTTGAGATATCAATAATCTATGAAACATGCAATTCATAAATTTATGACAGTAATAGTAATACATAAAAATATTATCAATCAAATTTTAAATTAATGTTCATGCTGCTTATGGTCATTTTCCACTGCGCTTAGTTTGTTCGATGACTGTCCATTGATAATGTTGAGAGTCGAAAAAATCAAATTAAGAATGTTTGACTTCCTTTGATACGTTCCACGCTTACCATTGACGTTTAAATAAGTTGAAAGCGCGAGATCCTATTTAGTTCACTATAATTTAATTCCGTCTCCATCCACTCAAAAAAAATAAAATAAAATAAAATAAAATAAAATAAAAATAAATTAATGTATCGTCGACTGCGAAGCTCAAGGCAAAATACTTGTTCTACGCTCAAAACAGACTCTGTCTGGAATAGAAAGCTGAAAAGATAAGATAATAAACTCATCCTCAAAAAATCTCTTTGATTGAGAGACTCCAAGAAAAGTGATGGATTAAGTTTACAATAAGTAATAGATTTAATTGAAATAACACAATTAAAATAAATTGTACTTAATTATTCATTAATGATAAGATGTGAAACAACGAAGTTATTTTAGGAATATTAAAAATGGAATAATGAATTTGTTTAGAAGTTTTGATATTAAAAATTCAGATTTCTTTCATCTTTAAAATTTATTTTCATCATTGATGGTTACTTGACATGAATCCATTAACTTTAATTTTAAGTCTTAAAAAATTAAATTCTTCGTTTTTGTAAATTAAATACCAATAAATTCAAGTAATAAATAGCCAATAAATCGTAACAATGGACACATTAAAAGGTTGAGACCCAGTGTTTTACTAGGTGATATCTCAGGATAACTACCGTATTTCACACTCTTTAGCGATCATCAGCTGAGAATAGTCACCGGTAAAACACAAGGTCTCAGTACAGAGGTGAATAGAATCTTAGCCTGCTGTAATCACCTCCATACAATAATCACCTCCATACAATAATCACCTCCGTACAATAATCACCTCCATACAATAATCACCTCCGTACAATAATCACCT
>JAFIDM010012231.1:90869702-90905123 GCA_023159025.1 Thereuonema tuberculata
AATTTGAGCTCTCTAGTATTATCCAGGCCGAAGCTATGAGGGTTCGAAAATACGACGAAACACTTCCAGAAAAGGTACATAGTGCCCTTCCTGCCTTCGGCTCGTCTTGGCGGGGGCACTGCCGTGCCCCCAGATTTATCTCCTTCAAAAAAAATGTATAATATTTGTTGCAGTTTAATTTTGTGGGGAAACATTTTAAATCCTTTTTGTCCAATGGTGAAGAAACTAATTTTATTGTTAATGGAGATACTCGTTTAAATGTTTTTATATGTAGATTTGACCGAACCTGGAATTGTTTCAAATGAATCCCTTTTCCTCAATTTTTTCACTAATCTTATACTTGTTGATCTACAACCAAATTGAATTTAAGCTGCATTTTAATCAAACTTTCATAATTTCTATTGTTTTTTTTTTAAAAATTTTATAAAAAGAATCCAGTTGATCTTATATTGAATTTCCAATGTATTTCCAATGTTTAATAAAAACTACATAGAGAGAAAATTTTGAAATTTGACTTGGAATTACTTAACGAAAGTGAAGTTTTTTTTTTTTTGGTACGGTACGCAACGAAGTGCGTGCTTCGTAGCGAAGCATCCGTGTTCCAGGGAGCGCTAGTGTTCCCAATATGGCGAACCCTAGCAGACTCCCGAGAATTTCTAGGGAAAGATACTGAGGTGGTTTCCAGTTGCCTTCCTCAGGACGCTATTATGGAATGACGTCAGACCCGAAGAGAAAGTGAAGAAAAGGCTGACAAACACAGGAAAGGAAATTTGAAACATCCATTCTCTCGACCGGGATTTGAACCCGGGTACCGGCTCACCGGCCACACGGCAGACCGACGCCTGAGACCGCACGATCACGCCGCCACGGCGAAAGAGAAGTAGGGAATACAATTCTCTAAATTTATTTCATTGAGTAAAAGACAGAATTTCCGAAACATACCGGCAAGTAAATCTTTAAAAACATACAACTAGACACTATCTAGTAATTGAAGTGATGTGATAAAGCCTAATTCAACTGCAAGAGGCGTGCTCACGAATTTGGAGTGGGAGGGTTTGTGAAGGTCTTAGTGGTTTAACCAAAAAGAAAAACAAAACAACAAAAAACATTGAGTTCTTTTCCAGACTTAGGGGAAGGTTTCAAGAAAGCGATGACTTTCCGACAACAATAACAGGTCCAAAATGATAGATTTCTTCCAATTTTGAATTGTTACAATCTCTGCCAATCCCCATACTCGTACCTTAATGTCAACTGCATTTGAACCAATATACAAATTTACAGTATATCCACAACATAATTTATAAATTAATGAATGCTTAAACTACGAAGGAAAAAAAAAAGGTAACAAAATGAGGCACAACCCTAAAAGAAGGAATTCGCACCCTGGGCTGTCGCCGGGAAGAGACTGGGACGGACCGTTTCGTCCTTTTTAGGATTCGTCAGCCAGCCAAACTTAGCTTTGTGCCTCACTTTGTTATCTTTTTTTTGAATTATTCATTGACGTTAAATTTCTTTTCATTTACGAAGGGAAAACACTTAATAATTTCATCCCTAAGTAAAAAACCTTTGCTTCTTCTATGTAATGAGTACAGTAGTTGATATGTTAATCCAGTCAATATCGTATTTCTATTATTTTTTGTAGCAGAGTTTAATGTTCAAAATTTTATCGCTTTTGAAAAAAATTCAGCCGAATTGCCAGAGAAAAAGTGCTTCAGTTAATTGTAAGCAAGGAAAAATTAAATGCAACAATTTGCATGGGTGATTTATAGATTTATACTGATTTATAGTGCAGTATGTGTTGAGCTAATAATGAAGATGCGTATAAACTATCGTTCATGATGAAACAAACATTATTTTGTTATTAATCATGAGCACAAGAGAAATGCACTCTCCTTGTGATGTGAAGTTTGTTTTGTCGTTTTTGCTTTGTTGTGGGATTGTGAAGTTTGTCTGATGGCAAAGAGGAAGATAGGCTAAAAGATGGCGTATGGATAAACTACACTTGCAAGATCTTCGTTGCAGTATCAAAGATTATACGGAAGTAGTTATTCCGTCTCGTATTATTATGATATTAATGCTAATCGTGTGATATATAATAGCATTAATTTAAGTCTATTTTGCAGGAGTTTGAGAAAGATGAATCCAAGTGTTCTAGGGCTATTTCCGTCGAACAGTGAACCATGATTTGGATTCGAGCTATCCTCAAGAGATCGGAAGATTCAAGAAAGGAAATTAATACAGCTATTCAAACACATGAATAGAAGAAAGAAAGTAAGTGACTTTAATCTATTTTACAACGAAGGCGAATTAAATACGAGCTATTCAAGACACAGAAAGTTTCAACTTTTGGAAATTGTTGATTTAATGTATATGGAGAGCTATAAAGACTTTGAATTATCCAACGAATACCCAACTAACTTTGAGCGTATTCAGCATCAGTGAACTTTTTAGAATTCTTGTTTTAACGGTGTAAAGAAACATTTCTATAGTAACCCTAAATGGTCGAAGAGACTTAGAACTATTGAGAAGTATCTGTATATCGTTTACATCTATTCTAAAGATTGAAGAATTTGTGAATATAAATTACCAATGAAATATATTTAGTGATATTTTTGTGAGTGTTGGAGTAATTTATTTTTGAATGATGATAACAGTATAGATTTCGAACATCACAACAGTTAACATTTTATTTTATCCTTTCTCTTCTGCTTTAAGAGAATTTGATTAATAATTGATTCACTCGAATCATCTCTTATATTTTTTTTTTTATTTTCACTACTACTTTAACAGCTTCAATACTAACTCTATTGTACTGTTTTGAGTCATACTAGAAGTAATTGATTTTTTTAAAAATTATTAGATGAAAGGCAATCGATTAGTTAAAGGATGAATTCATGTTCTTCGTCGGTAAAAGTAAACACATTGAACTTCATAAATACTGATCAATTTTAAGTGAAATAATGATATCGTATTACTCGGATACTAATTAAGAATCCTCCTTCACAAACTAACAGTTTGAAACGGTTTCATCTCATTTCAAATCATCTTTTTAACAGAAATACTCGAAGTAACCATCATCATTAAAATGCAGTGCAACTTTCAAAGATTAAATGTGCTATTTGTAATTACTTTCTGACAATTTCTTTAATGATATTTTATCTGCAAATGTTTTAGGAGATAAGATATAAAAAAATGAGAAGTATTTGAAAAATTAATATTCAAATAATACATTTAAAAAACAAAAAATAGCAGGTATATCAAAGGAATTGTGATAATAATTACTGATCTCAGTATTGCACTTGAACTTCTTCCTTCAATGTTCGTCTATTTCTCTATTTATCAATTTGTCCGTTTGTCTGTTTGTACGTGCATTATGTTAAAACGGCTGGGAACAGATTTCCACAAACTTTAGTACGTTGCTTGTTTGTGGGCCATCTTAAAACATAGACTCCCATTCCTGGAAAATGATCCCTTAAATCCCTGGGTTTAAAAGACTAAACGATTTCTTTAATTTTATCGTCCCAAATATACACACGATTATTTTGGTCTCCGTCCCTTCTCAAGTCATCGAAAGGGACCCCCTCCTCTTTCCTCCAATGCTATTTATTCAGTCCTTATTATCACGACGAGCTTCTCAACCTGTGTCTGCCGTGTGGATGTCTTTGGTGTGCGGCGAAAAAATTGTAAGAATGCTTTTGTAATCAACATTTAACTTCACACAAGTTAACTGCTGGTATTTAGAATAAAATCTAGACACCAAATAACCTGAGCAAACAGAAATTGAACTAAATTAAGGATAATAAAGTATTAATTCTCATTCAAATGGGCTTAGAAAATATATTTCAGGATATCTTTAAATGCTTAAAATAGATTCTTATATTCTTTTGTAAGTTATCGGTGTTTTTTAAAGAATACTATTATAATAATAAAAGCAACGAAAAATACAAAAGTGTGCCGTAAAGCAAAAAAGGTTGCAAGCATTGCTTTACACGATGTTCAGCGTATTCCTATAGTTCTAAGTGTAATCAATGCTATTAGTGTTTTCAAATATTCTATCATTAATAAAATAATGAAAATAAATATAATAAAAGAAAAAAAAAGTTGTATTAACTTCATTAATACGGAGAAACATTGAATGAAAGCTTTTGCTCTAAATAAAACATATATTTGATAAATAAGAAAAAGTTGAAATTTAGAATATAAATTCATTTTATTAGAGTTTTAGTTTACCGTGATGTGAGTCCCATATTTCGGAATTTGCTACCGAACATTCCTGTGGTAGCTATACGTTACCCTACAGTGCTTGACCTACTGTGGGTTGACCTTCCAATTAAAATGTGGGAGAAAATTAGGACCGGAAGAAACAAATAGGTAACGGGGGTGGTCCGACTCATCACAAGTTCGCTTTAAACAATTTCTGAAATTACATAACTAAAGACTTAATGAAGATATTTATTTTTTTACCTGACAAATTTTCTAATCTATTATATTATAACTTATAAACCAGAATAAATCCAAGCCAAGTTGAACTTATTCTGGTTCTTAACTTTTTGTGGAATGCTAATAGAATTAAATGGAAAAAGTTATATAGGTTAATTAAAATTTCCATAAAATCATAATTTATGAACATAAAGAGAACATGTAGAGTAATTATTATTGCTTATTAATTATTCATTAATAATAATAATTATTATAGAGTTCATTATTACTTTGCTTAATAACTTGAAGAAAACCTATTTTGTTCTAATGCAGTCAGATTTTAATTGTTAACAAACTCGAAACATTAATTCTTTACAATCTTACAATTAAATTATCGAATTTTTTCCAAAGCTGATATAAAATGTCTTAATTTTTTAACTTCAATTTAAATGTAAAATAATTGGGAAGCTCTTCAATATAAATAAGACAAAGTTATTTCTTTTGAATTCTGAAATTAACTTAATTTTCTCGAATTTTTTTAAAAGCTATCAATTCTGAAATGAAATTTTTAAAAAATTCTTTAGTAATGTAATTTGTACTATTAATTATTTGTATAACTTGTATGATTGAAGTGTTAGACAGTTTTGTAACTGGAAATCGATAAAAGGAATGTTAAATTTCCTAATTCAGAAATTATATTTTCTAAATTAGGAAATTTAATTTTCTTATAAAAATAATTAAGTAATAAAACATCCCTTCGTTTTATTTCTATTTATTTTTTAATAAAAATAAAATTAAATAATTAATAATAAAAGCATGAAACTGCTTTTTTTTTTTAATTTTTCATTGTATAAAAATGTAGTAAAAAATTGGTAAAAAACAGTAACATAGATTGACTGAATTATGATTGTATCGCTTGATACGATTTCTATATTAATTTTGTTTTTATTCCAAACATTTGTCTTTTATTGTTTTCTGTTTTGAAAACTTAAAAATAAATAAATAAAAGCTTTGATGCTAGAATTGATGCTCAAATGAAGATGCCACTGATATTCACTGTTGAATTTTAACTGAAAGTTTAGTTAAGTTAGTATTTTAGATTCAGAATTGCAAATTCTAAGAATAAAGTATTTAATTTCACTGGAATTATCTTAAGAATAAAGTAGTATTGTTCGTCTTTATTCTTAATAATATTTCTTGTAATACTTTATCATCGTTTGGACTGTTGCAAGGTATAACCTGTGACTCATTTCGAGTGGCGCTTCCATTGGTCAGACGCCATTGCTATTCTTTGTTCGTAGCAGGTCAATTACGTCAGAGTTTACGTAAACTGAATACGAGTGGAACTGAAATGTGAACTAATTCTTATTTGTTAAACAAGAGAATTGATGAATAATTAGAAAATAGTCCACATAAATAATAGTTAAATCTTAATAAATAATGAAATTACTACTTAGTAATCATAACATTCCTTTGAATACTTCTTAAAGCTATGTAGTAGTTGTTAGTATATTTCGATAAAAGTTTCAGGAAAAAAACAAAAACAAACTTTAATGGCAGTCTTTATTAATTGCTTTTTTTTTGCATTGTTGGTAAAGATAATTAAATAAGACTAAATAACTAAATAAATAAATAACTATAATTCATTATATATACATTAACAATTTAATTGGTAGATGTTGGTAAGTTTGATCTTTTCTTTATAAAGGAATCTTTATTATCTTTTATTTATAATCCTTCATCGAAGATTAAAGATTTGTCAACAATTTTATCAAACACAGTAAAAACATAGTCAATAAAAGATTTGATTGATGTGATTATTTTCTTGCCAATTGATCTTTTGCTTTAAGGAGCTAACTGAAATGTTTATTAACTATATACATAGATACCAATAAATAGGTAATGTATCGCCTTCATGAATCGAATAGAACAGCGGTTCCCAACCGGTGGGTCGCGACTCGATCCTAAAACTATCAGAAACCATCGAATAAACAATCAGAAAAGATCAAAAAAATCGAAACATATCGAATTGTATTTTGATTGGTTTCTTTTATTTTATTTTGTATGGACCGATGGACCATGGATGTATTCCGATAAGGAAAGGTCGGTCGCCAGCATTAAAAGGTTGGAACCACTGTAATAGAAGATTACAATGTATTATTGAAGTATTGAGATTAATCCAATCATTACTTAAAAATATCAAAACCTTTGAACACAGAACATAATTCATTAATCTGACTTATGCTTTGGAGATCATCAATTTAGTGATTAAGAATTAAGTTCTATATCTTTATTATTGGATTACGCAATTAATTAAACTCTTCAAATTTAATTGAGCAGTAGGATAAGTTTATCTTTCTTCCCACAATCTAGCGTGGATCATTGTTTGCAATTCAGTAATCATGCTTTGCTAAACTGAGTTCAATTCTTGAAAAATCATTTAATTTATGATCAATACGACTAGTATTAAAACTTCGAAATTGTGACTAATTTCCATTTTCAAGTTACTTAAACAAAAATGTATTCAAAATCAGTGCTGGGAAACGTTACATGTAACGAAATAACGGAATGATTTTTAATTCTCGTAACTAAAAACGTTAACGAAATTTTTGCAAATAGTAGTAATAAAAAACATAGGGAAAACGAAAAAATAAATTTCGTTTTTTCGTTAAAAACTGATACATTGAAACACCGTCAATAAAATAGAAACAAAGAAAAGTAGTTTAGCCCTTCCCTCTTCTTCCTTTGTGTTTTATTATCTTTCGCAAAAATTGCAAAGTCGGTTTTCTCCAATTTTTGAAAAATTAGGGTTGGGGTGAAGGAGCTTAAAAAAAAGATAAAAAAAAAAAAAAGACAAACAGACAATTTCCACAAATTGTTTATGAATCTGCAAGATTAAATGAAAAATTAAAGTTATTGTATTTTTTAATTAATATATTAACGTGTGTCATATTAAAAGTTAAAAATGGTTCAAGAACACACTTAAAAATAAAGATATTTACAATAAAAACATGATACTTATTAAAAATCCCGGGAACCAGTTTTCAGACCCCTCTGCGTGGTCTTTCGTCAGCCTAAATAAAAATTAAAAATTATTGTATTTTTGAAATTCAAATTTCAGCGTAACTAAAAGCATAACGAAAAGAAATCACTTTTTTTCCTGAAACGAAAAAAGGCAACGAATCATTTTTTTATTTCGCTTGCCAGCTCTGTTCATCCATTTTCTGAGTCAAACTTCTGCCATCGTTAAAAAAAAAAAAAAAAAAAAAAAAAAATTGTTGTAATTTGATGTCTCAAAAAATTGACGCTATACTATTTTTCTTTTAACAGTAAGATAAGTGTAGACTATTTTGTCAAAGAAATCGTTCCACAGTTGACAATTTACATTGTATCAGTAAAAGAGACAGACACAGAAAAAAAAAAAAAGAAAACATCCAAGGTATTCAGGGAATCGAACAAAGAGCATAGACAGGAATATCGGAGCCAAATCCTCTAGCTAAGCCCAGGCGCAACTTTTTTTTGGTTTCCGAAATATGGGAATTGAAAGGTTATAACATTGAAGACTTGTGCCCAAGTGCACCAAACTTCAATTAACTTTAACGGCTGCAGTTTGGACGTAGCTAAAATTAGTAGGGGGTGCTGCTGCAGAAAAATTTTAGCCTTTGTTTTAAAATTGTGTGAAAGGAACATGTATAAAAAGAAATTTATCAAGCTTCTGAATAAATTTTATTTTTGTACATGTTTGTTTCCTTTCACACAATTTTAAAGCATTGGCTAAAATTTTTCTGGAGCAGCACCCCATACTAATTTTAGTTATGTCCACAAAGCAGCCATCAAAGTTAATTGAGGTTTGGTGCACTTGGCCATTGCTGATCTATTTTTTTTTTATCCATTAATAATTTGACTTTATTCTAAAAAGCCTTTTGATATTTATTCTACAATGATTTTCTCATCGGAATTTCTGTTCTCAATATAATACTAAAAAAGGAATGAGATTTTCTCCAAGTGCGAAAGATGAAATTCCTCTTTGGAATTCCCCGTGTCCTATATTTATATATTCCTGTATTTGTATTAATTCAAAGCGATTCCATTGGCATTCCTTTTCCCATATTAGGGTCACGTTGTTTATTGGACATTAGAGGGAAAATAAAATAAAAGGGGATTTAGTGTGAGGAAAAAAAAATGGTATAACCCAAAGAACTGAGAGGCCGTGCTTCATTTCCAAGCTTTCAAGGTCAAAATATAGTTCAAGATGGCATATTTATTTTCTTCTTCAAATAACGATAATAATAATATCATGGACTGAATATAAATGTAGATACCTTCAAGAAATATGTAGTTCTATCGTTAAAGCAAATAAATAAATAAATTCATATCTTTAAAATTAAAGAATTTTGAAATTTGGAAATAGAAGTGATAGATCTATTTTCTGTGTTTTTTGTTTTCATTTTAAAATTATTTTTTCTAGTTTCAAAAATAGTTTATTAAACATTACCATTAAATCATTTTATATTATACATTAAGTAATTAATCCGGTAGCCGAGTGGTAAGGACTCTTGGCTGCGGGTTGGAAGTGACGAGTTCGATTCCCGGCCTCGGCGGAGGGCGGGGATTTTTCCACGCTCCTTTCTCCTCCAAACGGATCCTAGAGTCTACCTAGCCCTCCGTAGAATACGTTCCGGGTTTCTTTCTCGGGAGTTAAAGGCGGGCGGGCGTCGGGCTGACCCCCCCCCCCCCCACCACAACTTCGTCCCGTTGGTCAAGAAGCCCTGGGAGCCTGATCACCCGCGATCCCACAGGTCTGCATTGGCCTATCCAGGGGAACACTTTAACTAACTTAAATAATGAATTCTTACTGTGTAGAAGAAAAGTGTGCCACAATAAAAAAAATAACAAATATCTTTCAACAGGAATTTAGTACAAAATGTTGAAGATATTTGTTATTGTTAATATTTGTTATTGTTAATGTTTAATAAGTAGTAAAGAAACTATTGCATATTAAAGACCTGCAAATAGTTTCAGAAAAATAAAAGGTTTTATTCAATCGGAATGTTTTGGCCACAAATAAAAATAGCACTTAACAGTAGCGGAGATTAGCTATAATGTAAGTTTGCTGCAAAATCAAAAATTAAGTTACATCACAGCATTAATAGTTGAAATGCAATAGACAATACTTAAGAAAAGTGGACCATAAAATGTGATGTGTAATCATCAAAATTTAATGAAATCAAGAAATGACTCTAGAAAAATTGAACTCTCAAATACGAAATTAATAAGATCTACACTATAATTGTAAACTTTCAAATATTTAAAGTTTATATTTTTCATGTAACTTAGTATTAAATTCTTTGAGTTACTTAAGGATATGGTGTTTTGGCGCTAAGAGTGAAGAGGTCCATAAAGAGAAACTATAAATATTAAAAGTTTAATCAGGACTGAATAATGACGTTTCAAATATAACATTTGAAGCTCGTCAATGCATCCAAATAAATTTAAACATTTTGTTTGGTGTTATTGTGAACTATTATAAGTAAGGGCTATAAACATCAAAATATAATCGGGGCTGGACCGTAAGATTTAAGTCTCAGATATGAAGTTTGATATTGATCAGTGCATTGTTCTTTAAGTATTTGGCCGTTATTGTGAATTGCTCATTATAAAGACCGAAATATAATTTAAAGAGCATAATAACATTTAACTCTCAAAATATAAAGTTTGATATTATTGACTAGTGCACATTCTTTAAGTTAATGTTTCAGCGTTTTAAAAATATGTCTTATGTTTCTGTGTCTTATGTACAGAGGTCGTATAAATTCCCAATCTTAACAAATCTAGGAAATAGCACTGAACATTAAATATGAAATTTGGTGTAGTTCAATTACTTATTCTCGAGTTATCGCGCCCTCAAGATTCTCAATAAGATTCATCCTTGTCCACACATACATGCAGACGTATATAGATATCACTCAAAAAACATTCTACATTTTTTGAACGACATGAATTTTCATTATAATCTGATTAGGATATTTAGTATGATTAATGCCTTATTTTATCAATAAGTTTAAGAAATTAAAATAATTAAATTAATTAGAAAAAGAAAACTATTTGCATGTCATTTGTATGATTACTGTACTTTTCCATTACTATCGTATGGAGAAAATAAACAAACGTTTTCTCTTTAGATAATAATTAGTAAATATCATAAGTTTATTTGTAATAGTGATACTTTACATTTACATGTCAAATATATTATACCAGTACGTAATGAGAGAAAAATGTATTATTAAGAAAAATCTGATGTATTGTACATCTTTTATTTATGGGAGTTTTCCATAAATACCAGATCAGTGTTTCATAGTGAAAGTTAATATTTAAAACTTTTTATTTATTTGAACCAATATTTATTTTCGAAGATTTTTATTCAGTCATTTGCAGCTGCTCTTTTCTACAAAATTCAGGAAATCAGTGAAAATGTGAGAAAGTTTAATGAAAACTAAACTTCGGAAAATATTATTTTTTTTATAAAAAAAAGGAATAAGAAGTTCGTCAATGACTGCTGAAACTTTGAACTTCTGTTAAGTTGGAATCTGAGGTTATTGACAAGTTTTCAACCTAAACATAATAAGATATGTTCTTGACTTTCTTCGCCTTCAAGGTCCGACGAAGACGAAATGGAGAAAAACTGTTGTTGAACCTTCATTGAACCTCGAAATGACAGGATTAAAATAGTATTATTATTCTAAGACCACTTTTGGTTTCTTCCGCTAATGAACCGAAGGAGGTAACGTTTTTATATTCTTATCATCTTTTATGTTATTTTATAATTTTATTTTATACATTTTATTATTTATTATTTCAGTGTCAGAGAAATAAGAGACAAATCAAAGTGACTTCATTAGAATCCATGCATGACAACAGACAAATAAATAAAAACGAAGCTTAAGTAAAAAATGGTTAATGTGTCCAAAAACATTATTAACGAATAAGCTAATAATGTTTATTCATTATCACAGTTGTCTTTATAATTCGGTAAGGGAATGAAAAAGGTATTCAGAATGAAAATACAGAAAAACAAATACTGTATATGCTTTTCATGATAACTTCGTGGACTAATCGTATTAAAATTGTTACACAAAAATAACCAATTATTATATCCATTTATCACAAAAAAGAAATATAAATCCAGTGAGGATTAAAGTGGTAATTGTACTAAGCTGTACTCGATTGAATAGAAACCACATACTAATATTTGGGCCGTACTAGTGTAGGAAATCTTTCACTTAATTGGAAAACATAATTTTGTAATTAATTTTCTTATACAGCCAAATGTACAAGATAAAGATATAATTCTAAATAAAAAAATATCTTTAATATTTTTTCTTCTCCATATCTTCTTCTTCTCTCCAGTGTTCAGCTGAGTGCAGCAGGTCCAATTGCGATCTCCGATTTCGGAGACTCGCGTTATCTTAGGGAATAGATACTGAGGTGGTTTCCCAGTTGCCTTCCTCACGAAGCCATTTTGGAGTGACTTCAGATCTGAAGGGAAAGATGAAGAAGCAGACAAATATAGGAAAGGAAATAAACATCCATGCAGTCACCGGAATCCGAATCCAGATTCCGACACATCTGCATCAAAGACATATATTTTATTATATGTCGTTGTCTGCATCGTGGGAGGTCACCGTCTTAATTCCAAAGCTATATGGAAACTGGAAAAGTTCATACACGAAATAAAAGACTACTATGAAATCTCCGAATACAAGAAAGGTGAAAAACAAAAATCTTCATATAATCTGAGAAACCCGAAAATATCCATCTTTCCTCCAATATCTGAATGCATATAATGACTATGGAACGGGAAACTTTACTTATATAATTCAATATCTATTTAACAATATAAATGAAAACGAATATCTCAAAAATGGAAAAATATTAAAAGTGGCTGATAAAATGGACCTTTTGAGATTGAAATAAAATGATAACAATAAATCATAATTGAGTGGGAAAAGAAATGGAACCTCTATAAATGTAAACTAAAAACATAAAAACACATTAAAAATAAAGAAAAAGAAAATTCATGTGCTCGGCTCTGCCAGCCTCAAGGAATTTCTATGCGCATGTAAATAATAAAAAAGCGCCTAAAAGTGTCTAAAAACATTATAATTTGAGACCATTGGTCTTAAATTTTAATAAATCATAATATTTTTTTAAAAAAAGTAATTAATAAAAAGGGCACTTTTTTTTTAAGATAGAGATCTAGATATTCGTTTGACCCTGATGCCTTTCATACATTTGAAAAAAATGCCCTAAATACAGACGAATAAGAACTCAGAAGGATTTCCATTTACATTTTACAATTCTTGACTATATTATAGCAAACGAGCCGCTTCTTCTGACTCAAACCAGTTCCATATTTTCGTATCATCCGTTGAAAGGTGATTCAAACTTTGAAAAAATTCATAACTACTTGATCAAGAAATATTTCGTTTATTTCCAACTGTTTTTAAAAAAATATTTGATTAATTTTATTATAGTTTGAAAAAAATAAATTAAGATTTAAACTTAAAGAAAATTAAGGTTCCGTTGAATAACAGTAAACAATAAACAGAAAATAGTTCTTCATAATTTATTACAATAAAATATATTTATTATTATATATTTTTTTTATGATCACAAGTATATATATGCTGAAATGAGACATCCAGTCTAATTATTTTAACTTGAAATTACCATTATTAATTAAATCTATCATTTTTAATATATAGAAAGGTCAGATGATCAACAAATAAATAATGATATTGTTGTAATGTAGGTCTCTCCAGACTTTTGAATCTCTCATGAACAGAACATAAATAATGAAACAAATAAAAAGAGGAAAAAGGGTAAGAAACCACAGGGTTTCTAAATGGGGGACATCCATTTTGTCTCCTGCTCCTACTGTGAAGTTAGGAGAAACTTGTTTTAAAAATAAATGTGACCAGATCTATGATAAATAATTGCAATGAAGATACAGTATTTACTATAAGTGATGGAGACCAACTAATGGAGGCTCAAAACGCCCGTTGCACCACAGAATCGGCTTCTATTATGCAAGAAACAAGATGCTTCTCACACTGATAGAACAATAGCTATTAAGTCAGGGTAGGATAATAACAATAATTCTGGGATGTTTTGTAATAAGCTCCATTGTTATTCTACTAGGCACGGATGAGAGATGCGATTTATTATCATTTTTAATTAAAATACTAGTCGACTACCCGTCGCTTCACACCGGAAGCCTCGCATATGTAGAGGAAAACAACATTTTATTTATTAAAAAAAAAATACAGCAAGTATACTAAAAAAAATTAATAACAATAAATTAAAGTTTAAATTCTAAAGAATACGTGCAATAGAGTATTGAAATGCATTTGTAACAGTCGGAAATTTGCGCAGTTGAGTTGGCCAAGCCACAATATTCCAACTTCCCAAAACTTTTATCTTTTTGAGCAAATAACTGCTCCAGGTGTCTTTTGCAGTCTTCCAGGAATTGAATTTTTTCCATTAAGAGAATTTTGTAAAGAACGAAATGAATAGAAATCCGAAGGTGCAAGGTCTGGTGAATAGAACTTCCCAGCCAAGCTGTAACAGTTTTTACCTGAAACATACGGTCTTGCGTGCTTATTGTCTTCCATCTTAATATTAAATTGGCGACACAAAAGTCACCAATTTTGATCAGTTTTCGGTTCAGATGCACGCTGATGTGATAGCTGTCACAATACAATCTAACATACTAGAACCAACGTACGTAAAACAACCGAGCGAACTTTTTGGCCAACCAATAGATTATAAGTAATAAAATATACGTTCCCGTATAAATCTTTATCTTAAAGTTTAAACAACTTTTACGTTAATATATCAGTCCCAATCCCGGTATGGGTGTATTGCTTTTATATTCCAATCAAAAGAAAAGAAAACAGTTTTTATTTTTTCTAATTAACACAATCACAAGATTTCTAATTCCAAAACTTAACATCTAACTGCTGCTCAAGTAATGAAATAATAATAAAAAAAAAATGGGGAAAGAAATGATAACTATTCACGTCTCACCAACATTTGTGTTTTCAAATGAAACGTCTTAGCTTTGACCATGGAAAAACTCCTTGTTTAATTTTCAATATTAAGTTAATGACATTTAAAAGATTATCTGCAAGAAAAATTAAATCCCTTTCCTTTATCCTCCTACGACCATCGACCTTAATTTTAAGAAGGATTAAGTCAGAAAAAACCAATTTTGATTTTTATTCTCTCAATTTAGAAGTGATCGTAGTGTGGGATGTTTCGCATGAAAAGACAACACATTTTAATCTGTTTATTTATTTATTTCTTTTTCTTTCTTTCTTTATTCTGATGATTATTTTTAAGTAAAACAATTTCAACTTGTTTTGTCACTAAGCAGCGTACATTACTATTTTCTAATAGTTTCCCAAATTACTATTTTTTTTTAGTGATTAAAATTAACCGAGAACGCTTAACTAATTGAAAATAAAAGAATAAAATGCATTAACTACACATCTTAATTTTTATTAGGTATTTTGTGAGTTGAAACAGAGAATTAAGGTTAACTAAACCAATGGAACTGTTAAATCAGATTCCGAGCATTTTCATGAAGATTTATTTTTTGTATTCATAAATAGCATTTGGGAAAAATTGTAATAATAATTTGATAAAACATCCGAAAAAATAACGATAATGTTTTTTTGCTTAAATAATATTAATGACTTATAAGAAAAAAAGTGGGTAATAAATTTTCTCATTTCAAAAGTATCAATTTATAATCTAAATGCAACATCATGTTTTTGATGTTCTATTGCCATAACCGAGTTTAAAGTTAACAAAACTTAATGTAATAAAATCATTGCATTTTCTTAATATAATATAGAACAATGTATTTCGCTTGATTAAATACATTTCTCGTGATGCTTATAAATAGATATTACGATTATTCATAGCTATTCATTTCCAATAAACAAAATACTTTATAGTCTAATAACATCTTATTATAATGGGGTTATATTTCGAGAATGAGAGAATTCAAAGTTCAGAAATTACAAAGTTCATAACTGCTGGACTTAATATTAACTTGTTCAGTATTAAAATATATAACGTTATGACTTAATTCAGTATTTTGTAAAGGAAATTATAAGTTTTTTCGAACTTACGAAATAACAAAGTTATAAAAAGAAAACATTAATAAATTCTTTAATAAAACATCTAAATTCAGTCACTCAGACAAACCTTATTAACAATTTCAATAGTATAGAATTTCAACTTTAAATGAATATAAAGTATTAGAAAAAACGATAAACAGCTTTTATTATAAATTGAATTAGAATTATTGCTTGAAACTTAAAACACACTGAAAATAGTTTTAAGACAAATTAATTTACCTTGTATTTATGGTGTTTTTTTATTAATAGAATTATAAGATCTGCATACGTCGTAAGAATACAAAAGTTTAGGACTAGTGAAATTGTAATAAATATTTGTCACAATAAGATGTATCTAAATTTTTTTTTAAATTAGCCTCAACACTTAATTAAAACTAAAGTGTATTTACAATTAAAAAATGCACCCTGCTAAGGCCGCCCAATACGTAGCTGACTGGACATCGATGGGAAGTTGGCTATCTGGACATGCTTAGTAGGGAGCATTTTTTAATTGTGAATACATTTTAGTTTTAAATAAGGATGAAGGCTAATTTTTTAAAAAAATTAAATTTTTATCCCACGTTAAAGGACATTTTTAATAAGACGTATCGTTTTGAACTTCTTTCATTTCTATTTCAAAGGTATTCGTAAGAGTAAGACCAATCGTTTCTAGTTGTTAATGTTATCACTAGTGTTCAGGAATTGGAAATGGGACGCCATTCAATTTAAGATATAAAAAAAGAAAATCAAACGATAATTGATTAAGAAAAAAGTTATGACCTTTCAAATTTCTTTTAAATTTAGCTAATCTTAATTAACGTAAAATTTATATCTAAAATGAAACCACAATGATTTTTGATTCCTCATTAAACATTTTTTCTTTCCTTATTTTTTATTTTTTTGAGTTCTAATTTTTCCTTCAAATTTTGTCAATGTTAAACCTAACGGTGCGTTGTGACCATGACCATCACATTTATCAAAGTAATTGACCATTTTATTTTTCCTTATGTTTATTTTATACTTTAGTGATCGTAATAAAAGAAAAAAAAGTAATTTCTTGAAATAAATATATATATATATATATAAAAATTAGGTTTTATTATTATTTCTATTAAGATAATTTTTAACAAAAAGATGAAAAAATAAAAAGACTTTCATACAAAAAAATTATTTTATATAAAAAAAAAAATCTTCATTTAAGATATATTCGATATTTATTTCAAGCATGTTGTCGTTCCAATTTTATGCAATTTTTAATGCAATAAATATCTTTTTAGCGACCCCTTAGACGACAGAGTAAATTGGAGTGTGGGTGTGTGTAAATAATAATTTACTTCAATATTATAATTTATTTCAAAATTATAATTTGCTTTAGAAATTGTAATTTACTTTTAAAGTACAATTACTTTTCCAATTTCTGAATAGTTAATTAAATAATGTAGATTTATTTAATTAACGCAATAGGGTTATCATATCCTGGTGGAAACAAAAGAGGACACCAAAGACAGCTGACGATCTAAAATCTGATACATAAGGAAGGAAAAAAGTTTATGAAAGGTTATTCCAATAATAAAACTAGAAAATAATATTTAAATTATAAATTCTTACTTTTAACAAATAAAAAAACACATATCCATTCTATTGTACGTCTATATAAAAAAAAAAATATAGCTCTCGTTATTTCTTGTGTCTCTTTATACTTCTCTGAAGATCACCAAAATAGAAGACCACTAATAGAGTGGTCTTAAACAGTGAACTTGTTTCTCTCTTTTGTCCATTGAGCCTGAATATGGGAGAAAAGTCGCTCCAGATTTCCGTTGTGAGGAGAGATAGTAAAGAAGAATTGAGCAATTTTCAACAATTCTCAATGACATTCAATACTTTTAGAGCTTTCGAAATATTTTTTCAACTTTTGATGTGACAACAATTCGTTAAACTCTTTATCATTCTTATATTTTTCCGTGAATTTCATCAGATTACTAATTGGTCAAAACATCATCAATTGAACTCCTTCTTAATCAGGCATTGAACATCACTCCAATTCAGTACCTCAGGGAAGATCATCCAAGTGAAACAAGAGAATCTTGTAGGGGCTTCACCCACTAATCCAAATATTCCGTACAATTACTGTACATGCTTTTTATTTCTGCAAAGAAGTCATCACACTCTCAATTAAGTCCTTCGTTGCGTTGTTGAGAAAGTAGTTCAGAGGCAAAAAGTTTTCAGTCAAACGTTCGGTAACAATATTTTAGATGGAAATCAAATTATTCAGAACTTCTACGATAGAGTTGCTTTCGATCATTGAATATGAAGTTGGAATACATTCCTGTCTGCTTTCTATCTCAACAAAATCACAATACTGTTCTTCAGTACGAAAGGTGTAAATATGAAAATACTGGTATATTTAAAAATAATATTCTCGATGTCAATTTCCAATTTTTCTGCAGCATTGTAAATACGAGAGTGAGTCAAGCTAAAAGTTAGAAATTGCGTCTAAAAGGATACCAGTAATAAGGAGTCTGAATATTTGACCACCATTGTGTAGCGCACTCGCTGCTGAGTGCTTTGACCCTGACCTACGCTTCTGATGATATAATAATGAGAACCCCGAAGCTCGGAAAATGGCGGCTAGGCTGGAAATTTACTCCAAGGAAGAAGTGCGTTCAGTCATTTTTTACATGCGAAAGGTGAGAATCCAGCAGAAATCCATCGTTAGATATCCGAGGTGTACGGTGGAGGCTGTATGTGTAAGTCTCACGTTTATAACTGGATTGAAAAATTCAAGAAAGGCGTCGCTTCCGTACACGATGCAGACCGGTCTGAGAGAGGAAAGACAGCTGTGACGCCGGAATACATTGAAACCGTGGATAATCTGATTCGGCACAATCGCCATAACACAATTGATGAAATAGCTTCAGAAGTGTCCATCAGTCACGGTTCTGTGTCTTGCAATCATTCATGAGGAGCTGGAATAATGAAAAGTTTGGGCCAGATGGGTTCCAAGAGGCTTGAAAGAGGCTCGTGTGGAGACGTGTCAGACTAAATTTGGATCAATTTCTGGAGGAAGGTCAGGCATTTCTTGATCGAATTATCACGACTGACGAATCATTGGTTCATCATTTCACGCCTGAGTCAAAAATGGCAAGCAAAGAGTGACGTCATTCGTCATCACAGTTACCCAGGAAATTTCGAGCTCAACCTTCGGCTGGAAAAGTGATCCTGAACGTGTTTTTCGACAATAAAGAAGTTATTGTCAAACACTATATGCCGAGGGGCACTACCGTCACTAGTGCAAGTTCTGTGACTTACTGGAGATTTATATGAAACCTGCTATTCGATCCAAGCAATGTGGACTGCTATCTCAAGGAGTCCTTTTGCTATAAGACAATGCCCGTCCACACACTTCGAAGAACAATAAGGCTTGTCTAGGGAAACTGAAGTTTGAGGTATTGCCACATCCTCTTTATTCACCAGATTTAGCACCTTGCGATTTCCACCTTTTTGGACCGCTAAAAAATATCTGGTAGGTGATCGATTCAAGACAAAATAATGACAAGGTGCACGAGTGCTTGCGAGGACAGGACAAAAACCTTTTATTCTGCTGGAATCCAGGCATTCCCAGTCAGGTGGCGTAAATGCATTGAGAAGGGTGGAGACTAGATTGAGAAATAACATTATCCGTTTTGTTAAGGTTCGTTCCAATTTCGAATAAAAACCATTTTCTAACTTTAGCTTGACTCACCCTAGTACAATTATTTAAAATATGCGTCGGTCAGCCGACACCAATTGAGGAACTGTTTTTTAGCAAGATTTTTAATTTCGCAAAATATTATATCCGTCCTCTTTTCAGCATGTTCCTTCGAACTTGGTGTTACAATTATCACCCGTAAATGCAAAGCACTTTTTAGTCAACCTGCTTTTTCATTTTATATATGACGAAATCGTGTCTGTTGTCTCATTCTACATGTTTTGCACTTCGATTAATTTTGACTGCATACCATTGTTTTTCCAGTCGAAATATTGAATCTATATTACTAAAATCTTTTATTTCTCTGTCTGTCTGGTGCAATTGTTGTTATTTGTGAAAATAGAAATATTTTCTACAAGTTCGCTACGGGAATCGAACTTGCAACGTTCTGCTCCGAAGTTAGACGTCTTAGCCATTAGACCACGAGGACTACATTATAAGATTTATATAAAAAAAGTATATATATATATCATAGATATACGATTCACCCGCTGATTCTAAAAGCAGTCGTGGATTGAGGAAATATAAGGTATATGGGGTATATGGCCCAAATATCACTCATCTAAGAAAACCTGCCCATCTTCTTGTCATTTATATTCTCAGTGGCTTCAAACAATTACAATATATCATATTAATCTTCACTTACATGTTCCTGAACCAATTATAGATATAACTATTATTTTTTATTTTTCCTCAATTTTTGTTCAGTCAAGAGTCATATTTTGAATTTTGTGAAAGTATTCCAAATATCGTCCACACCATTAAATACTTTGTTTTTTTGCACTTCTTTGCATTTTTTTGTTTTTTCTTAATCTTTTCGCAATTCTTTTTAGGTATTGCGAGCTTCTTTTTTTTTGGATCTTCTAAGTTCAGCCCCTTAGGAATTAATTTCCTTTTGCTGAGAGAATTCATTAGAGCAATTTTGAATGGTGACATTAAATGTTTTGGAAGCTTTCAGAAGGCCCATTTCTTTATTTTTTACAGCTGTTCCTTCATCTTGACTCTGTCCTATGTCTTACGTTGAGACATCTGTAATAAACCAAAATAAAATGTATAAATATAAGTTCCAAATATCGCACAGTGGGAGATATATGAAACAACGAGGTGGGCGATATTGGGCACTCTCTAGCTTGTCAATTTGGCGGACGCTACAGACAAACCGGTTACCTCTAACAAGTTACAGAAATTATCAAAGATAGGTTATTTCTTTCACTATTTCACGATATTAGATGGTTATGAAGGCATGAATAATTCATAAGCTGCAGTAGGCTACTTAAAGAAACAGTAGGTTGATAACTTACCAGAACGAAAAAACTTCAAGAATTCACAAAAAATAAACGGGTTGAACTAACACCACCAAATGAACACAGCGTGCTAATGGAAGGAATGGCAAATTGTTGCCATCGGTTCCCGCGTGATAGCATCACTATCCCGTCCTACATCGCACTGGCCGGTATTAGGAACCTGGGCGATATTTGGGCCATATACCTTAGACATCAAAAATTAAATTAAAAAAAAAAAACTTTTAAATTTTTTTAGTTTAGTTTACTTGATGTAATTTCTGTGTGTGTGTGTGTGTGCGTATGTGTGTGTGTGTTTTTTTTAAAAAGGTGTTTTCCGTTATATAAGCGAGGCTTCCGGAGCGAAGCGACGGGTAGCCGACTAGTTATTATTGGAAATATTTATTGTCCCTTGATTGCTTCCATCTGTGGCAACTCCTCAGTAAGCAAAATCATTTTCTTCAAGTTCTTTTAAAGTAGCTTCGACAGAACGAACTGCAAGTACAGAAACTAACAATTGCATCTGTTTTTGTTCTTCCACTCGAAAATTTTCTAGCTACTTCAGAGTCAGGAAACGTATTCTTTAACAAGATGGATGTACAATCCATTTATAACTATTGTGATGCCCTACAGTGTGGAAAGCAAAAAAGTTTCTTCAGCTAAAGAAACTTCTTCAGATTAATCGCCTACTCTTATAAAGTAATTTGTCACATTTTGTGAAGAACTCTCTTCTCGAATTACTCTCTTGAACTTCTCAGTTTCTACGTAAGCTTTTAAATCGGCAATACCCTTGTATGCCACAGAAATGAAAGTTACACACAGTACATGCAGCTTCCCAGTCGTCTCGTTCATTATTAAAACATTGAAATTTAATATTTAGTTCTTCGTTGAATTTGCACTTTCGTTTTGGCGTGGTTTCTTTAGAACGATATTTGATTTTGCAATAAAAGTAAAAAGGAACTCTTAACAATACATGCACGATTATCGAACTTACAGGAAATGTATCTATTTATCATGTGGTTGAGTTCGTTTGTTCTCATGTAAGCTCGTATTTCATTTATCTACACTAGTGGCAACCCGTGAAATATTCACGGAAGAAAAACAAATGCCACATTTTTGAAATACCGTGACATTTTTCAAAAACACAAGAATGAAAACGATGTTCTAAGCTCATTGTTTAAAAGCCATGACATCCATAACAGCCCACATATAATTTGAATGATGACTAAGCAATGAAACAAAATATGTATTTTGATCATGGTAACTCTTGCAAACATGTAATTATCCATATTTAGACGTTAGTTTCGAAATATGCTTGAAGAGTCAATAAGGTATGAGATCACGTGTAATAGTCCATGACATATATATATATACTAAAAATCGAAACTATATACAAATACAAAATTGATTTAACAGTTTCGCAGGCGCCAGAGCTACGCTTTGTCATTATACGTTAACCTCCTGCCCTAAAATAATGTCGATCCAGACAAAGAAATGTTGGTGGCGCCACCTTGTATTTTGCTTACCTACTGTTGCGCTTCTGTAGCGCTGTTGGGATGACACGGAAATGTTGGTAGCACCGCCTTGTATTTTATTTTTTGCTTAAATACTGTGTCTGTAGCGCTTTTGGGATGACAAACACACAAATATCCGTACAACCTTGCAATTTTTGCCTATTAATAGGATGATACAGGGAATTACTGCACTGCGCCTGCAACACTTCAATTCTCCTATTTCCGGTAGACCTCAGCTGTAATTTTAATAAGCAAAATTCTAATAAAAGAATGGAAAGTAAAAACACGGACATTTTCCATATTTCAAAATGTGTAAATAGGAAATACCCTACATCGTATATATAGAAGAAAATTTATACATCACAGAGCACCTGCTATCGAAATGTAGTGAGACTGAAATGTAATAAGAAAGTAAATAAAAATAATTTTCTATCTCAAAAAAAAAAAAAAATTAAATAACTTTTTAGACCAGATCTTGAAACTTTGGCTCAACGTAGATCTTTCAAATTCTTGTTGTTGTCAAAATTTAAAGAAATTTAAAGAACAGAGCTTAAATCTATAGCATTCTATAATAACTATACAGAACAATTTTAAATCCTAAAATTAACCCACAATTTCTGCGAAGTTTAAATATACCTCTTCAATTCGATCTATTGAATAGAAGATTAAGAAAAAATTTCAAATTTGCAGTGAAGTAATGGACTGAACCAGTGTCACTGCAAGTCTTGAAGTTCCATTGATAACAATGAGGATTTATTGATGATCGTCTTAAGATTCATCACAAAGATTTATTAAAAATGACAATGTTTTTAAATTTGATTTTTTTTTAAGCATTAACATTTTTAAAGCAAATAATGTTTGCAAAATAATAGTATTATATTATATCCAAAGAAAATAGACACTAATATTGTTCAGAAACTTCTTTGAAAAGTTGTTTATTGTGGTTTTTTATTCTGAAACCAATAACAATTAGCATTGTGATACTTAATGTGACAGTGATTTATTAACGATCTCTTAAATTTCCTCTTCGCCCTGTTTCCAGAATTGTTCACAATATAATTTTTTATTTTTATTTTATTTATTTATTACTTTTTGGTTTGTTTTTGTGGTTTACCTACTTCCCAGAAATGAACAAAATTTCAAGTTCGACATTCTTTCTCACATATTACACCTACGATACAAATAAAATGTTTTGGAAATTTTTTTTTTTTTTTCCCTATAAAGATCAACATTTTTACTGGTTCAAATATCAGAGGAAAAAAAAAGCCCAGAAAAATTTTAATTTCGAATAAAATGGAAAAATAAGGTTAACTAAAAAGAATCATTATAATATTAAATTTATCTTCTTTTTAACTTAATGCTGCTCTCTTCAGGAATTATTGTTTTATTTTTTTTCTTCAAAGCTATCTCACTGAAAATTTAAATCCTATTGCTTTATGATTAAGTAGCCTCTCCAGAGAAAGAAGAATTTCAGATTGACTTCTAATAAAAATATTTTTACTCAGAATCCTAAAAACTTACTTTCATTAAAATCAAAATAATCTCGTTTTACTTTCGTTAACTCAAGATTATTTAGAAACTAATTATGTAATCCGTCCCAAAAACATGAAAGATTTCAATCCTATTGTTAACAAAGATTGTATTTGGAGTAAAAACAAATAAATAAAGAAGCAACGTTTAGTACTGAAATATCCTAGATCTCGAATACCTCATTGGCAAATAATAAATTTATCAAAAACTTTTTGGTATAAAATCCCAAATGACATCCCAAGAAACGAATCAATAGAACAACTGTCTGTTGAATTTAACAGCCAAACCTTTCTTTACCAAACTACTTTTTAAAGACGAAAGAACCTATTTGTTTTATCAGCAAGCAACTTGCATACTTAAATATCATTAAATAAACTATTAAAATGGGATCGGTAGAATTCTACGGGTTTTTGAATCTACGTGTTCAATACATATATTTATTCAGTATACAGGGTGATTCACGAAGGTATGCAGAAACTTCGGGAGCTCATTCTACATGTAAAAGTAAAGAAACAAAGTTATATAAACGTAGGTCCGGAAATGCTTCGGTATCGAGTTATAATATAGTACAACAATACGCACATCGACTACACCTCAGTTGTTAGCTCTCACAATAAATCAAAACAATGCAATTTACATTATTGTTGAACAGCTGTTATTGTGTTGCCATTTTTTTGTAGGTTCCAAGTGGGATAAGCTTGAAACCACTAAAAGATACAGTTCTGCGACATGTTTCATTCGATTTTTCAGGTCAACAACCATAAGAAACCACTGATTTCGCCCCTTAATTTACCTTCCCAGACTTCCAGCGAGTCTTCATTTCACCCAGGGTACTATATTAAGGGCGAAATCTTTCGCTAGCAGTTACTCGATACCGAAGCATTTCCGGACCTACGTTTATATAACTTTTTTTCTTTACTTTTACATATAGAATGAGCTCCCGAAGTTTCTGCATATCTTCGTGAATCACCCTGTATAAAAATTGGTTATTATTTAAATTTAGAGACAATAAAAAATCACAAATTCCACTTTTCTTTCCGGAGAATTATTGTTTCATAGACAACATACTAGTAATACTCTCACTAAAGAGGATCCAGATCATTTTAATGTAGACATGTTTTCTATTATAACTGGAGCAGACAGTGTCAGAGAATTACTGTATCATAAAATCAAAGCCTGCTATTTAGTATTTAGGTTTTAATCATTCAAAAGATTTCAGTGTTTCAGTAAACTTCTCCAACTCAAAAGGATATTTTTACTTCCATTAAAGATAAAAGTGTTATTCATTATTCTTCTTTAATATACAATGTACAATTTTACAATAATTTAATAAATTCTCAGTAATAAAGCCATTTTAGTAATCAGATTTAGTAAACAGAGATAATTGTTTGGTCTCAGGAGTTCCAATCATTATCGTTCGCAATCAGTTGGCAACTCTGATGGATATGATAATTGCATTTGTCATTTGTAAGTTTCAGCAGATTATAAATGCGTTACCACATGCATCAGGATTATCAACTGCGTGTGCAGATCCCAGCAACTGAAGCATCGCAGACACAATTCTCTATTTAGAGTACAACATTAACTCTTTGACCAAAGAAGCTTATTGTTGATGAAAGAATTTCAGTATATATCACCAAAAAGACGAAAGAACATGGAATTTTTTAGGCAATTCTTGAATGAGGCGCTGTCAGATTAATTTAGAATCTTCTAATTCTATTCACAGTTTTCTTTAAATGATGGATTATTTAGGTTTAAAGTAATAAAATAAATAAATGACACATTTACTTTTCTATTAAAAAAGTAATTAAGCTACAAAGTGATATGTTTATTTAAAGACTGTAATTGACTTAAAATAAATATTTCAATGATAATTATAAACAGATCATCAATGACGACATATTTCATTATAAAATTAACCTAAGTAGCAGCAGACACCAAAGTGAATCATTCACTGATTTGGGATTTAATTTATTAATGGGTCCAATTAAAAATAAATAAAAGAAAAGAAACTTTAGTCAATAAATAATTTATATTTAAAAATAAATATATTTTTTTGTTATGCTTTATTTATTTATAAAAAATAAACAAATTAAGTAAAGCTTTCTTCATCATGTGTAAACAATATTATTAATTTATATCTTAACTTGGAATGAAACAACAAGAGTTTTCTTTAAAGTAATAATTATTCAAAGTATTTTATTTTGCTTTTGTTTTGACTTACCAGAAAGCTTTGGTTTGTAATAGGAAGCCTCTCTTATCATTGTTTCCTGAATCTAATCTGTTTATGAAGCTTCGTTTGAAAGTGATGGTGAGAACTAAAGCTTCTTCTCTTTCAAATCCCATTCCGAAAGATCACAGCAACAGAGGAAGTGATAGGTTTTGGAGAGGAAAATTGAGATGATTTTGTGGGATGAGAAATAGATGAGGAAAAGAAACATTTTAGGTTAGGTCTACAAGAGAGAGAGAGAGAGAGAAGACCCTAAATCTAGACCCTACGTGACTAGAACATTAATAGCAGAGGCATTATCCTGAAAAAGTTTATTTCTGTTTTCCTTCGGCCGATATCTCGGTTGGGATGGTATGGATGACCTTTGACACAGTTTTTCCTCTGATGCTGAAGGTTCAAGCAACTGTTGAAACTGATGAATGAAACCATCTACCATTCAGATTATGTCAGATGCGGAGAAAACAGACAAGAAAATAATAGGGTGAAGAAAGAAGAAATACAGACGAAGATTAAAGAGAAGAAAAGAAAGTTTGCTGCAAGGGGAAGATGATGAACACAGTTGATTGATGACAAAAGAGAATTATGTTCATCTAATAGATGACGACCGTTTTTTGTCAAAGAAAGAATTTTCATTCATGTCCTCTTTTGCTTTATTAGAGGTAAAAAAAGTAGTTCAAAATTTCAATCTAAAAACAAAAACAAAATGCAAATATATAGAATGAACTAGTTTAGCAGTAATCATTCTAGCAGTAAACTCCATTGATAAGGTTCGTTTTCTTTTTAGTTTCACTTCTCAATATGATTGATAAGAAATTGCTAGAAATAATAAATTTGATTTAGGACTTTGTTTCGGGATTTTTGTTTTCATACATCTATTTTGCAAATATTTATATATTCTTTTGTTATTATCTATTGGGGTATTTGTTGAGAAGATAAGATTTCTTATGGAAAATGTCTTTTTTTTTAGATAATAAAACACTTTTAAAAGAATGCACGGAAGCAAATTAATCTCCGAAAGCAATTCATAAAATTTTAGCGAAATTTATTTCGAAAATACAAGACAAAAGTAAGAAACTGAATTTTTGTTCTGAGTATACATTATGTATATGAGATATATTTCAAGTGATATATACAGTAATTCACACTAAAAACATTAAAAAGATTTTGTATTTAAAAACGTATTACAAAAAATGGAATATACAAAACATTAAAAATGTTCCTTGGACGGTTTCGAGGAAGATGATCTTGCTGGTGATGGGGAACATGTCTTCCTCGAAACCGTCCAAGGGACATTTTTAATGTATTGTATATTCCATTTTTTATAATAAGTTTTTAAATACAAAATCTTTTTAATGTTTTTAGTGTGAATTATTGTATATATGAATTAAAATAGTTTTATTAACACAAATTAATTTTTATGAGATATATTTCACATACATTTAGGTCATTTTGTATTGAAGACAATGTCAAATCTATTAATTGAAGACAATGTAAAATTGGCAAAGCTAACTTATTAAATTATAGAGATTGAATCCAAAACAAATATTAAGTCATTTTTAATAGCTTTTTTTTTAAGATTCATTTCTTGAACCGCTTCCAGGTTGCAGTTTAAGGGTTTTCTGGTTATGTCTTCCACGATGATTCTTTAACCTTCGGCATATAAGGTGGGTTATCTTAACCCCAACACTTTTAAAATGCGTTGATGGTCCTTTATAATCAATCAAATAACTTGACGTTCTCAGTAGCTGGAGCTTACACATATCCGCGTCGCATCAAATTGTCGAATAAGTACCGCACGCGCCGCAGTGGAGAACCCAGGTGCTCAAAGCGAGTCCTGGGTGTTTTTAACCCCACGTTGTATGGAACGTCTCTAAAAAAATAAGTGTCCACTCTTGTGGGTTTTTTTTTGTTTTTTTGTTTTTAGCTAAAATTCATGTTCAATACAGCCGAATAAGTATAGTTTAAAGGATATAATATGAAACAAATACGTTTCTATATAAAAAATCCATAATTTTTTTTGTTACTTAATGGTAAATTGTTGATTATAAGGAGAATTTGTAAGCTTTTTAGTTTTTCTATTAAAAAAGTTTATTTTTTTTATACTTTTGTATTTATTTGATAATATACTAATATCTTCAACACGAAAAACGCATTCAAGCGTAATTTATTTAATGCATCTATAAAATACATGCAATTCGTTCTGGGGTTAATTTAACCCCACGTTGTCTAGGTGAGGAGTTTTTTTCACCTTGTACGCCGAAGGTTAAGTGAAATTTTTTGAGAAATTTCCATGGAAAAATGAATTCTAGACAATAGATAATACTTCGTCATCAGCCAATAGATGCCATAATTTTTTCATTCTTGTATGTTTCGTAATGTTTTCGAAGTATAGTGAAATTCCAACATTCTGAAATAGCAGCTCAAAGAACAGTTCAGTGAAAATAATTACAAATAACTTAATAATTTAAATACAAATAATTTTATCTTAATAATTTTACTTTTCTTCTTTAAACAAATTGGGAGTAAAAAAATAAGCCAAAGTAGCCAAGCAAACAAAATATTTGACTTTCATTTCGTGACCCGGTAAATTGTTTAATTTATCTTTATTTATCTTTATTGCTTTTAAGTTTATCTTTAATGACGTATTATGAGCGAATTATTGAAATTGAATAAAATTCGACAGTAATTATAAAAATTAAGAATTAAAAAATACTGTCACTTAGGACTTTCTTATTATTTTTTAAAAAAATTATTTTATTTACATTTTTAATAGTTCACTGAACTTCTTATAGCCTAAACGCCTTCCTTCAAGGAGAAAGTTTAATTTTCGTTTTGATTAACAAAATCTGTTCTTACTTAAGTATTTCCCAGTAGTAATTTTCTCTTAAATGGTACATTCCAGAATTTAAGTTCTTGATCCTTTCTTCTATTTTTTTTTTAACTTACTAAAAGCGATTACGAAGTCTTTAATAATTTAAATTAAGTAATTAGTAGTGAAAGTGCTCCACCTTTAAGTAGTTATTAGTTTTGTTAAGTAAGAATGGTCTGATGATGGTTATTTCTTTCGTATAATTATTATTTACCTTCATCAATGTGTCGCTGGGATCTCGTTTCCTTCAGTAGCTCCCACAGGCAACTTCAATCTCCTTCCTTTTAAGACGAAACAGAGACAAGATGTTCTTCAAAAGAAGAAATTTAAATTACGAGGATAAAATAAAAAAGAGACATAACAAATCATTGAAACCAAATGCCTTCAACGATTTCTAGAAATTCAGTTCCAAGTGCATTGACCCTTCCTCTGAAAGCCAAAACATATGGAATCAGTTCACATGATTTGGAAAATTTCAATCGATTTCGAATCATCAACTTCATTATTGTATTTCTCATTGATGCAGATTTTGCACCAAAGCACTATTATATACAGATTTTGATTTCTTTTTTGTGTGAGAAAACTTGATTCCTCTATAAATAATTTCTTAAACTATGTGGAAAAGACTGTGTGATTTTAAGAAGATTATTTTAAAGTTAATACAAAGATAAATATGCAGTTTTTATATTGAAAATTCTAGAATAAAATGTAAAGAAAAGTTGAACGTCAACAAGATAGAAATTTAAATTTTGAAATCGATCAGTTATGACCTAAAGGAAGTGTTTGTGCAACGTAAGTTTAACCAAAAGACCTTAGAGAAATAATAATAAAAAAAATATATATAAAATCTGAACGAAACAATTTTGGACTTGGTGCTTTTTCTGTCGTGAATGATTTTTTTTACACATGTAAATAAATTGCATCCTGTTAAATAAGGAAATCTATCTTTCTAAATTGACTAAATATAAGGTGTATGAAGGATTCTTTTTCGGAGGGCGGAGGGACAAATTAAAAGATAAACTCTTCAAATAAAAAAAAAAATAAAGAATTTTTTTTTTACATTTTAGAAGATTAGATTCTTTTACATCTAATCTATTCAACACTTCGAAATTTCAGGAGAGAGGAAGAATATCCTCTTTTCTTCCTTGTCTGGATAAATGGGCTAGGTGAAAATAGTATTAATAATTCTTTATTAAACTTACAGAAATTAACTTATTCCAATTTTCAGATTTTAATTGTTCTTTTATTTCTAAACATTTAAACTGGAAAATTCTGATTTATTCTTGTCATGTTTAAACGAAGACCACATCTATTATATAGCAATTTAATTCGCAAAAGTAAATGTGACTTATAAATAACTCAACGTCATTTTTGTGAAATTATTTTGTAATTTTGATATTGCAATATCTCCTTTACACGACTTCCAGTAAGTATTTTTTGAATTATCTTTATAATTACCATGTCTTTAAAATTTACTAAATTAATCCTTAAAAAATCAAATTTTAGATTTATGATGATCTACTTTTTTTTTTAATTTTTTATTACCTATTTTTGCTAATTCAATGACACACACACACACACACACACAAATAAAGAAGAAAAAAAAGCGGAAAAAAAGCAAGAGGAGGGGAAGAGGGATTATTAATGTTAAAGACCCTTGTACAGCCCTCTAGCATGTTTAGTTGACAACTCTTTCCTGCATAAATTTCACGCATTTTATTATGTAGCCATTTAACTAGACTTTGTTTTGTGTCATTCACAATACAATGAACTGTTCCAGTATTTCCCACAGAAGCTTTTTTCAAAATCATAAAAAGCCAAATTGATAAAACAAAGCAAAAATGTAAATAAAACCTGTTGTACTTTTGCACTCAAAAATCTTTAAAGAATGTGCTTTTGTAAAATACGCGTACATTTCATCTTTCATTGTTTTAACTTCATTCCTGCAAATTTTTATGATTTCTAAACTGTTTTAAGAAAAGCTCTAAAATATTTACGACGAAATAAATGTTTGAAATTTAAATAGACAGAACTGGGCCACTTTATCCTTCAATCTCCATTTTCTGTTAAAATACTATGTTGAAAAGCAATAAATTACAGCCAACACTATTTTTGTCAGTTAAAGGTATTTACTGTTAACATTTGTGAGAAATTACTAAAGATTTTGCCACTGAAGTTTTCTCTAGTTTCGATTAATTTCTTTCCCACTTCTGAACTCTTTTGACCTGTGAAGAGGGGAATTAATAAGTCGCCTCAGTATCCTTCGCAAAAGTCTACGAAACATGTTTCAGAATAACGCCGTACTTCTTCTGAATAGAATAAAAATGGGTTAGGTTTTATAATAAGTTAAAATGGAAGAAATCGTCTTCACTTTTCCTGAAGTCAGTAAGTTTTGATGTTTCTGAAATATTCAAGTTTCTCTTATGATTAAATGAAAGGAAACATCTTTGTTCAGTTTAATTGCGTTAAATATCACATTCGTTTACTATCAAATTGAAAAAAACTTTACAGTTCTGAACCAAAATTTTTAAATTATGATTTTCAAATGGTATCTTGATTCATTAGTCCACTCTGACTGACTTTGACAAGAGTTAACAAGATAATTAATGCTTTTAGACAGTGTCAAAAGCAAAGCGGCCTCATAATATGCACGATTTTATAAACAAAATTTTATCGGACGTGACCACTTTTGACCCCCCCCCACATCCGGTCAGGGAGTGGTCCTAGAGGTTTGATTTTTTGGACGTGGTCACCTACTTTTTGATGCTGAACACAATGGTGAAGGTGTCATTCTAATATCTCTAACCGTTTGATCACTACAGAGTGTGACATCCAGCAACCATAAAAGCAAGAGCGGTACCCTATGTTTTACAGGCAAGCTGTAACCTGGGGGCCGCTAAAAATTACAAGCTGAAGCAAAATTTTTTTTTTCCCTATAAAATATTAATTAAGACAAAGCCTATTTGTTATTTTTTACTTATGGCTTTCCTCAATTATCACTAACAATACTAACATTTTCTAAATTTTTTTTTTTAGTTGCGATCAGGCCCAGAGGACCGAGCAATGCAGCTGGAGGGTAGGCTCCAGTGTTCAGAACCTTCGGGACAAAGTTGAGGACGGGGGGTCGACCCGTCGCTCGCCCGCCTTTAACTCCCGGGAAAGAAACCCGGTACCCATTCTATAGAGGGCTGGGTAGACCCTAGGGCCCGTTTGGAGGAGAAAGAAGCATGGAAAAAATTCCCGTCCTCCACCGAGGCCGGGAATCGAACCCGCCACCTCCAACCCGCAGCCAAGCGCCCAACATTTTCTATATTATCTCTATTAATATCAATATTATTCATAAATATATTATTTCTGCACTTGTAAAATCTGTCATTTTTGTATTTTGAATATTCAATTCGTTTAAGTACTTTAAATCATTCAATGTGGACAGCAGATATTAAAATTTGAATATAAATGTATACTTCACGTTTTCGTCATTTTCATGACTTAAAAAAATTAAGAAATTTCAAGAAATAACATTATAAGGAAGTAGGCTTTAAGTTCTTCGAATTTCTTATTTTATTATGAGAATATTAATGTCCTCTGTCCATCAATACGTTGTTAATATTTATTTAAAATTTAAAGGATTCAGATAAGGAAGAAACAGTATAAAAATCTTGTTTTGTTCATCTTGAAGATTCATCCAGAGAAAAGAAATGGAAGAGAAAAAGGAAAGGACGTAAATGGAAGGAGTTCTCTATAATTTTTTATATCAATCTTCAAACATAAATATCATTCTACCACACATTATAATCGTAAGTATAAGATTTAGTAGAATTCTTAAGTTGAAAGGAAAAGTTAACTTGAAATTTTGTGAAGTCTTCTAGAAGATTTTCCACAGATTAGAATCAACTCTTTCCACAGTAAAAGATAATTTTTTCTGAATTCTGTTTGTGTCTCCAGAGATCAAATCATTATTTGAAGCTAGAGACTGATATGATAATAATTAGACAATAAAATTATTTAAAAAGAAAATAGGAATTTTGTAAGTAATTTGATAGGATGTTCTTTAAATTAGGCCTCCTAATTTACGAATTTAACTGTGAAATCTTATTTACGAAATATTGAAATCAGAAAATAAAGAAAAGATCAATTACTTTAATTTCGGATGCTATTTTTTTTATATACATGGTGATTCACGAAGATATGCAGAAACTTCGGGAGCTCATTTTACATGTAAAAGTAAAGAAAAAAAAGTTACATAAACATAGGTCCAGAAATGCTTCGGTATCGAGTTACGGCTAGCGAAAGATTTCGCCTATAATTTAGTACCCTGGGTGAAATGAAGACTGCTGGAAGTCTGGAAAGGTAAATTAAGGGGCGAAATTAGTGGTTTCTTATGGTTATTGACTTGAAAAATCGAATGAAACATGTCGCAGAACTGTATATTCCAGTGGTTTGAAGCTTATCCCACTTGGAACCTACAAAAAAGTTGGCAACACAGTAACAGCTGTTCAACAATAATGTAAAGTGCATTGTTTTGATTTATTGTGATAGTTACCAACTGAGGTGTAGTCCATGTGCGTATTGTTGTACTATATTACGGGCGAAATCTTTCGCTAGCCATAACTCGAAACCGAAGCATTTCCGGACCTATGTTTATATAACATTTTTTCTTTACTTTTACATGAAGAATGACCTCCCGAAGTTTCTGCATATCTTCGTGAATCACCCTATATTTGCAAATTTCGAATTTTCTCGTTAAAATAATGGACTCTTCTAAAAACTTTTTATGTTATCTTAAACTCTTATAAAATACTTTAAAACTGTGTTATTAAAATAAGTATAAAAAGTTAAACAGTGTTGTTTATTAAAAAGAAGGTAGAAAAAATTTAAAGGAAAAACAAAAAACAACTCATATACCTTTTACTCTTCTCTACGCCTAAATTACCTAGGCCTAAATTCTCTGTGCCTAAATGTTTTTACCTAAATTAATGCCATTTTCGTTTTTTAAATTAGGAAAATTACATCTTCAGTTAGCTCTTAATTATTGATCCATTATCTCCTAATCTGTCCATTCTCATCTGAGGATAAGGCAGCGTAGTTAATTGACGAATCAATTAGTATTTTTAAAATATTTTCCAGTCAAATATTTTACCTAATGTATCATAGCTATCAATTATGAACATAATAAATTACCGTTATGCTATATTTAGGTTTAATAAAATTTGTTTTGATTTACTCTGTTTAAAACTAAAAAACTGAATTTCAGTCTGAATTTGAATGAATGTAATAATTTTTGAAATTTTGATTGTTATTTTATAGAGGTACGGTAGATAGTTTTTTCGGGATGTCGCAACTTTGGTTAGCATTTGTTCGTCCTTTCGCTAAGATAAAGATAAATCTAAAACTATTCGTCATAAAAATTCGTCTTAAAATTTTAATTTAATTAAAACAAGAATTACTATCGAAGTCTACATAGATACAAACACGCGATCGCGATGAAACAGTGGAGATACCTAGCGGTAGTATGATGAAACGAATATGCTTGAGATAACGGTATCTACAGAAGAGAAACGAAATCGTATCCCTTAATATTAAGATTTTAAAGATAATAAAGAATAATTTGTTTGACAAAATAAACAAATAATGGAAATAGTTCTTATGTATTCTAAGAAATAACACGATTGGATATTGGACAATTTTGATTTGAAAACTATCAAACAATTGAGTTGAGAAAGTTGAACTTTCACTGACTACAATGTGTGTGTGTGTGTGTGTGTGTGTGTGTGTGTGGTGAGAATGTACAGCAGGGAAGCCGACCAAAAATGAACGGTTTAGCCTTTGACCTTAGCCTTTGACTTAGGGTTGATCCACAGTTTCGACGGAAACTGAAATGTAGGCATCCTCAATATTATACCTAACTTTTGACACCTTATTTATATTTCTGTGTCTCATGGTTTAACGGATAGAAAAATCCAATGTTTTCTTTTACAAATATGGATTGATTGAAAAGTTGAAATTTTAATATAAGATTAGGGCGGTGTGCACCAAGCTTTCGTTAACTTTGATGGTTGTTAAATCTCCCATTCATCAACTAATGAGCCGTTAAGCTTAGTCAGTCTTCAAAATAACTTAGTGTGCAACAAACATATTTTAACGAAATTTCACAGATGATTCCTTGATAGCGTTTCGTGTTTCTAAAAGTGGATGTGATTGGTTAATAATGCTTGACGTCATTTCCGGATATCTGTTCGTAAGAGCACTACGTTTCAATACGGCAGCCTCCATGGAGAAGAAAAAAAGAACACGTGGACAGAATTTTTTTCTTGAAGACACGAAATGTCAAGGAATTAATCGTATTTAACATTATTTTCGGAACATTTAATACGAAAAAAATGCATCTAATTCATCGTCAAAATCACAGGAGTTGGTTTCAATCGGAGCCGACATCAGCCTCCGAGTCTCTTTACAAATTGAACGACTCGGAGGCTGATGGGAGTTGACGAGCGATTTGAAGGATGGAAAATCGGCCATCTAAAATTTGACGACTCATCAGCGATTTAACGAATGTTGGTACACATTCGTTAAATCGCTGATGAGTCGTCAAATTAATCCCACCCAAAACACTTCGTGTAAAATAAGTTGCCAAGACTCACA
>JAFIDM010012231.1:90923992-90996283 GCA_023159025.1 Thereuonema tuberculata
TATTTTGTTGCTCATTTGCTTTGTCTTTGAATAAAAATTTATGTAAACAAAAGTCCAGTCATTTTAGCATTTTACTAATACATGGATTAGACCTAAAGGGGATACTATGTTAAAAAAAGACCTCTACCGCGAATTTATTTATTACAGGTTTTTAATATCTGTTTTAGTTTGTTGTATAAATATGTAAATAATTTCATTGAGAATCTACGCTGGGCTTCATGGTGGAAACAAAAGGCGAGAAAAATGTCCGGCTAGAAGTTTGTGAAATTACGAACGAAAAGTTTAATTTGTTCCAGCATTTTCTAAGTTATTTGTTTCTTTTTAGGATAATTAAATGGTTCTTTGAACTGATTGGTTCGGGCAACTGAGAACATGGAAGTGAATAACTAAAAACGCAGTGTTCCCTTTGGGTTTGTAACAAAACTTAACTTTTAAGTTCCTGAAATTACTTTGAATAGAATAAAGGGTGAGACCAAGTTGTATACTTAGTCTCAACCTTTATTTTATTAATCTTTACCTGCGCAACTATGCGCTAAAAAACATCATAGAGGCCGCGTGTAGCGTGCACATGGATTTTCTCGAAATTTGTTCTTTTGGCGAGTTTTTTATTGCTTATTTTAGCTTTTCGGGCTCCACATTGATTCCGACGTTTACTTTGAATAGAAATTGACGTTTTTTTTTTTATTTATAAAAGCAGAAACTATATGGCAAATTCAAACGAAACACAAATAAAACATATAAACAAAAAAATAAGATATACATTAACAAATATATAATAAAAATAAGCATAAAAAAGCACACATTTAAAAGAATTCACTGAACTATTTTTGGAAATTTTGTACTAGGAACCCAAGACAGACTGTTTCGAGGTGCATACCTCTCATCAGTTGGACTTGCCCAGTACTCATAGTTCAGTGAAATCCAAAGAGATAATAAACAAAAGACAAGATTAAACAAAACAATGGCCCTTGAGATAAAAAAAAAAAAAAAACATCAAAAAACAAATGAATATAAAGAATAAAAAGGGCAATAAATTAATATATAAAAAAAATAATAAAAGAAAGCATATTTAAAATTTCCACTAGCATACATTTGGCACATCATTAATTGAAGAAATATTGTTTAATTTTATTTAAACTATTGTAAAAATCGTACTTCAGCCTTCTTCCTAATTGTCTTATAAAGAATTTTAAGATTTCTGCAATAATTAAGTACATGTGGAAGATCGCTCTACTAGTCAATAGCATAAGTCGAGGAAGGGGCTTTACTTTGATTGATACTTAGTTTATCTGAGGAAAATTTCCTAAACAATTACAGACTTGGTCTCTTAGAAAGTTAATTTGGAATTAAGAATAGTTAGTTTTGATTGTAATTAGAAACTCTACTAAAACATGCTTGGAATTTAGAAGTTAGATCTAGATTCAACGAACTTATGTTATTATATTTACATTTTCATGATACTTCGTGTTAAAACAAAAAGGGAAAACCTAAAATCGTTGATTAGCACCTGAAGAATTCCATTGAATTTTTGTGTGAGGATTTCAAAAAGACTATTAAAATTTACTTCACTATAATTTCATAACCTCGAAAACATTTAGAGAAAAAATGTTGAACTTAATAAGAACAATTTTTTTTTTATTATTTTTTTTTATTTTTTCAATGAAGTATTTAGATAAAGTAAAAAAGGTAACTATATTCCAAGGTTTCTCTAAAGAAAACGTTTATATTTTATATACAAGAAGTAAAGTTAAAAGTGAAGGTACTAATAAGGTAGGTTGCCCAAATAAGGCCTGGTTTCAAATAAGGCCCATTCTTCAAATTTTATTAATAGAACGTTTACAATTTACCAAGATTAGTTATGTTTCAGACAGGTCCTGGCTTCTAGCGGCTACACCAAAAATTAGATCCGTTGAAGTGGATAATTTCACCATGTTTGTTTCAGTTGAACAGTAAAAGTCGCCCGAAGCTTTTGTCGTTACTATTTCAACTTAATTTGATAAATCGTCTGCATTTTTTGGCAACTAAATATATTTAAACATGTTTTATGTAATTTCAAAGTGTGTATTGAATAGAATAAGATACTGTATTTGATATTTTCCAGTTGACGTGCATTTAAATACTTTTAGTAAAACAATGCATGAAAGCGTGGGTTAACAGGGGGCTCCAAATAAGGCCCTCCATTCTATAACATAAAGTAATTCTATATAATGAGAAAAAATATAACAAAAATCATCAAAGCTAGTTTTAAATTCACAATTTTATAAATTAATTACTAATTAAATATTAATTTGTAGCTTAATATTTAGTCAGAACTAAATGTTGGAAATTGGCTGTTTTCTCTGCCAAGCTCTTGTCCCTGTAGGCGAGTTTGCCTGTGACTAGTAGTGGGCCTTATTTGGAACAGGGGCTCCTAATAAGGCCCTTCAGTTATATTTTCAAAACTACGTTATTACAGAAAGAATTCCAAATGCATCTAATTCTAATTTCACTTTTTCATAACAGCACACTTTAAACTATCTTTCAAGACAGTTTTCAGAATTTTCACTCTTGCAGTAGAAATGTAAAAAATCTTTAAACGTTAGGTGGGTCTTACTTGAGCAACCTACCTTATATAAAGATTAACGAAACTATTAAATAGAAAAAAAAGTTAAATAAGGTTGAAATAATTTACATAATTTTCCTGTGTGAAAAAAACAATAACTTCTTTTTATTAAGTAATTAATTTAAAAATGTAAAGGTGTCTATATTATTGGAAAAACTAAAGAAAACTAAATAAGTTTAATATTGTTAAATTATTTACTCTTAATTAATAAAAAAATAATTTAAAGAAATTAAGTTATTAAATATTAAAAATTCAAATGTTTATACCTTTTTCGATAACAAATAAAAAAATGTTTACAAAAATATCAGAATACTTTTAATTATTATAGTGGTTTTAATATATATATAATTTAATAAATCTAAAATAAGTAAAAAAAAAAAAAGAGCAAGATGATTGAGCTTGAGTTGTAATTAAATGAAAGGCGTTTATTTATTTATTTATTTTATTTATTTATTTATTTATTTATTTTCACAGGGGGTTGTTCATTATCAAAAAGGGTTTTTTTTTTTTATTTTGTTTCATATTATCAAAATCATAGGCCTAATTAATGTTTTATTTACACCTTGTATAATATTTATTTGATAGTTTAATTCAAAAAAGTAACTACAAAAGGCAAAGTAGTTTTCATTTTCTTTATTAGAGTTCTTTACTCTTTAACCGTATCTTTCATTCAGTACTTCTCAATTTAGTTTTCGTTCGCGGCACTGCGGCTATTTGCTAGAATCTGGCGGTATTTTTCTAAAGACGAAATTAATTCATACCTGTACTTTTTAACACGTATAATTTACTCACAGATTAACTCCTGATTTTAAGTCAAAATTCATGCAAAAACTTATAAAGCTAAAGTTTTGCACAATTTATGTTATGATTGCTTCGAAATTGTGAATTAATTTCTTGAATTAGGAGACCAAAGATGGAAGATGACCAAAGATTTTTAGATTTATAGAAGTTAGGTAAATTTCAGAACCCTTGGATAAATAAGATAGTCCAAATCTACATTATTATTTCAAAAGAATTTCCATTTTTATGTAGTGGTAAGTTTTTGATACCTTGCAATAGTTCGTAAATATTTTTTTACTTTTTAGCTTTCTGAAGAACCTGATCAACGTAAAAATCTACGAAATTATAAAAAGGGCTAACAATGGGTGAGACCAAATTATTTACACTACCAAATTATTTACAAGTGTAAATAATTTGGTCTCACCCATTGTTATTATTAATAATTCAAATGCACAGTTTGAATTTTTATCCTTTAAAAAAAATTCATTGAGGCCTGCGCACTGCTGGCACATGAATTTTCATTGTGTATTATTTCCTTTGAGGCACCACTGCACTTCCGATGTTTAAAAAGGGCTATTAGCTGTTAATAATTACACGTTAGTTTATTATGTAAGTCATTTTGTTTAATTGAGATATTTATTAGTCTTTTGTTTAGCATCTCGTTTAACAAAATATCATTAAATTTTGAATCCCTTTTCATTACATGGGAGAAAAACACGAGTTTTTTTAACTGCTTTTGTAAAATGCAATTCAATTTTTAAAATTCTTCAATAATAAATTATAGAATTTAGATTATATTATGATGGAAAAGGGAAAAAGAAATAAAAAAGTTCTTGAGCTCTTGAATCATTAGAGTCGTAACTCTAGAGCTTTATTTAAATTAGAACTGAATTATTCAAAATTTCATAATAGAATTTTGCAATTTCCTACTCCATTAAACGATTTTCTTTGAATATCTCTAATTTAGAAAAGTAGTCTATTTTGCAATTGAAACCAAAGAGTTTTCATGAAATCAATCAGGGCCCCCCCAGCGAAAATCCTTCACGGGCCTTACGGAGCTATTTCGAGCAGCACCCTGGCCAAGGCGCGGGCCCCCCTTTTCAGCGGGCCCCCCCGCAATGCGGGGACTAGCGATACGTAGATCCGGCCCTGAAATCAATGTAAGTAATTAATAAACAGTTTGTTTGTTTAAAAGTGTTTTCAAAAAGATTTAAGATTTTAACAGGTTACAACCCTTACAGCTTATAAGTTATTCCTTAGTATTCAGCAATAAATATATTTAAATTGATTTTTATAAAATAAATTAAGCTTTTTACAATTCATTTAAAAAAGAAGCATAATAACAATTTATCTAATACATAAAAGCCTTAGATAAATGAAATAAGTTAGATATCGGCCTAATTCTCTGATTTTTTAAAATTTTGGATTCATAAGTTTTTGTTGTCTTCCAATGGTTGGAAAATTTATCATTTAAAACAATTGAGATATTTCTTAAAGAGTTTATAATAGATTTACTATTTAAAATAACGCGAAGTTTTAAAGTTCCAATGTATATATAAATTACACACACACACACACACACACACACACACATATATATATATATATATATATATATATATATATATATATATATAAATTAATGTATACATGCATATACGACAGTTTTTAATTTTTGTGATAATAAACTATCTATCTATCTATCTATTCTTTGCGCAGTATATAAGCTTTTAAGAATATTTATTTATTTATTTATTTATTTATTTATTTTTCAATTTTACTCATTTCAAATCAGGGCAAGTAATATACGGTAAAACACGTTTACATACGAACAGAAACTGTATTGAATAATGAAAAATTATTTACTATTTTCATACTGAAAACATAAAATTACAGTATTATAAAAATAATTAATTAATACAGAAATACATTCATTTTCAGTTGCTTGAATTTTTGATGTTGCCGTAAGCAAAAGTCTAAAGATGATGGTAGTAAGAGGATCCCTGTATTTCTTTATCAGACGAATCACAGCCCAGTTTGGCACTGAATATTTTAACTTCTACTGTATCTTTATACTGAAATTTGTCATCATATAGATCTTGAAGAAAATATTATTGTTTTTATTAAAAATATTATATTACTAATACAGAATTGGATAGTTATTAACGCTAAACTTTCTTTAGTTTCAAAAAAAAAAAAAAGAAAACTTGAGCTAATTTATTAAATATGAAATTCGCAAAATCGAGATTTTTACTATAATTCCTAAAAATATTCAAAATTATTTTTTTTTTATCTTTGTCATTAACGCAACCAGAAGTACAGTAAAGGAACTTTAGAATTTGTTATATCTATTAGTTGAATATAATGAATTCCACTAAAAAATTATAAAGTTACAAAGAAAAGATTACGTAGGAAACAAAACTTAAATATTTAACTTAATGAAAATAATTGTCTTGACTTAATTTTGAGCATTAAAATATTTCTATTATTATTGTTGTCTTTGTCATAATTATTGCGTAATGAAAATGATTATCTTATAAGGTTCTTAATATTTTTAATTGTAAATATTGAGTGAAGATGTCAATAATTAACTAAGATACGATGAATTAACTAACATATAATATAAATATAACTACCACATAATATAGATGCATATGTTAAATACAGGCCTCTGAGGGAGAAGAGTAGGAGGGCCATTTGATTTGGGCCTCGCAGTCTCGGAGGTATATATGATAACTTTATAATTATGCAAATCATCCCTGCATACATAATATATAACCTTACAATTGTATAAAATCGTTCGTGTAAATATCTATCTATCTATCTATCTATCTATCTATCTATATATATCGAACACACCAAACTCAAAGCCTAATCTTCGACTTTCGCAATGCCAAGATTTCAATCAATCATTTGCAATTTACAAAAATTGAGCAGTGTTTTCACAGAAACAGTAATTTGAATTTTGTATTGGCATTTTTCAAATTTCAGATTACTGTTCTGATTAGGGATATATACATATCCCTAAAGCATAATTCATAATTTTCTCTTTATTTTTTTTCTTTTGTTTTTCTTCAGCATCTTCTGAGTTAGAAAATAAATTTTTCCTTCCTGGATGAAACAGAAACAAAACAAAGACAACAGAAATTGCAAAACAAAAGGCATTACTGCAAAACGAATCTGGAATTTGGATAAGAAGGATCCAATAACGTGGAAAGGACTAAATTAATCCAATGTTGAGCTTAACAGTAGGCTTCAAAACTCCCAATTACCGTTGGGTGTTCACTTGATTTCTTTCCGTCGGAAGTAAATTAATCGAAATGGAAGAAGAAAACTTCCTTTTACGGAACAATATACGATGAAAGTGAAAGTTCGGAGGAAGAAAACGTGACAAAATTAATGGAAGTAGATGATAGAAAGGAAGCAACAGTAGAAAAGCACTCCATTGTTCTGAGGAAGAAGGAAAACTTGGAGCAGTGACAACGATTATGTGCTGGAGGATGGTTTATGCCGAATTATTGTAGTGGGATTTAGGTGTTTTTTTTTTCTAGAATGAGGAACCGGAAGAGTTTGAGACTTTTTAACAAATGGCAATATAGTCTGCTCTGTTATTTACTGATAGCTACAGATAATTAGTTTTGTTATATTTATTTAGGCCATCAGTAATTTGGCGGAAATCTGTTTAACTAGACACATTCGTTTAAATGCCCTGTTTTCAAGGAAAGAAAATACGACAAATTATTATTCATGAATCAAAAACAAGCTCTGCTATCTGTAAGTTATAATTAAGTTTATTGCCAAAAATATTAATAAATGACTCTGAAAAAGATTTACTAATCACATACATTTAAGCTGCGGCAAGTTTACGTTGGCGGAATGGAACCAGAAAATAATAATAATAAAATAAAGGAAAAAGGAACTTTGGGTGAACCTCCTTGAAAACAAAACTATAAAAATTGATTTTTTGAAATAAAACTAAAGTTTAAAAAAAACAAAAAACAAGGCAAAATTGTATTTCAGAATTATACGTGGAAATCTATAGTTCATTGTACTTTATAACAGGTAAAAGTGAAACTGTTTATAAGATAGTTTAGTTAAGAAGTAGTAAATTACTGTGTTCATAGAATGAACCTTTTTCCTCGGATAAAAATATTATAACATTTATAAGAAATAGCTCAGAAAGTCATATGGAAACACAACATTCCTATATCAGCTTTGCTCTCGTATTTTATAAATATGAAAATTATATCCCTATTACTGGTAAATCTGGAAAGGAAGGAATAACATTTTCTCTTTTGACATCGTCAATACTTTGTTAATTCTACTATGATCAAACTATTGATCAAAAATATAGGTTACACCACAAGGTATTCTCAGTTGCTTATGAGTAAATAAGATATGTGTTTGCATAATGTTTGTAGTTACAGTTTTAATTTCAAATGCTACAGCTGCTTGTTTTTAATTTGTATTCCGAAAGAATCGTATGAGGGTTCCAATAGTCCCTCATCTCAGATGAAAGATTAACTTCACTGTATATCCATTGTTAATCATGCATTTTATATCTAAGTAATGTTAAGACAATTTAATTAATTTTTAATTAAGACTACATTTTTAGATTCCTTGTTATGTTATGGTATTGAAACAACTAAATAATATAAATATGTTAATTGAAAAAATATTAAACTAATTATCAATTTTATTCTGATAAAAGGAAACTAGAAAATTACAACAAATCCTTTCGCCTACCGAAAAAATGTTACATTCATATTTTAATTTTTTTTTTGATGTATCAGACCTTTTTCTAAACGCCTTAAACTCTACTGATACAGGAAATATATAGAATAAAATTATTCCATTTGATTTTCCTAAGAATAATTATGGCATGAGATATTACAACGGAATTCTAAACAGAACATTTAACCAATTACAGCCATATATGTTTCAAATTACATCTTACAAACGATTGAAATTAATACTCATTTGTGATCATATAGATGGTAAAATTACGTAGAGCAATTAGTCTTTCTTTTTTTCGACTATATTATTTAAAATTTACAATATTTATATTAGTTATCAACTTAACTTTTATTTTATATAACTATAATTTTTGCTCATAAATATATGCTTTCTTTATTTGTTTTTTTAATTAACTCAATTACTTTGTAAATAATAAATAACTCTTTGTTTCTTTTGTTTTTGAAGTGTGTATTCTTAATTCTTATTAAACTTTTAGCTTTTTCAATCCTTCTAAATTTTTATCAATTCAGTATCTGCATCACAGACTTTTTTGTTTGTAAAATTTGCAGGACTGTAACGTACGAATGTGAATAATAATAAAAAAACATACTTTACAATTTATGATGTTCAGTATTAATGGTAGATAATGATCTCACATAGAACTATTATCGTCTCCATGAGGCTTCATATCGTTTCCGTGTATTATTTTTTAGTTACAGTTCTCAATCTGCAGCATAGTTATTTTTCAATCTAGACTATTGAAAAATAACTTTTGCGAAATTGTCTGTTTATATGATAAAAATAATGAAACATGGGTGCAGTGTCGAAAATGTACCACGAAGACCATCGTAGGAAAGAGTAAAAAGATACTGACAACTCCATGGGTAATAATTATCATTACTTCTCTCTTATCTCATGTCATCTACATAAATTTAGGCAACAATAATTAAACAGGTGACGAAATGCTGAACAAATACCATAAAGAGGTTTTTATATAGAAAATGATAACTGCAAACTTACAAAATTATGTTTGTAGAAAGAAAGAAATAAGGAAATAACCTTTCTAAGTATTTCAGTAATTCCATTGCCAAAATTAAAAAATAAGTTTGATATTAATATCAGTAACATATTCCCTATTGAATTAAAGCAACATATTTTGAATCATTTTTTATTGTTGTACGCTGAAAATAGTACTTTACGTCTATCAGTCCATTTCTTTAATGAATTTGAATGATATTAACAAAGACTTAATATTTGGATGATATTTCTTTAAAAAAGGACTCTTTTTTTAAAAAAAAAATCACAGGTTGTAATTATCATTTTTTGATTAACGTATGTATTTCTACATGCTAATTTTATATGTTTAAAGTTATCATTTTCTATATGAAAACATCTTTTCGATTTTTGTTCATCATTTCGTCACATTTGTCATAAATGTTTCCTAAACTTATGTAGATGGATATAAGATAAAAAAATAATGGGAAATTATTACATATGCAATTATCATTTGAAGATTACCCAAATATTATTTTTTTAAATATTTAATCTGCTTTTTTTTAAATAGCAAATTAGATTTTATTTATATTTCATTCACATTATATGTATTCGCTCAGAAAACTTTGTCTAATTTGATTAGAAAATAGAAAACAAACAAGCGAGTGAAGAGACTGGTTTTTTTTTTTTTTTTGCAATTGTTTTCAACTACAAAAATAATGATAAGTTTGTAAAATTTCAGAGCAAATAAAAAATAATGTTTTTGTTTTAAATTTTTTTTTAAAGTTCTTAGTGTGTTTGTTTAAGTCTTCATTTTTAAAAAAATGTTGAAATTTTGCTAAAAATAGTAAATGACATTGATAAAACAACTATTTTCTTACACTGACAGTAAGTTAATTAGTTTAACCGAAAAAAAATAAATAATCTTCTACAATAAATTGCCAATTGTGATAAGGCAATGAGAGGACTTAAAAACATGATTTTGAAATTTTTAAGAATTTAAGATTATTGATTTCAAGTCATCCGCTGCAGAAGAAATCTTAGAACTTATTGAAAAATTAATTAATTTCAAATTGCAACATATTCCCTTGACATATAGTTGCCTGAATATTCAAATTCTATCTTTTTAATCATTATTTTAATTTAAACAAACTTCAAGTTTACAGAAAAACGAATAAGCATAATGGTGATTGAACTTTAATCAAAGTTTTAAATGAGGAGAGAAAACATGAGGAAATAAATTTCTCTACGTTAGAACCGTATATAAAATATTGTCAAAATTTTATTTTGTAATATTTTGAAATAAAAATACATGTAATGTACGAATATTTTTCCCTGCAAGGTCAAAGTTTTGTAAAAACAAGTAAGCCTAAAAATCCCTTTTCTGCACTAGTTATTAATAAACGTTTTCCTTGAAAAATAGCAGAGGTTGTTTCCAATGTCACACATAATGCGAAAAAAAAAATAAATAGGAAAAAATGTTATTAGTATTTTTTTCTCTATAATCTGGTGTTTTTTGTTCTTGAAATTAACGGTCAGTAGATTGTAGAGAAATCTTCAAGTTCCCAAAATATTACGAAACATGTAATTAAATAAACTTTCCCTACTTCCTTTTTATTCCATTTCTAGCAATTAACTTAAAAAATGTGTACTCCGAATTACGCCTAACTATTTAAATAAATAAATAAATAAATCAATAAATAAAAACATTAAATCATTTTTAGAAAAGCAAAACCAAGAATAATATTCATAAAGGTAATTTTATTTTTCTAATTATATTCTTTTCACGAAATCAATTATAAAGAAAACAAAACTTATATTTACAAATAGTTAATTTGGAATATAGTTATAATCTTAACTTTATTTATTTTATTTTTAGGAAATTTGAAATTAATAAGAAATGCAAATATATATTATTTCGTAATAAGTTGTACATAGTAGGATATAAAATCATGCATTGTCTGAATGAAAAAATTAAATCTTTTAAAAAAAATGTTTATACGGTTTCAGATTTGATATTTTTTTTTCGCTGAATTAAAAAAAAATTTCCAATGCTTTCCTAAAATTTCACGAATATTCTTCAAAAATAATAATATTAATTATAAGATCTACACTAATTACAGATAAAACTTGGGCTGTGGAGTAGTGAAAGAATTTTGTCGACTTCTTTTCCGGCTCCAACCTATTAATTTATCGCCTACGATCACACATATTTAAAAAAAAAATATTGTATCGAAAGTGCAAATGCTCTTGGTCTTAGCTTGATAAATTCTTCTAGAAAATTAATTCTTTTTTTTTTTCCTTTTAGAATATTAACAATTGCTTTTTAAAGCATTAAATACAAATACAAATTTGTATTTGTATTTAATGACTTTTACATAAATTATATAAAATAAAGTAACAGTAAATAGTATATATATATATATATATATATACTATTTTAATATAAAATAAAATCTACACAATAAGAACATTTCGAGAAATTTCTATTTAGATCTCTTTTCTAATATAAATTATAAATGATATTTTTTTTGGCATTTAGGACTCTATGTCTTATTGAGTAATTAAGATAATTTTAATATTCCAAAACGATACTTAAATGTATTTTAATATTTTAGTATTTTTTATATTTCTTTTTCTTATGAAACAACCATGCTGTCTGAAGCACTACCTCAAGATCGAATCCACTTCTAATCATAATTAAAATCGAAGTAACGTATTAAAATGAGACACAGTTTTAATTTAATACATTATTTCGATTTCAATTATTCACTTGGATTCGTGAGGTTTCTAACCGACTCCGACTCCCCAGCCCTGGATAAAACATTTCAAGCCATACCTGATATCACAATTCAGTCTTCCCTCGACTTACGCCCAGGTTCCGTTCCACCCGGCAGAACATAAATCGAACGGACGTAAGTCGATACATAAAATCAACAGAGTTATAGGGACTTTAATTAGTATACTGTCCCAAATACTATATATTTCACTGATAGTGGATTATTAGCAATTATTATTGATAAAAAACAAGAACAATAATAATGATGAAAGAAAGAACAGACTATAATATTCACCAAGACTATTGCTGGACTTTGTAGTTTTAGATTAGAAAAGGACCTTGTCGTTGTTTCGTCACTATCGTCGATTTAATGGAAGCAGATCCTTTCACAGCCTTTACAATTTTATTTTTATTTTTCAAAATGGTCGTCACTGTAGAATGAGACCATCCGAAGTCATGTGCGATTACATTGACGGGCTTATCAGTTTCATGTTGCTTTATAACTTGCAACTTCGCTTCAAGATGAAATTATCTGCCTCTTTTTCTGTGATTCGTCACTAGGTTTTATTATTGGGCGTGTAGGGGCCTTGTTGCACAAAATATCGCGAAATATTTAATGATAAATTCACAAATAACCTATTTCTCAAACACAAAAATCAACAGAGGAACTGTTGAAGACATGTGCCGATTGCGGACTGCCGAGGAAAGTTGCCGCTGAATGAGCTGTTGCCACTGGCTGATACATTGTTGCTAATGAGAAACCTTTTTACTTAACGCTCGCTTTCGTCTTGTTCGAAAGTATGGTCAAAAATGTTATTTATTCTCTTATGGAATCACGGACATATCTTCGAACCGACGTAACTCGAGCGGACGTAAGTCGAGGGATCACTGTAATTAATAAAGAAGCAGAAAAGTAGTTTTTGTTGAAATCGCTGAGACAAATAATATGAACCTTAGTAATATAAAAAAAAATACTTTAAAATTCAATTAAGTCTTGAAGAAGTCTAAGGGACGTCCATTAATTCAAAATGAGTTCAAAATGAGAGGGGAGGGGTCCTGCAAAATCTCACCAAATCTCATTTAAAGGGGGAGGGTTCAATGAAAATCTCACGACAACTTTTAAATTCAGAGAATACACACTTATAACAAATTATAACATTTTGTAATATTGTCTATGCCCGGGATTCCCCGATTTGAAACAAGCCCCCCGCAAGTGTCAGATTTCATTCGGGGAGTTCCCTGCCACGCCAGTTGGAATCACTGCGTGTCAGTCAGTCGTGATATCTGCAACGCATAAGGTGATGTTATTATGTTCAATTTGAATTTGTATCAAAACTTTACAATGCGTATGTTAAGCGGCATGCCGATAAGGCGAAACAAACGTGCCAGCAAGAAGTTAATCGTTTGTGGAAGGAAGCAAAGCTGATGTTCACCGATAAGAATGCTCTAAAGGATGTCTCTACTACCAAAACACATGGACGTCATGTGTCCAATCATTACAATAGAGGAAGCACATGAATACTCATGGAGTGAGTGAAGAATTAGGGAAGGTGATGTCGCAGCCTATTTTTTTACTTTTACTAAATTTAATTAAATTCGTTATAGTGCACCTCAAAAGTAGTATCATTTTTCTCCTTTTCTTTCACAGAAAAAAATATATTTCATAGAAGACATCAGTAACGCTTTAGGTATTTAGTGGTATGAAGCAAAATACAAGAACATATCAAATAAATTTAATTACTTAAAAATTATAAGGGAAATCTCACGTGAGGGGGAGGGGGGGGATCCCATCACATCTTACCAATCTCATCAAGGGGGAGCGGGTCTAAATTTTTTAACAAACATCTCACGTAATTAATGGACGCCCCCTAATAGTCATCTCCGCTGCAGGTGCCTACTACTTTATTCAATTGCTTGGAAGTTCGCCAAATTAATACAAAAGCCTAAAAGCTACCCTATAACATACATACGAATTGTAAGTAAACTGATTTCGTAAAACTTCTTGTATACTCTATCGAAAGTGTACTTTAAAATCAGTGAATACTGTGAAAATTAAACTAGAATAATAATAATAATAATAATAATAATAATAATAATACAACGTACAACAGTAGAATATTAATGCATAATTAACATTAAGCTAATGTCAGTTCCAAACATTGATATCAAGCTGCTGATCATCAACTATTGTATAAAAGTTTTATGCTGGAAACTTACAAACATACTAACAGCTAAATATGATTTTATGTGTACGTATATATTTTTCATCATCCAATATACAGGCTCCTGTATAATTTCTGTTTCTATTTTTTTAGTTGCAGTTTTTCCAAAATAAATATTTAAAAAAAAAATGTAAGTATTATCAAATTCCTGAAATGGTTACTTGGAAATAAAACTTCTTCTACAAATATCACAATGCAATACATAATTATAAATTGCATATTCATTATTCGCAATAAAACGACTTATTAGAATTCAGAAATATTATAGGAATTAACTTAAAATCCATCATTTTATTAAATAAAAATTGAAGCATCCTGCTTTAAGTACTTCCTTATGTGTGGCAAATTATGCAAATAGTTAAATAATCCTTCCTTAAAGTGGTTTAGTAGCTAACCACTTAATCTTTTCCACTATAATTAATCAGAATATAATTTCTTGTTCCTGTTACTTCTCATTGAAAATTAAGTCCAATGGAAACCTGATCCAATTGCAGTTACTGAAGATTAAGCGAAGCGCTTCACTTGTGCTTCATGATATTTTCCACTAAATAAATTAGATGGAAGAAGATAAACCTGTATATTCACTCAAAGAGGAAATTGGAGTAAGTTCCCGAAATCCCGAAAAAAAAACATAAAAAAATAATTGTTACGAATTCTCAGTGGAATTGTTATTTGCCATTAAATGCCAGTCTAATCTTCCTTCACACCCTACTTACTCTCAGTCTATGTTTAAAGTGTTTGCTCTGTAGCAGATTTGGTCTTATCAAGTGTCTAATTCCCCCAAGGCATGATAATGATAGGAATAACAGTTGAGATTGCCTCAAGGCCAGACCTTGTAATTCAGCTCCAGATATTCTTTAAATTGCGATTCCTCCGCAGACAGATTGACCTCCATCGGAAATCCTTTAGTTTACCTTCCCAATCGTTTGGATAGTGAATGGCTAACTAACTTTGTTGATAAAAGGAAGACAGGTCTTAATCTGTAATTTGAACTAAACGAACGTCAACAAAGTTGAAAAGTCTCTAAAGCCCGAGGGAAAGGCTATTGTTCGAAATAAAACCAACAACATAACAACAAAATAAAGTACTTTTATTTTAAGGTTATTTATTTATTTTATTTATTTGTTTTATTTTATTTTGAAAGATCAATTCAGGTCTGTTGTTTATCGGGAAGCGATGATACTTCGTTTACGAAGTTGAATTCTTTTTTTTCTATTGAAGAAGTTTTAAGATTTTTATATATTTCAAAGGTTTCTCATTTAATTCTTGTAACAGGCTTATATATGATCAAAGATGAAATGGGGTACAGATCAGTCAAAAAAAGTTATGCTCTAACCCACTCGAAAAGTTAAATAATAATGAATTTTAAATTAATAATATTTAAAGCTTTAATAAAGAAAAAGTAACTTTTGGGGGGACCCAGGTGAAATGCTCTACTACTTTTATCCCCCCACCCCCACTGACGTTTTGGGGATTCAGTATATTCTCGATATCTCGAAGTTGAAGGGACGCTAAACAAATTCGAGATAGCGAATTTTCGAGATAACAAAGTCGAGATTACATGAATATGTAATATCAAGCGGAAAAATAATTTTTCGACATATCAAGGTTTTTCGAGATATCGAGAGTACACTGTATCATATTATCTCCCACAAATTGGCTTTTTAGAATACGAGGATTATTACGTAACTGCCTTCCCTCTTCTGATCTTATCAATGCTTTCTATTCAAAGCCAGTCATTTAGATAACTAATATTAAAGTACACTTTTTCCTTTCTTTTGTTATTTCAAGTTTTCGATTGAACTTGATCTTGTGTGCTCTTCCCTCCTCCCCCATCCCAAACTAAAAAAAAAACTTCTCATCCTAAAAAAAAAAAAATGCTTTACATAATTGGTTAAAACATTGAGAAAGTTTAAGTCTTTCCAAATAGTCATTTTGTTACACAATACTTCTAAAATGTCTTCTTTGATAAAAACAACGATATTTCATTTTCAACCAAGCTCAAGAAACAGAAAACTTCTTCAGGTTGAATAACTGAGTTTTACAAGAATCTCTTCTTCCTCAACTGAATTCGTTAACGAATATTCGTTTAATAACGAATTCAGTGGAGGAAGAAGAAAGAGATTTCTTCTAAAACTCTGTTATTTAACCTGAAGAAGTTTTCTTTAAAGAAAATGAAATATCGTTGTTGGTTATTAAAGAAGACATTTCAGAAATATTGTGTATATCATTTTTACACGAAAAACATTGTTTTAATCATTTTGTTCCTTACATTTAAAAATGTAACATTAAAAATATTATGTAATGAAAATAGGAATAGCCTTTTAACAATGAATTCTACTGTTTCCGATGAATTAAACCAAGCTCAAGATATAACAACATCGTCTTTTGAGATTACAACTTTGCAGTAACTCAACCATTTAGTCAATGGCTAGCGTTTACCGAATGTCTTAAGACGCATTAAGATTAAACTAGGAGCTTATCTCAATATCCCTATCCTGTCTTTCTATTTTTTACATAATAACAGGATGACAAGATCTTTTTTCAGTCAAATACACAAGGAAAAATAGAATCAAAGGAAAAATATAACGATTGGAATTAATCCAATAATATAGAGTAGAGAAATGGTGTGAGGTCAATAGTCAGTATTATTTAAATTGCTTTTTGTTTTTTTGAAGGAAAATTTGATACTTACTTTGCTGTTTGATTAAAGATCGTTTTACCAATTACACACCAATTGTAACATCTAAAAGAAGCTTTTCCATTCTCCAATGAATTAAATTATTTTTTCCTGTTATTAAATGGTTTCAGCAGCATTTTTAATCCAATGTAGATTTTATTCTATTTTCAATTATTTTGGAAATTCATCTGGAAAATAACCGAAGTACTGTTAGGTGAAGCACTCGAAAAATTCGCGAACTTTTTTGTCACAAAAAAATACTCTAGTCTATTAGCTTTCAAAATCCTTTTGAGTGAACAATTTATTGTAATATACGTAAAGGCCTTTCCAACTGAAGAACATTCAATCAAGATTACTTTCAACATAAAAATAAAGCCGTGAATTTGGGAAATTCTTCAAGAATAAGTTTTGGGTAACGAATTTTACACCACCAAATACGCTAGATTTCATAGAGAAAATGTAATTTATAACAAAACAAAAATCCCGAAACATCTGGAGAGATACTGGAGAAAGAATCTCCCGAATTTATCGAATCTTCTTCGAGATCTTGATTTACTTTCTTAGCTCTATCTTTCTTAGTAAAATATTAACCACAAACAGTAAATAAAGTGGTTTTAACTTAGAAAACTAGTCTGTTAGTGACCTAAGACTTAAATCATATTTATAAGTTATCTATATTTCAGAGGAATAACAACAATAAAATTTCAGAGGACTTAAAACTGTAAGAAATAATAAAAATAAATTATTTATCCTTCCAATACAATAAAACTTTAAGAATTAATAAGTTTTCAATGATTTGTTTTTCCTCTGTAAGTAACTGTCAAATTCCAGAAGAGAGTTTCAGTTCTCAGGAAACCTTGCTCTATTTGTGCATTTAATCCCTCAAAGTTAACCGATCTAAAATGATTAATGACAACAATGTACATTAAGAATGTGAAAAATACAGATCTCATTAAAAGTTTTGGAAGTTAAGCGTTTTTGATGTGTGTTCTAGTCTTAATTTTATTTCCTCGCATTTTTATTAGCTTGGGCTATTAGATTGCAAATATTTCTCCAAAAAATTGGAGAAAACTGATAAAGTAAGAAATATGAATTTTTTTTTTTTGTCACGCATTAGCTTTCTTATTTTTTAGACATAAATTTATTTTTGTAAATGCCAAAAAACTAATGGAACTTCTCCATTTCAAGTTACTTGTTTTGCCTGTTTTTACTTCTTCTTTTGTAAGAATTAATTTATTTTTAATAATAATAATAATCATTACCAAGCCGCGTCTTTTGTAATAAGTCCAAATTGAAGGTTCTTTTCTGTTCGTTTTTGCTTTACCTGTTTGGAAGAAAAAAAAGGAACCAATTGTCAAATAAGTCAGGGTTTGTTTTGTAGGGGTCCGTCTCAGATTGATGTTGTAGGGTGGTGTTGATCTACATCTTTCCCCTTCAATCGACCTTTATGCAGTCTTTGGAGGGGTACATGAACCCAATTACAGTAAGAATGACACTAAAAAGCAAAGAGAAGGGAAGCCAAAACAAAATATCTCATGACAAACACTAAAACATGTTTACATCTGAAATCTTTAAACACATCATTTTATCAACAAAAATGAACTTTATAGGAAAGACCTAGTTTATTTGTTTGTTGTTTGTTTTAATGGTTTTAGTTTTAAAAAAAATCTTTATTTTGAGTTGAAAAAAAATCTAAAAAAAAAAAAAAAGTTTAAATTGAAATATAATTTAACAGAACAACCATTAATGTGATACATTTAAATTTAAATATTTATTTTCTTAACGTATTCCTGAAGAACCGTAATAATAATAAGTATTATTGATTAAAATATTGGTTGAATATTTCAATAATTCTTATTACTACTACGTTTCTTCAGGATTATTAGTTACTCTAATTTTAAAGATGATAAAATAAAATAATTTTAAATTTAATGCAAAAAAAAAAGTTCTTCAAACAACAAAACTGTTCTAAAGACAAAGTTTATAAATCTCTATATTTTACTTTCTTAAGCTTAACTAGAAAAATTATTAATAAATTAGTTAAAATTGTTACAGATTCAGGTTATTTGAATTGAAACCAATAAAATTAATATATGAGGAGTAGATTTCTAAATGAATTAAAAGAAATCCTACGATTTTTGATTAAGTTTTATTATTATTTATTCTTATAGTTAATAAGACAGCTGTTTCGATAGCTTTCTTCGATTACATCAGTTTTATTCGATGATCTGGTAAATTTAGGTAAGAATTTAGAAAATATCCCCTTTCTATCTGAGCTGTCCAGAAAAACAAAACAAAACCGGAAGTAAAATTGTTACCAGAATCCGTTTAGTTAATGAAAGGATAAAGGTGTGAAAGAAATATGAGCTTCAGATCCCTTACGATTGGAATAAATTAGTTACCATTAGTAGATTAAACTGACTTTTCTTTTCTCCATTGAATAATGTTAACTCCTACATTTATTTACAAAACTTAAAATTTCCGTGAAACTTTCTTAACTTGAAAGTAACTTATATAGAAAACTGTGCTTTTTTACATTCTTTTTTTTTTATTATATTGCTTAATTTTATATATATATATATATATATATATATATATATAAAACTAAGTATTTCATGAAGAATTAGAGACGTAGAAATCCATACCCATTAAAATATCTAAAAGAATTATATATATTTTGGCCTTTGATATATTTTTATGGACATGGATTTCTGCGCCTAATTCTTCATGAAATATATAGTTTATGATTTTGAAGTATTTTCAGCCGCAGAAAATCAGTCAGATCCGTTAAGAGTTCCACAGTTCACAGAACTTTATGGTTCAGTTGCGAGAAAATAAGCTGAAATAGATATTTGTTTTGTCTTTTCCTAATTTCATTATTTTCTTTGTTTCAATGGTTTATTAAAAATCTGCGCGTACCATGTGACATACATAAGCTGGGAGTCCTGTTAAACTTGACCCAATCCTTATAACGGAGTAGAAACACCGAAACCTACTATTTGGGTTGGGAAATCCTTTCAACCTTAGGGAAGGTGTAGAATCGTCGATTGTTGCCGAGAGCAGTTGCCAGGTGCTGCTCTACATCTTCCCCCATCCCTCCCAGGGTACTTGAACCCAATAACCCCCATCCGACGGAGTCCATCCACTCGGACCAGACGAGCGGCAGTGGAGGGATCTTCTCGGAGCAATGCTCTTCTCATTCGGGAAGTGCAGAGGCTCCCACGCGACCACCGGCTTCGGTTCGGGGGTTCAGAGCATTAACCCGCGCTTTCGCTCACCTTCTTTCCACCTGGACTGGAGGAAAGTCGACATTCTTGCAGACCCGAAAGAAACATCCGAAAAACTAGAGACCTTATCTGGCCAATTTGCCTTAGAATCTACTACTTCTTTGGGCTAAATTTAGAGGTCATTGTGCAGTAATGTTTTTAAAATGGAAAAGAAACAGAAATAAAATATGCCATTTAGGTGCAAAGGGGGAAAACCAATTCTTTCGAATAACATATTTATAATCCGTATCTAATATCATATTCTTTCAATATCTAAGTAAAAATATATTTGCTATATATCTAAATATTTGATTTTGAATTTACATTAATTAGTTTACACTTAAAAATTATTATTTCTCTTAAAAAGTACATGTTTTATTAATAAAAAAACAACAACAACAATTATCCAGTAATTAAGGAAAAAAAAAAATGAACGAATTGTTCTGAAATAGGCTAGCTCTAATAACAAATTCTTAAAAGCTATATTACGTTTTCCAATTACAATAATAAAAATATTGACATATTTCCAACTGCAACAATAATAAAAATATTGAACAAAATAATATTATTAATAATAATATAAGTAAGTTAATATTACTCAAAAGTAATATGTTTTTATGCTTGTGTTTTAACCATAAGAAAAAAAAACCCATATAAAGTTTTATCTGGAAATCTAATATTTGCATTAAATCTTTCATAATGAGTTAACAGTTTATGCTCCAGGAGTGAAGATCATTTTTTGTAGAAAATATGTGAGACTAAAATTTCAAATGATATTTATTCAATAAGCTTTTATTTTATCTTAGAAGAAAATAAATAAATTCTGCGTTTTAATTTACCCCTTAAAAACGAACAGAATATTGATCTATAATCTGTGATATTTGTCACTTGTTTATCTCTATTCTAATTGGCTTCATTATTACCGGACTTAGCCTCTTAAACTGGACCAAATTTCCAGTTAACCTAGTTTTAGCAACGATCAATTATTCCCTCTCCCTCCCAAATTCCAGAATAACCCCCTTCTTTGCGAATGCAATACAAATATTAAACACACACACACATACAAACATGCATCCAATGCTCAATCATGTCGATTGCAAGCGATTCTCTAATTCTTAACACCAGCAGATAAACAGGAAGACAACTGAGGCACGATTCGTAGAAGAACTCGTCTGAAAATGATAAATTTCTAATTGTTATGTCATCTCAGGCTATCTTTCAGGATATGATATAAATGGTTCACGATGTTCACATCAATGCCTCATAAATATTTCAATAGGAAAAAATATACAATTTTCAAACTCACTTTTCCTATCCGAAAATCGAGAAGAGGTTAGGAATATAAAAAGAAAAAGTTGGTAATCAAAATGGTGTAAATGGTATATAATGATATAAATGGTTCCCGATGTTCACGTGAATGCCTCATAAATATTTCAAAAGAAAAAAAAAGTACAATTTTCAAACTCACTTTTCCTAACCGAAAATCGAGAAGAGGTTAGGTAATACAAAAAAGAAAAAGTTGATAAACAAAAAAAGCGAAAAGATAACTTCGAAAACTCATACATAAGTTTTTATTCGTATGAAAACATTCACATTTAAGACAATTGTTTGACTCTGGTCTCCTGAATGGAATGTGTATTCATATTATTAGGGAATTCACACTGGAACTTAGACTTATGATTAATAAATAGTTCAGGTCCCTACGGTAAAATAATAATAATTAGTCCGTTAATGATTTAAATTTTAAATACATAATTTAGGAATGTTTAATTTTTGAATAAAAAAAATTGTGATAGCAAAAATCACTTGTAGAAGCTGGCCAGTATACTATAATATACAGTAACAATCTCCCAACTGGAAGTTCGTGAAAGAATCTAAAGTTTATTCCATTACGACGTATTACAAACGCAATGTTTGTCGTAAGAGAGAATTAGCTTTTCCACTTCTAATGCTTTCTTGGGAATATTTGTCGTCTTAATGCGGAAATCTCTCGACACGCAATCGTACGGAGAAATTTTCAAAAAAAAAGAAATCTCTTTTCAGTAAAAACACTGTAGATGTCATGTTTCATTTTTTACAAATTCAAATCTTATTAGAACACAGTGATAGATATACATATCGACTACTTGTTTAACATTTTCTAAGCAGGTTGCAAATTAAAAAATAATAAAAATAAAGAAGACATTCTTTATCAGTCACTAATACAAGGATAAAGACATCAGTTTTATTCTAAACCAGAATTTAGATTAAAAAAGTTTTGTGTTTAGAATTTTACAATACGAGATTGAAATATATAAGAAGTTAGATCCTTAGTAGTTAAGAAATTTGAATGTATTGTCGTTCAGTTTCTTATTTAAATTATTTCGTTATTTTAATTTCTGTTTATAATTTGATCTGTTATTTTGCATCTGACTTATCAATTACGATTGGTAGTAAGTTGAACAGATCAATTGAGCCATGGGTAACTCCAGCTGAGGAGATTATAAATCTCGAAAAAAAGCATTCCTGTAGAAAGACGAGAAAAAAGATGATTCAGAATTGGTACTTTTTCAGTATTTTGTATTAATTTATATATTAGTTAGATCAATGATTTATACCACAAACAAATTACATTCAGAGACTGTTTTATAAAACAGATTCTTTTTGTAGTATCGAATATTTTATGGGTTAATCATAAATCAAAATGTGTTCCTAAAGAAACGTATTCACTCAGAATACAAAACTAAGAAGTTTCAAACTCAGTTTTATCTTATTCTATTACCTACGAAATTATGTTTGTGTTGTTGTCATCTATTTAATGAATAATCTCTAGGCTGTCTTTTTTTTTCTGCATTTTTTTTTTTATTATTTTTTAGTGCAGAATTCTGAGTAAGATGTCAAGAACCTCCATTAATTTCAGGTCTACATGATTAAATTCTCGACATATTCAGTTCATTTTTATGGGTTGCATTTTTAATTTTACGATCAGGAAATTCTGAAGAAATGTATCATTAAAACAGAAATTGAATTTCAGTGACAGAATTACAAAGAACAGTGATTAGTTTTATTGGATAGATAAAATTATAAGTTTTAAAGACAAACATTTAACATGTACATACTGAAGTTCCTTCTATTTAGTTAGTGAACATTTACCTTCAAGTTAAGATTTAAAGCATATTAAATGTCGATTTTATTTTTGGTTTTTGCCAGATTACTGGTATGAATATATATTACTGAACACTGGTTTCCAGTGAACAGAAATTTTACGTCTAGGCTCTTACGTTATATTGGCTTTTCTTAATTTTCTATTACAAAAGGATTTAACACGTATTAACAACTATATAAACAACTAGATTTTTCAATCCTACAACTAACTGTAGGATTGAAAAACACAAACGGATGTTTAAAAAAAAATAAAAGGCATGACTAGTTTATTTATTTATTTATTTATTTATTTATTTATTTATTTATTTACAATCCTGTACAATTTACAATTTTTTTTTAACAGTTGTGGTATTTATCTGGAAGCCTATTAAAAACCATTTCTATCCATATTTTGATCCATATGTTTAATTTTTTTTCTTTTAACACTGTAAGAAAATCAAAAGATAGTTTTATTAAAAGACAAAACATATAAGAATCTGGTTCAGATTAAATATCGTGATAGTTTTCATTTCTTATATTTTTTTTTAATGGAAATTTCTGATAATTAAAGATAGCCTAATGTAATCTTTGTCTTTAATGTAATCTTTGTAATTTTTGAGCTCGCTGATAAATAGCAGATTATTTTGTATTTATTCATTAGAGAGCGTTTTTAAATAAAATTCTAAAATTACTTGTAACTTGAAAAAAGGACTAAAATCCTTACATTTCATTCAAGATAAGTACCAGTGTTTTTGAACAAAATCTGTTTTTACTTCCATTTATAGACTTTGTGAAAATGAATCTGTATAATATCCGAAACATAATAGTGTAATGGTGTTTGTCGGAGAATCTTTGGGATCTAAACACAACGAGTCAAATTATGGAACTAAACTGAATTAATTTATTACATGAAAACATTGGTTTTTATAGTATAAACATAGTGTGATTTGATTGGTTAAGTAATTAAAAATATACATAATGATTGGACAAGAACATAACGAATTTAGATTAATTAGCTGATTTAACGGATACATCGGAAAAGAATTTAAAAATAAACAGAACAGGAATAATTAGGAAAGAGAAAAGGAATGAATAACGGTTAACGATGAAAATGAATAAAACACAGATAAATATTTTCTAGAAAAATACAAATAAATAAGTAATTTCTAAAAATATTTGTACTTTACACAAATTGTTACAATAGTATATTTATTAAATCAATTAACCCTACGTTGTAGTTTATGTAATTAATGTTCTATTATGAACATTTCTTCAATTTATTAAACTATCTAAATATTCAATTAAGTAATACTTTATCTTCATGAGAAAGTTAGTTCTTTGTCTTTCTTCTTTCTACTGCTGAAGATTACACTAGCAGTTGTTGAGTAAGAATTCTATAAAAATAAACACAACGCAAAAGAAATGGAAGAAGAAAAGAAAGATAATAAAGGAATTAGTTTGAGCCATTTCTTAAATTCACTTTCTACAAACACTACAAGACAATTTTACACAAAGGAAAACATGTCCAAAATAAATTTTGGATTTAAAAGAAGTTTTCCAGAGCTTGGACTCTTGGAAGATGGATACTTTTTTTAAAAAATACTTTATTCTTCTAAAACATTATTTTGAGAGAAGCAGAGTAGCATAAATGATAAAATCGCCTTTAATATATACGGAGGGTTGATTTCTTTACAACCTGATAACTTCAAGTGCTCGTAGCTTCACGAAAATCCCTTCTTCCACCACCTATTCTGCTCAATGTGGTCACCAACATTCCGGACTATAGCCCTGCAACGTAACTTCCACTGCAGGATTGAATGCTGTAAAAATACACAAGAGTATTTTGTCCCACTCCTCTCTAAATACTTTCCATAGTCCATCAACTGTTGTAGCAGGTCTGTTCCCCAGTCCACGTCTTAATAGTCCAAAGCCACAAAAATCCATCGGGCTGACATCAGGGGACTTTACTGGAATATCCCTGAAGGGAATTGCACGCATTCTTGTTCTGGATTCTATTTCTTGATAGAATCTCAGGGACGATTTGGCCGTGTGGCTGGAAACCTTATTCTGATGAATGGCGATTTTATGATGTCAGGACCATACAGAGCAGATAGGTCCAGAGTATAGATTGGTGTCAGAACATTTTGTTGGTACTACTTGGGCATTCACTTTGGTAATTGGATAGCCAATTTATCTTGGTGACAGTATCCCGCAACCACCATGAAGTCTTTGGGAAAACATTTCTTTCACTGGCGCACAACATTAGATCTGACTTTTGCGAGACGATATGAAATTGCCCTGACCTTTCCACAGCCGGTAAAATGGACCCAAGCCTCATCCAGAGTGACCAAATATCTATACTTCTATACCAGATGTCACTCGTAGAGCGTCCTGCAATTGGTCCGTCTTTCAGATCGATCAGCGCAGGTACCTTATGAAACTTTTTCAGTCGGAGACGGTTCTTCGGAGTTTTACAGACAGTGGACTGAGCGACGTTGACCTTTTTGGCAATCACACGTTGGATGAGAGGATTTTCCTTATTTTTTTTTTCTATGCCAAACTTCGCAGCTTGGCCACAACAGAACGAACCTCTCTGAAATTTTCGTTTCCTGTCATCTTGATCAGGGAATTTCGTTCAGGAAGTCCGTTCGATGTGTTCCTAAGAATCACTGTACCCTTGTTGATTGAAATTCCTTGCTCTTTACATTGTTTCATTATCACTGAATATGAAAACTTTGCATGGAAAAGTGTAACAATGTAACCTTTCCAAAAACGATTATTTATTTTTGGAGCCATATCAGAAAGACAGTATTAACACTATCTTAAAACTAATCTTCTTAACAATTTAATTTTACCAATGTATTAAGAGAATTCACAGATTTAAATATCCTTTGAAACAGAATGAGAAAATGAGATTAGGTAACTTAATATTTTTAGATAGAAGAAGTTAAAAAAATCTAAATCTTGAACTTTCTACTCAACAAAATTTCATTTAACTATCAAACAATAATAAATGATGTATTATTTGTAAAATCTATTCATTAATTGCTTTCTTCTTATTACTGTATTTATTTGTTTACGTGAAGTCAAGAGAAATATCAAACAAATTGCTTGTATCATTTCACTAAAGCCCCGCGAACACCATGCAATTTTTCAGCAATTTAGTCGTCCGATTTTGACGTCACGAGCAGATATAATCAATAAACGGGCTCAAAACTGCTCGTGACGTCAAAATCGGACGACTAAATTGCTGAAAAATTGCATGATTTTCGCGGGGCTTAATGATTTTTTTTTCATATTTATTTCTTATAGATTTAGATGCTTCCAGTGCGAATGAGATAGCAGAGAAAATTATATGTGGAGAAAAGGAGGAATAATAAAATTTAAACCCTGGAAAAAAGAAAAAAATTGAAAGAAGTGTCATGAAGAAAATCTATTTACCACTGTTGCATTTAAAAATATGGTTCTAAGCTTTTCTATAATTCAATATTTGGGAACGAAATTTCAGAAAATCAATGATACTTGGCACATTACTAATAAGTCTAAAGCAGAATGAAGTAGTCGCAAGTATTGTCTCTAGTCATTTCTTATCAAGAAAGTTTCTAGATTTATCCAACCATCTTTCTTTTCTTGGCGATGAACGAGAGTAGGATTCAACCAATTTCATCCTGTTTGGCTGAAGATCTTACGGATTTTTTTACTTCATGGGCCGCACATGAGGATATGTATACTGTGATATTTTGATCTTTCACATATCTTACTTAAACTTACATGTTGGTTTCTAAAGTTAATACGCTGGTAAAATATGTCAACGATCCAAAAACGTGAATTTCAACTGATCACTTTACCTAGTGTTAGTTTTGTCTTACAAATATTTCTGAAACTTCAATGAAATTTCAGACTGTGCTGTGGGAAATCTTCTGTCAGTTCCTTGTTCGACGATTGACTAGTGCCAAAACATCCAACACCAGCGTCCAATACCAGAATTGAGAGCAAGATTTCTGTAGTTCAGAACACGTTGGATCTACAATTCATCACAGAAGAAGAGTTAAAACGACTTCGTAAAAAAAATCTTGAACTTAAAGGTATGTATTAAAAGTTTAAACTAAAAGGAAGTTGGGTAATTATTTGAAATCTTTTCCGAGTAAAAAGGATTTGCCACCTTGATAAAGAACAATTTTAGAAAATGAAAATTCATCTTATTAAAATAATTGTGAAGTGTATCAGGATATTCAACATATCTACTTACAGAGCTTTAAAAAATGTTTGACATTAATTCAGAAAAAAATAACAACAACAGTAAACTAAATAAAGCTATTTTGCTATATTATCAAGATAAAACATATCCATAACAAAGAAATTATTATCAGTTAAATTATTATTAAATTACAGATATTAATAAATGTATTAAGGAAAGGGCTTCTTTTTGGGATTGCTCTTTAATGTTCAACCTTTCATTTTCATTTTTGAATTTCTAAATAATGTATATATATATATATATGAAAACATTAGTAAAACCAATCGTTCATTTTTGATAAAAACCTAGTAAATGAATGGATTTTAATTTTCTTCATTTATTTCTAATAGTTTTAAAACTGAAATTGAGGTTTTCTTATCTTATGTAGATCTTTACCAATGCGGAAAAACATAAACATAGGAAGCCTTTGGGAGCCAATGGAATGATATATTTAGATGTTTACTTGCTTTGAATTCTTAAAAAAGTTATAATTTTTGTGTTTTACATTACAATTTATAACTGAAAGGTTTGTACAAAATAATTCGAAGATTATCATGAATAAAAAAAAAAAATAAAAAACAAAAAAAAAACCTCAAAACGTAAAGAATAATTTTTTTTCAAATTACTAAGAACTATTAAATTTATGTGGAAAAAGGATTTTAATACGAACCGCAAATATAAGCAGCGAGCAAAGTATTTGGAAGTAGGTAAATGGATGGGAAAATAAAGTTTTTAATTATTAAGGAACGTGACCCCATCACATAAAGAATGTCTTCCACTAATGCAGGCCTGGCAGCGAATTTTACCCTCAATAATACAATCCAGAGAGTGGAAAGACATTAATTGGCACCTACGAAAGAAAGCTGACTTGAAATATTGGAGGGTTCGGGAAGAGACTGAATTTTAGCAATGCCTATCCCAATGGCAACTAATAATAAACTATAGGATTGAGATACATTTGTAAGGTAAATCATTGGTTAGATTCTAGTTCTTCTTTATGCGGTTGGTCGATATGAGGAGGTTGTTACAAGTAAGATTCGCCAACTGCCATAACATAAAAGGAATTCAAGGATTTTGCTGAGACTTGTAAGTCTACGAGGATTTTATGAGATACTTGAGGATAATACTAAAAGTATAAATGGCATTTATTGATTACCGATTAATAAATATTATTCTTTTAATAATAATATATGACTTGTGGCCTGGTTGAGACAAGATATAGTCCGTCTGGACAAATATAGAACTATAGATTGCGAATAAGGATGCTTTCAAAACTTCTATTTGTATTGGAAATTCTAAGATATTACTTAAAAAAAATAAATAATGCCTTAGGAGTCTCAAGTTTCTAAGCAAATTCTTTATTTTCGATTTGATTTTTAAGTCCAATACTTTAATTAAAAGTTAAATATTAATTAAATTAATTAAATTGAATTAATCTGACAAAATTTGATGAGAAATAAAGAAAACACATCACATCTTTCGAAAATGTATATTATTATAATTCCTATTCTGTCAACAGGGAATCAGTTCTAGAGTAGCAGAGCCAAGATCTGAGTTTAATGCCTCTATTATTTAGAAACTTGAAGGCATGATATCTCAAAAAGAACGCACTGATCTCCTTTGGATTTCATATTTAAAGGCTACTCTTAGTTTTAAATCTGCTTAGATTTTGATGTATTTATCGACTTCCTATATTTTGTATAACAGCCATTCTTTGTATAGATCAATTAATCGATTCAACTGATTAATGTTAAACTAATCTTTTAATTAGATTTGAAACTTAATTAAACTTTTGTTTACGTTGGTAAACCGTTAGTGATTTTGATAAAAAATTCAAAACTATTGAGAAATCTTTACACTGCTATTTCTGTGAACCTTCAGATGGGTCCTAGAGTACACCCAGCCCTCTGTAGATTGGGTGCCTGGTTTCTTTCCCGGAGGTTAAAGCCACTAGGACGTCAGGCTGACACCGATCTGAACTTAGTCCCGCTGGGAGTCTTACCTCCTACCACCCGAATGATAACGTAGTGGGGTATTTTTAAGCTTCTGATACAAGTATCAGAAGTCTTATAATCCCGGTTTGTCTGTTATCTGTGGACAGGTATCATTAGCAACAATCAAAACAATCACAATAATCGCAACAATTGCACCCGTTGCATTCGCAGCAATTACATAACAATAAGGAAATTAAAGCAATAATTCAACATAAATTCAACAAAATGACAAAATGAACAAGTTCTGGAATAAATTCTTATACGCATCAGAAGCCGTTGCGAAGCATTGTGATTGGTTTTTCTAATCGTATCCCTACCTTGTTTGTTTTAACTATTACTTCTATTTGTGTTGTGTCAACTACAATTCACAAAGATTTTATTAATAAATTATTTATTTATCATCCCTATTTGGATGAATAGAAGATTTTGTCAAAGAAAAGCTTCTAAAGCGATGAGAGAAAGAATATGAGCAAAAAGATGGAAGAGGCTAGGTAAAAAAAAACCCAGAGGAATAATCATTGTAATACATGCGAAGGAATTAAGAAAATACTTGAACAGCAAGTAAAATAGATATTTTCTAATTGGCGCTGTATTCTTGCTAATCACGAACTAGGCCATAAATGTGACTGACAAATAAAAGCTGTTCACAGAGATTAAAGCTAAGAAGTCTGGATCCAACGTCTTTGAATGGAAAAAAACTCCCATCTAATTCATGTTTATCTTTTGAAATTGAAAGCTTTATTGTTGAAATCATTAAAATTAAAGCTATTAAAAATACTTAAAGGTATAATAACGGCAAATGAAGAAAATGTCTTTTTGCACGAAAACTATTCCACAGGAGAATAAACATTCATCAGAAAAACCGATTTTACATTACCTGTGTCTACTTTTTCATGCATTAAGTAGACAACAAAACATATTATTTCAAATATATTCAATTCTTTCGTACCTAAGAAAAAAATATACTGATATAGTTTAAGAAAAAGAAGTATAGCAACCTTTCCTGATTCAAATCATTATTATACGTAAGCTTACATGATCCCTTCCACTTCTAATGATTGATTATTTTAAAAATTATTAACTTGAAATAAAAATAATGTTATACTAATTTTTGCATTATGTAATTAAAAAATTAACTCATTAACGTAAAGTTAGTTATTGTTCATATTTTATTATATTTTATATTGGAAATATAAATATCGTAGAGAAGGCAAATCATCGTAGAGAAAGCAATAACCTTATCTGTGTTTTATTGTGGATTATTCTTTCTGGAATACTTAGAACACAATAATTAGAAGGGAATTAAAACTCAAAAAAAAAAAAGATAGTTGCAGTTTTTCTCCATCAGAAATTTATTTAATTGCTTTTTTTCGAGGCATTTTATCATTTTTTTTAATGACTTAGTCTTAAGCCTAATGTTTTGAAAATCAAATTCGAAAGTTAATTTTATAAATCAATTTCTTAGAAGCAAGAAATCATATTAAGTTTTCATGTTGGTATTTAGCAAAAAGCCAAGAAAGAGGTTTGCGAAACACTCCTCGTTGGAACTCAACGAGAAGTATAATGAAACATTGTTTCCACTATCAAACACTATTTTAAAACACACAAAGTGATAATTTCCAAAGGCAATTATTGCCATTGTAATAAATGAACAAGTAATTAACAATATATTCAATTTTTTCGTCAGTGGCAACAGTAACATGACAATAAGTACACAATGTCTGTACTCTCGAAAAAAAATTATGATACTCGAAAAACTGACAGGAAAAAAAAAAAAAAACACACACATACACACCTAAATGTATCGTAAATCGGTTTCCCCAAACTTTCTTACCCTTACATTTAATCTAGTCATTGCATTTTTCATCCACATTCTCTTTTTACACAAGTTTTAAAATCGATATATTTTCTCTTCTTCTGCTCTCTTCTTTCTTTTCTTAGGCCTCTACCACATTTATCATTCATTCCATCAACATAAATAATTGTCATCGCATGTTAAAAACACTTTGCTGCAAAGAGGAAGAACTTATAAAATAGTTCAGTTTCAAGTGTTTGTAATAAAACTTTTTCAGCAAATTGCATATATGTGTTGTACAATAAATTAGTTAATGCTTTTTCTGATATACTAATTGATTGCTGGTAAGAAATCCGAACAAGCTTTAGCAGAAAAGGTAGACTCTCAATAGCTTATAACCACTCCCTGTAATACGAGTAATATTTAAATGAAAGATTGAAATTTAATCCATAACAAACTGCTTTAACCAAAAGGATGCCTTTACGTGCTGAAGTCGCCCTCTTTAGCCAAAGTATTCTTCGATGTGATAACCAGGAAGCTGAATTTCACCTCATCAAAAAATAAATAAATAAATAAATAAATAACAAAAAAATAGAAAACACACGATTGATCTCAAAATGGATTAATAGAAGATTATTCCTGAAATATTGTATTCCTGGACGATCTATTAGTTTGTCTTTCAATATGTTGCAATGCCATAAAAGTTAAGTACAAGAAATATGAAGTCCTGAGAATTTAGAAGTTAAGAAGCAACAATATTAAATACAACAATAATATTAAATGTAACATAATAATAAATTTATAGATTCACAGTCACAATATAAAGACATAAAAAAGCAAAAATATCTTTAAAACGGCTTTCGTAATAATTATTTACGTATTTTCATTAAATTATATAATAAATATATATCGAAATAGCTTAACATTTGAACTTAAAGTAACAACAACAATGATGATTATATTGACGATTATGTTTTTAGAAAATTTTTTATTCATTCACTCATTGTCTATGTAAAGGAAAATTAATATTACTTGATCATGAAAAATTTTGAATTTCAGCAATTAAAAAGAGAAATTTAAAATTTAAAAAATCCCAACAGTTACATCATTGTTACTGTTTGTTATTTGTTTCTTGTTGTTATTACTTTTTTAATTTGAGAACTGAAAAAATAACTGAAAGAAGAATATTACTTTGTTCCAAAATTTAGTGAATTCTTACAAATGTCTTAATTTTTAAGAAGTTTCTTCTAAGTATATCAGGTACAAATTGTTTTCGAGGTGTCTTTATCCTCTAAAATTATTGTAGAAACGATCAATTTCACTTGAAAGGTCAACATAATTTAGATAATTTAATTGTTCCATTCACTTGTTCTTCATTCAGATTAATGTAATTTCTGTGTGGTAAGACTTAATTGACGTTGTCTTAAAACCCTTACATCTCACCATTGATGTTCAATGGTTTTAGAAATTAATAAGAAAAAATTCTCTTCAGGATTTTCTAACAATAAGTTTCGTCGTGTTTTTAATTCTGTTACTTTGAGATTCCCAACGAAGAAATCGATGTCAGTCAATCGGTAATTTCGAATAAGAATATTATTTCTCTAGAGAAGATATAGCACTCGGTCCGAAGAAGATTATATCGATGAGATTCAAGTTCAATGGCTTCTCTCTTGTAGTGAACCCGTCTATTTCACGAACATTCGATCTGTTTTCGAACGATATGAGCTTAGATTCTCACTGGTAATTAGAAAAGGATTATATTTTGGAATGAACTCATATTCACTGTAGCCTAAATAAGGAAGACGTTGCAATTAGGACCTGTTCAATGAACCCTTTGCTTAATATAAATGAAAAAATAATAATATAACGTAATGATCACATCAGTATAGCTCTTATTACTTTTAAGATTTAGCACAACGTTATAACTTAGTATTCCTTTAAGTTTTGTTCTTTAAATGCTTTTTTTTTGTTGCCTTTTTTCCCCTCGGAAAGTTCTTTTTAAATACACTTAAGATTTTTCTTGAATAACATACAATGCATTCTATTTGTTTTGTTTTTTAGAAATTACCTTCATATTTCTTCTTAAATTTTCTTATGGAACGAAAAAAAAAATCATTAAATAAAATATATAATTTAAGATTATTTCTTAATGATTTAATTCTGAATTTATTGAGGTAGACTTTCTGAAAATGAGTTAATTTGCATTTGCAGTTCTCGTTTAATTTTAGAAAAGAATTCACGCTATTAAGAAGAAGATAAAAAACAAACAAACAAACAAACAAACAAACAAAAAAAAAAAACATCGAAAACCAACATCATATCATCGCAAACCCTAAAATTTGGAGGAGAGAGTATCCAATAAACATTTGGACAATTTCTCATATTGTTCTAACATTAGATTTAGTGAAATAGTTAACTCTGTTCAAGACAATATATAAAAATTATAATACAAAGAGCAATTATTTATTTGGTTGATGTAAACTAAAGAAAGGCATCTCAAGAAAAGAATTCAAAAATAAATGAGATCAAAAAATTCTTCCTAAGAGTCGTGTCCATTAATATGTTATTATCAGAGGATGTAATCGACTAGGTGTACACAACCCGCGATCCTCGGACCACATGCGGCCCGTTGGTATATAAGCTGCGACCCGTTGGTGTCAAGCATAAAATTTAATTTGAGTCTTTCCATTGCTGCCAACAGATACATTGAAAAATATCATAACTTGCAATAACAACTGTCTTGGACTTTACTATTGGAATGTTGGTATGAAACATAAGCAGCGCGTTGTTTGATAATTTGTAGTTTATATAAATTACATTTATCATTAATTAATATTATAAATGGCACTGTCAAATCAATAATTAGTAAGAAATTTATGTAAATGACATGCATTATTAATTATTATTATTATAAATTATATTATCAAACCTTTTATTAGTAAGTTTTCCTACCAGATATTAGCTGATGAATTAATTATTATTAACAGTAGGTTAATTATTTTTTTAAAATGAAACTTTACTTTTGCTTTTGATTTTCGTTATATCGATGCACCTACATGATAGAGTGAAAACGAAAGTTTAGAAAGCCCGTTAAAGAATTCTTCGTTAACAGTTTGAATTATTTATTTATAGTTTAAATTTTATTTATTTTTATTTTACAAACTTGTACCATTTAAAATCATTTACAGAATTCTTCTGAAGACCAGAGTAGGGAAAAACTTTAGCCGACTTCAAATATATAATTATTTTTTTGACTGTTTGGAAAATAGTTTTTTTTTTTTCATCTATTCAAGTTTAAAATACAGGGAATAGTGGGCTATAATAATCCTCCTGGCAAAGTGATACATCTCAGTTTTTTTTTTTCTAATTCCGATTGGCTAAGGATGAAATACCACCTAGAAAACTACAAGACTACAAGGTGAAAAATCAGTTGTAGTCATGGTGCTGCTGATTAGCTCAAAAAAAATATTTCCTTTGGAAGTTGTTCAAGTTATCAATTCTATTTTTATATATTTAACTTTAACCTGTGAAAAGTTTATGTTTATCATATTGAATTTCGACAACTTAAAAATAAGTTTCACTCATTTAAAAATCTTATATGTTCTACTAATTTTTTTGTATTAAAAACGGAATAAAATTTTAATAAACATATACTTGCGAACAGGACAGTTTCGACCTGCTTACTTCTATGTCATCATCAGTTATTCGTTTGTTTGTTTGTTTGTATTTTTTTAATCTTTTCTAAAGTATTTAAGTAGGGGAGATCCGTGGACCCCCTAATCAAGAATGCTCATAAACCTTAAATTATTAACATAAAAAGATTTAATTTGATGGCTGCTCATAACAATTGTATAGCTATATGGTTCAAACGTGGTAAAGTACTCTGGTAACTGTTAATAATTGCAAGAAATATTTTTTTTATTTTCGTGTCGGTGGTCCATATTACACATACGTTCGTGTAATATGGACCGAGTAAACCAAAAACAAAACATAACAAGAAATTAATCAAAATAATTTTTACAAACAAGCTTTCATTATAATGACTAAACAGTAGTCATACTGTAGGCATGTGAAGTTTCACGATTTTATTTGGATTGGTTTATGAGATATGGTGATTTTTAAATTTGTCCCTCTTTACTCCCCTTACGGGTCGAATTTTGAAAAATTTAAATCATAAAAATTGTACAATTTGTGCTTTTCGTTTAATATATTAAATAAAACAAGCTTCAGGCTCATAGTAATATGCTTAGCAACCAGTGGTCCATATTACACAACTGCGAACGGTTCATATTACTCGCATGGACGGAGCAACGTTGTTTCCAATCACATATCGCTATGCAAAATGGCACGCATAAAACACATGTCTGGATTGTGAAGAAAATAAGTACATTTGCTACTATTAACGTGAAAATTATATTAAAATTACCTAACAACAGAAAGTAATACATTCATTCTAATATACCTGTTACATCCATGATCATATAAAACGGAAAACACAATTTAATACTCGTCCAAATGAAGGCACACATGTAAAAGTCACCTCCTGCTTTGGATAACAATAATATTCACTAAAGGCAATGGGATGGTTCTGCCAACTAGTGGTAAACAGATAAATTTCAACATGGTCCGTATTACACGATGGTCCATAATACACGGATCTCCCCTATACATAACTAAGATAATTTAAATTTCATTCAGTCAACCTGAAAAGATTTATTCTTCACTGCATTTCGAGAGATCTTTCAAATTCCTATTGGTCTTATTAACTTTAAGAAAGCTCTGTGTTTAGACAAAATGATCTATGTAAGAAAAAATTTTGCCTCGACTCATAGGGTTTATGTTTCCATTGCATTTGCATTGAAGAAGTAATTCCGTTTATTATTTCCTACTTTTGATATTTTTTTATAATCCCACAACTGTGGTTTTAGAAAGAAAAAAAAAAGAAAGAAGGAATGGTTTTCATATTTTGTTTTACACAAACTTTTAATTTTATGAAATATTTGTTTTAGCAAATATAAATCTTGATACTAGAGATTTATATTTAGAACTGTTGTAGAGTCAGTTCTTACGACCTGTATATTATGAACTATATATTATATGTTATGCTATTGCTTGTAACATCTCAACTATCTTTCATTAGCTTTGCAAATGAAATGGAATTTTAAAATGAGATAAAGTAGGTTGTACTGCACTGCTCATAAGTTACATTAGAAATTTTAATTGTTATCTTTTATTTCAGATAAAGTTTTCAGTAAATTGACTTGAAAGAATACATCATTGGAAACAAAAGTAATAATTTCAATCAACAAATTATGAATGAATAAATAAATAAAAGAAAAGAAAAACAGCACCTGAACAATATTTTTTCATATTAATTGTGAATGACTTCAGTGAATTTTGGGTGTAAGGAAAATATTAAAAGTAAAAATTGTATTGTAATTACAAGTAAAAAAAAGTTGAATTCATCAATTTCAATTATCAAATATTTTTTTCAAATTTTAAGATTTTCTGATTAATTTTTCTTAAAAATAAAAATAAAAAAAATATTAAGGAAAATCTTTAGGGAATCATTATTCTATATTACAGTACAAGGTATTAGTTGACTTGTCTAAGAATTTGATTATTTATTAACTTCAAAAAGTAACTTAAAATAAGTTAATTTCGGAAGTATTGACGAAATTGTGAATTTTCAATATCATTTATTTGAAAATAAAATTAATTCTTTCATTTTTTTTACTTTTTTATTAATATTAAAATAGTCTCATTTGCTCTTTAAAAACACAGTTAATACAATATGTAAATATTACATAAACCCTAGAAAATTTATAACAAAAATAAATAAATAAATAAATATATTTCTTTTCACTGAAGGCTTATTAACAGAAATAGTATAAATAAATAAACTTTGAAAATGCATAAATTCTTTTATTTTTGCATTATTTTACTTTCTCTTTTTTTTTGCTTCACAAAAATGAAGCTCAAATATTCGGAGTAACAACCTTTTAAGAGAAAATCGATTATATATATTTCTAAGTATAAGACACCACTATCTTACTTAAAACATTCATATCCAGAAAGAAAAGGCAACATTAAATCTGTTTCACAAGACTGGAAATGTTAACCAATTGTCTCGTAAAAAAAAAACAGCACAGCTGATACTGAATCGACAAAGCAATGAAAACTTGTTTAGTGAATTAACTGATAGTTTTTCTTTCCTTTCTTGAATAGAATCACATTCTTCACTGAAAGAAATTCAGGATGAAGGAAAGGGAATTTAATTGAAAAGTAATTTTTCTAACTTCACATTGACAGAGCAAATCCATTTTGTATTGGTAGGAATTTCTTTCTCCTTTTATGGTACTTTCTTCTTTGCTGTAAACGATACTAAGTAAAAATTATATTATACACAAATTTGAGTGTATAACTTTCGAGTTCGTTTAAATACATTTGAAAATTAGAAAATCCAAAGGACTACCAATTGCCTTCTATTATTACACTTCTAAAAAACTTTAAAAAACAGGTTCGTTTGTTTTATTAGTAACAAATAAAACAAATGCACATTTTTTGTAATAATAGCTATTAAAATAAAAACAGAATTTCCAAATTTTACATATTTATCCTTTCAGCATTGATATGTTATTTCCTTTAGTTGCTACAGTACACCTTGATTCCAGAAAGAACTCTTCCATTATCTTCAATTCTTTACTAATTTCTATTCTTAACATATAATAATACCATTATTAACAATAAAATTTAATAACTTTAGATATCACTTACACAGATTATCTTTGATCTGATTTAATTTAATTCTGTCCAATAATGAATTCTCAATATTATAATTCAGGGCAGAAGGCTATCATCCATTGACTCTGATATAATACTTAATTATTTTATTTTGTTTGTTGTCGCTTTCGGTAGGTGGTTCTGTTTATCTCTCCTACACTTTCTAAAGTGTCTTATACCAAAATGTTTTATTTTCCCATTTTATTTACCCTTTTCAAAGCATTAAAATTCTATTCATGTATATAACGAGAATAAGAGGAAAATTCGAAAAGAAGTTACTAATTAATAAAGGTTTTAAATTGAAAACCATTTATTCAGTTTAATGTTACTCGGTAATTTTGGCTAGTTTACGTTTCAATGAGAATCACTTATTATAATGACAGCAATTCTAAATTTCTTCGACTGTTTATTACCCTAGTCTTGAAAGTCACTGTCAATCCAATAGTAATATCAGTAAGTTGAAAGAGTTTCAGGAATAGTAATAATGAAATCTTTCCATACTGCGTGTACATAATATTGCATATGATTAAATAACATAAAGTATTAAGTCTAGCAGTAGGACAATAGGTTATCCATAGTTTTGTTCTGCATTTCTCCTTATGGTGGCTTTGACTTTGAGAATACGGATCGTAAGCGAAGATTTGCCCGATTACAATAAGTTTCCTGTGAGATAAAGCAATCGTCCCTTTTATGACTTCCTGCTAAAGATAATAATTTTACTAGAGAATGGAAGTATCACATTTCTTTCGATAGCTATCATTTTTTTTTTCCAATTTTTTTTCTCAGGAATTAAAAAAAATATATATCTAATATAAAAGTTATTTGAACACAGAGCTGATAAGTAGAGAGGAGAAGAAAGACTGGAATGAGAATTTTGAAACGAAAACAAAGACGAACTAATAAAACGATAACATTTTTGTTGAAATGTTTTCTGTACTTTATTCGTTTTACTTTAATGTTATTCAAATGATAAGACTTTGTTGGATGGTGCTTCCAAAGTCAAAACATTTACAATTAAAAACATTTTCTGAAGCAGCGTAGAAAAGAAAAAATCATGGGGAATTGCGTAAAGGGTGAGCACCAAGTCAGAAAGTTTAAGTAAAGTTCAAAGGGATACAGAAATCACCCAAACAGCAATTACATTTCTTCATTTCAAGACAAATTAATTCAAAGTCAAATGCAACAAATTTATTACAGATTTGCAAAAAACTGAATTGATGTAACTATAACAAATCACCAAAAGAGGAAACACGATAAATAATTCACCAACCATATTTCTTATCTTTTTTTTACTACAGTCATTCCATTTACATACTTTAAACAATAACATTGAATTAACGAATTGACGGTGCTTTTGTAGCTTAAAATTCAGCAATGTCTTAAGATATTAGCTATTTAAAACATCTTTGAAATGGGAAATGTCGATTTCCGATCAATGATTGAAATAAAGCATCAAAGGTTAATAAGATATAGTTAAAGGTTAACGGTTAACGGTTAATAAGATGCTTTAATAATAGTTTGAAGCTTTTTCTGATCATTTCTATTTTTTTTTTCGGTAATGTTTTCGGAAAGTTTTTGATTCGCCACTGGTCCGTAATTTTTATTCTTATTCGTGATTTTTACTTCAGCAAATGTAGGTTTTTTTGAGATTTTATGAAAATCGCTTTAAGAAACAAATTTTGGCACAAAAGTCGCTTTAACTTACAATGGTGTTAATCTATTGTAATCTAATATTTTCTGAACTATTTCAAAAGTTCAAGAGAGTTCCTTTTAGCAGAGTTTCATTGCCTCTGCAATTATGAAGATGAAAACTAAATCGAATACTTTTTATTCTGCTTTTCTTTTTGTTTTGTGATGAACATCATTCTAACATTAGCCTAAGCCTAATAGTCAAAAGTTATATTTCTAACCATTAATTTTAATGACTGCAACAACAACTGGTATTCACTTTGCAAGTTTAAAAACAAGATAAAAAAACAACAGGCTACAATTTTTAAAATTTCTAAATATGCTCCTCTTTCTTTATTAAAAATTGAAAACTGTTTGCTTTTCATTAGGAGTCAAACTTATTTTTTCAAAAAGAAAAAAGAATTGCCAACCAGTTCCTCCAATATTTCTGTTGCTTTTTAAAAAATGTCTTTCTCATAACAACATCATCTTCAACCACAAATATAAACTGAAACGGAGGAAGAGCAGTAAACAAGTCTTATCGATTACATTATTACAACACGGAAAATACATCCCTCTGATATTGTTTACAGCTATTCTTACAATTAAGCCAAGAGCAGAAATGAATATAAAGCAAAAATTTGCAGAAATGGGGCTCTTGACTAAGTTGACTAGAAAACCTCTGGTGCAATACATAGAATTCTTTTAAAATGAGAACATCAAAGAATTTTTCTTCAAACTGCTAAATCAGAATTTGACTAAACCACCAAACAAAATTCAATTGAGTTACACTGACAACATCTTCGATGCTAAAGAAGCCTTGGGCTATCAAAGGTAAATATAAACGGAAAAAAAACAATGTCCTCGTTTGGAGAAGAAAAAAGAAAAGTATAACTAGAAGAAAAAGAAGTTAGGGCAGGAAGAGAAAGAAAAACATAACTAAAATACGTCATCCCAAGAGAACATTTATGCAATAGAAAGAAATTGAATAAATGTGCACGTTAAGAAAAAAATTAATCGAAAATATACAGTCTTAAAAGATATGTAAAAATAATTATTAAAGAGAATAAATAAATAAATAAATAAATAAATAAATAAATAAATAAATAAATAAATAAATAAAAAAAACTAATGAAATGACTCAAGGAAAACACTGTCACAAAATGGAATATTTTTTCGAGATCTACCAAAACACTGATAAAGAGGAAAACTGACAATGTAATGTTCCTGTAATCGAAAACGAAGTATTTCAGTGGACTCAGAAATCAACCCATAAAAAGCAAAAATTATCCTGATTATTGAGTTGTTGAAACTGGTAGAGACGAACTAATAAGTCAATCTATCTTATCATTCCTTTTTTTAATAGGGACATCTATAAAATAAAAACAAAAATTAACATCCCGACTTTCACCTAAGATGATAACAAAATTTCACCGAGGATGATAACAAAACAAAGAACTATTCTGACAATAACCTAATAATTTTAATTGAAAACTATTTTATAGGTAAATCAGTGCAAAACTGTTTTAAGAAGTATATGTGATCAAATCAAGAGCAGCAATGTTCTATAGTAATTACCAAACAAATGGTAATTGGATATTTAATATTATATTCGTTTAGGCTGGATTTTCCACTCAGGATGAATATAAGGGAGAAAAAGGGAGAAAGAGGCATCATCATTGTGTGCACAATGTCGCGGAGAAAGAGGCAACGGAATCACCTTTTCCAAAGCGTTAACTAAACAACAGCGCAGAAGTTTATGTAACCCTTAACATCTCCTGACGAAGGCTCAAAGAATCGACACGAAATATTGAATGAACTTATCTTGAAAATCCAATTATATTATTTAAATATCCAATTATCATGGCCCACCCCTCCTTCAGTTCCAAGTTACAGACAAATAATAAAAAGCAAGAAGTATTTCAATAAATTCAATTGAAAGCAAGTTTAACGTCCGTAATTATTCATAAATGGAGTATTGTCCGGTTGGCGAATTTCTCTCTCCATGTCTTTCAATAAATATTTACCATAAATTATTTAGTTCTTCTTCTTCACTGACAATACAATGTTTCATTTGGAACCCTTGCCAACCTTCTTCAAGTTTAATCTGTTACAAATCCGTTAAGTTTAAAAAATATCAACAATGTATAATATCTCACGTAACAAAATACAAAATGCATCATACTGAATGGATAATAATTTATGGAAGTAAACGCCTCAACCTCCCTATTATTTACAACATGCTGATTATTATTTCTGGATCTTATTTAACTTCTTGTGACAGACTAATCTCAAAGTTCAATGGGTGAGACCAAGTTGTTTACTAAGTGACATCCTAGAACAGCTGTTTCACGCTAATATGGCGATCATCAGCTAGGAGCAGTCACAAGTAAACAACGAGATCTCGATCCACAGGCTTATAGAAAATATCGTCGGAATCAACGATATTTCCTATGAGCCTGTGTATCGAGACGTGGTTGTTTACTGGTGACTGCTCCTAGCCGATGATCGCCATATTAGCGGGAAAGAGCTGCTCTTTCCCGCTAATATCGGGAATGTCACTTAGTAAACAACTTGGTCTCGCCCATTGCTGTTTATTATTTACATGCGCATTCTGATTTTTTATACGCTAAAAAATTCACAGCGGCAGCGGAACGCGAGCACATGCATTTTCTCGCCAGTTTTCCTTTGGGGGAGTTTTTTGTTTTGCTTTTTTTTTATTGTTTATTGAAAAAAATAAACATTGAATCCGACGATAATCTCAAAGTTGTTGCACCCAATGTCTTTGCGAAAAAAAACCCTAAAGTTTTGTAAAACTTAACGAATTCTGTAGTAGTAACTAAAATAAAGTCTAATTAGAAGCAGATCTTAGCTCCAATGTTAATACAGACGACGGACAAGCGAACTTGCTTATCATAATTTGCTTATTATTACTTAATGATTACGGACAGAATCATTGACAATCCATCAAAAGAATTTGCATGTTAATGGAAGAAATCACTTTTATGTAGTAATTTGCTATGCAGATGAGACTTCACATTTTTAAAAAAGAGGACAATCTTCAATTCAGGTTTCCATTTAAATATGAGTACAATGATGTAGCATGAAAGTTTCACTGGAAAACCAAACAAAACACAGCAATGATGTAACATGAAAGTGTCACTGGAAAAACCAAACAAAACAGAGCTTGGTAATCAAGCTAAATTTAAATCCTTTAAATTCATGAGGCGATGGACGAGGAGCACGGTATTGAATATTGAAGGACAATTATCAAAGCAATAGCGAATTCAAATTCTTTCCATAATCGGAAATATCTCAATGATATCTACATTTTAAGATATGACTGTGACAAAAGAAACATTATCATTTTTATCAGTTAAATTAAAGATAGTTGCATCAACAATTGCAAAGAAAATTTCATTAATGGATAGGCATTTTCTTAATAAAAGAAAGTCTGATATGTTGGACATATGGCTGATATGTTGGACATTTTATTGTTAGGTCTCAAAAAAAAAAAAAAAAAAAGAAAAATAAATAAAAAAAAAAAACTAACAAATTAAAGCTTAATTTGAAAATATAGAGGAAACTAAATTTATAATTTTTAAATACTGGAAAAATTTGCAATTTATAAATACAGATTTATAATTTTAGAACCTTTCAGAAGATGAAATGTATATTTATATTACATTGTTTTAATGTTAATTTACTTAATGTTTAGTTAGTCTATTTGCTAACTGTAATCATTACTTAAGTAGATCAATTACCAAGATTTGAGGAAAGTTTGCAACGTAAAACAAAACCTTACTAATTTAAAGGAAAAGATTATTTAAAGAGTAGGTTATGAAAGGAATCTTTCAAATTGGAATTACGGCTTGTTTTTTGTGTGTATATTAAGTATCTAGATCCTGCGATTAGAAAGTGTTTTGTTTTCCTGATACGAAAATACAAGTTGTTAACATCATCCATATACAGCTCCCAATTAAATCCTGTCTTCACTATTCCTGCTGATTTGACCAAGTTTCTCAACTGTTATTGAGGTCAATAGCTTTCACTCCTTATTGATTAATAAATCTACAACAGCATAAAAAAACGAGTTAGAAAAGTAAAAGGAACCTTTAGGGAAATTCCTAGGTTATTTCCGTTGTTACTTCCGTTGCTTGTTTTTAAATAAGGGCAATATCACTGATGCAATCGAGTGTCAATTAGAACACCTCTATATTGAACTTCGATCTCTTCAATGCCTTCCTTCCTTCCCTGCTTTTCAAATCAGACTGGATTTATCTCAAGTGCAACAGCACAAACCAAACAGGTTCTGTCCAAATCAACAAAATTAGGGAAAGTGAGACACAACTTTTTCTTTTTTTAATTTTTTCAGGAAATATTTATTTTTAACTTCTCTTTTATAACTTAATTCAAACCTATCCAAAAAAAAAAGATTTGACTAAACTTCAATTATAAAATGCTGAAATAAAATGACTTCCCATTCGTATTTCTTTTCATAAAATTCATAATGTTTTTGGTAAAGTATTTCTCTTCAATGAAAAACCTTGCTCTAATAGAAATCAATTTTGATTTTTTTTAAAGTATTTCTTACTATAATGACTTTTTACTTCTAAAACATATTTATTAATTATATTTCGATTGCTTTAAATCTCTTAAATAGATAAGAAATTTAAAAATGAAAATATTTCAATTTTTTTTTTAGTTGATTTAGTTGAGGATCGTCCATTAATTATGTGAGGTCAAAAGGGGGGGGGGGGGGGGGGTCCGAAAAAATCTCACCAAATCTCATCAAGAGGGAGGGGGGGGTCAACGAAAATCTCACATCAACTTTTTCATTCAGAGAATATACGTATTATAATTAGATTACAACATTTTGTAATATTGACTTTTTGAACTTTTTTGATTTTTTGTCTTTTTGAAATCTCATGTGAGGGAGGGGGGGGGTTCCCACCACATCTCACCAAATCTCACCAAGGGGGAGTGGGGGGGGGGGCATTTTTTTTGAAAAACACCTCACGTAATTAATGGACGGCCCCTTGATACCTTCATCTGCAAGAAAATCGAATATCTGCCATCAAAGAGATTTTGCTTTTTCCAACAATTTAATATCACCGTTTTCTTTTGTTTTTGTTTTTTGTTTTTTTTATTTGTAATAAAACCAAATAAAACTAGATTCTGTGATCACTAGATTCTTTTTTATTTGATATTTCCCTTAGAATACCTTAATTATTTTATGTTATTTAAATTTCTGACATAAAATTAATTTTGATATTAATTTTAATAAGTATTTATTTGTATTTTTTAGAAAGCAAATTCCTAGTTATACTTTAAAGCAGATGAACTTTTCGAAGCTGAATACGTGTAGGACAATATAAGGAACACATATATAAGTTGTTGTTTTTTTTTACAATGATGACTTTAAAATTATAATAAATCTAAAGTTTGTTGAATTATGAAAACCAAAATGTCGCAGCAACAAAAAACAAAAACAAAACAAAACAAAAAGCAAGAAGTAACTTTAGAATAAAAAAATAAGTAAAATAAGGATTTTTATTAAAAGAACAATTAATCTATAAGAAATTAAATGTGACTTTATGTGATCTTCATTTTTGAATTTATAACAATGTAGTAAAATTCATAATATTTCTAAGGTTGATGATGATATAATGTTATTATATTGTTTTAGGATTATTTTCTTAAAGATAATTTCTAAAATAATAATAATAATTTTTTATAAATTCTTTCTGAAATTTAATTTATTTTTCTTTTTGCCGCATTACTATTATTGAACTGAACTGGAATGTTACATAGAATACAGTTCGTTTGCAAAGGCTATTAATTCTTTCAGTACCAACGATAATTTAGCCTTATGTAAGCTGAAGATTTATAGAAACAGTTTTTCTGCCTAAACTATGCAATTAAAGTATTGTAAATTTCCTATGCCAGAATTTTTGCAAAATAAATTTAATGAAAAAATTTCCTCATTTGTTTGACTTTTTTTAAAGTGTTTTTATTGTTCTAAAACAACTAATTTTTATCAAAGTTTGTTTCGATAGTGTAAAATAAAGCAACTAAATATTTTAGACATAACGCAAGTAAAAGAAAGTTGCACTTACTAAACCTCTTGCGAAACTCGTTTTTCAGGTTTTCACTAAATCAAAACTCATTTTTTTTTCCTGCAAATTTCCACGTCAAAACCTTTGCTTTGATACTTATCTAATCAATGGTATTTGTCACTCCAAAAGATACTCAAGTTTTTTGAAGGAAATTAATGTATTTAAAAAAAAAATATCAAGCATGACAGAATTAATAATGTTACTAATTTGAATTAGAATTTTTAGTTTTAGTTTTCTTTTCATCTTTCTTTCTTTTTCTTTTTTTTTTTTTACTAAATTTTTAATTCACTAAGTTTTGCAAAAAAGTATGTCCTACGCGAGTTCATGATGGACAAGGAAAGGGACCGTTCAAGTATTACGTCAGCAGTAAAGGGAGGGGGGGGGGATTCAAGCCTTGCTTATTTTTGCTGACAAGGGAGAGGGAGAGATCAGAGCAATGCTTACATAAGACAGGCAAGCATGCATGCAAGAGAGTGCACTGCGCGAGATATTTTTCCTCAGTATTTCATGTATACTTTTATATTTAATTTGTTACATTTTAATTCAGGAGTGAATATCGTGTAATTTCGACTGTTTTAATTTATTTTCCAGTGGTGTTTACTGTTAATGATTTGGAAAATCTTAAGTAACAAAATATCTCAAATTCTTCGTAATTGATGAAAACTGAATGAGATTTAAATTTATTTACATAAAAAAATTAATCTCTTTTAAACAAAGAATTAACGTGCCTCAAATTAATAGAAAAGAATGGGAAAAAGACACAGAAATAAAAAATATCTGAGCATTCATCGGTGAGAGTTTGGGATGGACCATTTCATCCTTTTTAGGGACTCATCAGTTTAACCCACTCACCAGATGAAATACTCAGATAGTGCAAAAGTTATAAACGACGAAACGGGCCGTCCCAAACTCTTACCAATGAATGATCAGATATTTTTTATTTAAATGTGTCTTTTTCCCATTCTTTTCTATTAATATCTTTTAATTAGAATTAATAAATGTTTTTTATCAGGATTCACTCATTTATTCATTTTTAAAGAAAACCTTCAAACTGTCATCTGCCATTAAGAAATAATTTATAGTTTTCAGTATTTATTTAGAATCATATTTATAACAAAAAAAAAAACAAAAAAAAAAAACTGGATTTCTGTTTCAAGAAGAATAATTACAAATAAGAAAATAGTATAAGATATAAAATTTGTTAAATATTTTCTCAGTTATAATATGTTCAATGATTTTTTTTTTTTAGATTATTCAGTGTAGATTTGGTGAGCAACAGAATAAAACAATTCTGTTAGAAAAATAGAAATAGCCAAAATGCACAGCAACTTCAGGGTAATTTTTTTTATCAATTTTTCTATTTTATAAAAGATATTAAAAAAAGGGCTTATTTAAATTTTTCATTTATAGCTTAAATTATGCAAAATTCATGAATTTGACTTCAGAGGCATTTTACACTAAGGTATAAATAGAAAGTCAATATTTTTATTAAAGTGCTGATGCAGTGCTTTTATATGGAGGGCCGAAGGGTCCCATCCTCCAACCCCCCAATCCTTACTATATCTTACTAATTAATGATTTGGTAGTGCCATTTATAATAATAGTTAACAATAAATGTAATTTACATAAACTTCAAATTATCAATAAAGCGCTAGTTGTGTTTCATACCAGCATTCCAATAGTAAAGTCTGAGACAGTTGCTATATCCCATTTTTCAATGTGTCTGTTGGTAGCAATGGAATGATTCAAATTTAATTTTAAGTAAATTTACCGGCGGGCCGCGGATTGTGCACCACTGGTTTAAAGCAAGGAAGAAGCTCACTTGTATACTGCAACACTCTTTTATGAAATTGAAATGTACATAATGTGCTTAAAAAAAAAGTAATGCTTGGCTTGAGAATCATCATGTCCTGGCTTTCAATATTGTCAATTCAAATTCTATGTTGTTTGTCGATTTATTTCAATAATGATGCTAAGTTTCGTGAAACGTGATTGATCTAAAGCAGATTTGTTCAACGATAAAATTGTTGCATTTGAAATGATGCACTCTTTGGTTCTAATCTGTAGAAAAGTATCAATTAATATTTATAGGACGATAATAAATGTTTTGCTTATCAAATAAATATACAACAAAATAGAAATAAGAAAATGAAGTATCAAAACCAAATGGAAAATGACATTTTTATTTCAATCTTTGAATTTGGCTTCTTTAACACCTTAGGTTGTTGTATGTACAAGGGAATCTGTTTTTAGATGGATTTTAGTGCAAAGAAATCGTTCGTAATTATAAAGGAATTCTCAGCTATTATGATGAGTATTCTTGTAATTATGACTTTACAATTCGCTTTAAAACGGAGTCTTATATTATACCATTTCTTCCAAGTTAAAGCTGATAAGATTTAGTTTTAAGAAGTTTTGTAAGAAACAGTTAAGGGCAAAGAAATTAACTTCATAAAAAAATTTCCTTTGTAATTTGATTGTTCCTAGAGATTTACTATCATTTATAAAGTGGAGATAACGGATCTAATTTCCTGTAAGTAAATGAAAATCGTGTCGTTATATCTCACTAGATTCTCTACGCCCTCTTCTCGTCTCTCTATTGTTATTAGGTAAATAACTTTAAAAAAAAGAAAAAGAGTTACAGAAGAGAAATGTAGACTTTTCTAATCGAAAACAATAAAGTAAATTTCCTTTTTTTTAAAGCGAAATTCGTAGACATTAAAACTATAACCATTCCTAATTTGTTGTTGATTTGTTTTTTTCCGAAATCGATAACTCAGGTGTTGCTAATGGCCTCAACCATCTCTTGTAATATTTGCATTTCCACGGAAATTGAACAAAAGTTCGCTGTCTCTAAAGAAAACATTTAGGAAACTTGACTGAAAAGGACTGAAAAGTTATTACTTAGCTTTCACTCAACTGCTAAATTGCTTTTTCCTTTTTTTTTTTTTAATGTGAGGTGTAAAAATAAAGATTGTAGGTTTTTTTTTTTTTTAGCATCTTTTATTATTTTCGCCCATCAGAATTTAACTATTTTTAAATAATTTCTCAGAGTTAGAAATCTTTGTATTAATGGAATTGTGTTTGTGTATCTACTGTCTTATAATTATTTTTAAGTTTCATTTTTTCTGAAATCTCAATACAGAAGGAATAAATAATTTTCATTTAAGATACTGAATTATCAAAAAAGAGTATTAAACAGAACATGAATTTAATAATAATTAATTTTAATAATAACTGTATGAATTATTGGCAATCATTAATAATATTTGAAGCCCGGTGGCTTTTAACTTAAATTAATAATATTTGGTAATAACTACATTATTATAATTTTGTTAGTATACTTCTAAAATGTTAATAAATAATTAACACTATACTATTAATTTTAGATAAGAAATTGTTTTCTTTAAATTAGATCTTCTTATTGTAAAAGAGATTTCGATTGAAGAAATAAAAGACATTCAACAGTTACCAGCAAAAATTTACATTATAATTATTATTAGTATTAATTAGTTGTAATAATTAGTAGCATGGACATGAGTTCTAAAATTAAAACAAAAATTACTAAACTATCAGTTAAATTCTATTTATTTACAAATTTTCTTCTTTTTCTTAGAAGGAAACAAAACTTCATTAGGAAATTTTTCTTAATGTCTTCTGAACCTGTGAAACTACTTAATAAATTCTATTAATACTTGATAAAACAAAAATCTACAAAGCTTTACTCTTCTTAATTCTCTTGTAAATATTGCCTTACTATTAATTAAATATCTTTGCAGAAACGAGAAAGTAAGAAAACAAGTCAAGGCTTCTGGGTCAGTAAGAAAAGGACTCGTTTCTTGTCCAAGTAGCAACTATCTCACTGTGCCAAGTGCGTGATCTATAACACTGCTTTCATTAGAAGACATAACCTGCTTCCAACTCCCATTCCAACGATGATCTGTTTACAGATGGGATTGGTAAGTTGTTGAACTCTGAGGCTCGTCTCATTCGTACCCAACATCTGCTATTATCCTGAAAAGAGACTTAAAAAAAAAAATAGGAAGAAGAAAGAATCTTGACGAACCCATTCATTATTAACGGGTTCATATTATCCTTATGGAAGTGTCTATGACAAATCGTTAAAAGAGCCTTCACTTGTTCCTTAAGGCAACAATAATAACAATTTAATTTTATTGTTACTTCCACTGATAACCGGTAGTTTTATTTTCCGATCTAAACCCGATTACATTAAAAAAAAAAAAAGGTAACATTGAGGTAAAAGACCCCGGAATCGAAAGTGAAGTGACGTCTTCGAAAGGCGCGAACTCAAAACAGATCCTAATAATAAGACAATAGGGAAAAAATGCATATAAATACTATTCAGATTCCCTATTTGGCATTTCCAAAATGAAATGAAATACAAGGAAAGGATTTCGATGTTTAGGAAATGAAATGGAAATTATTTTAGTTCCTCTGAAAGACAAAAAAGGGTAAAATTTAATGATAGTTTCTTGTGGGAAGTAAGAACGATTGCATTTAAACCAGCAATTGAAGACAATCTGGGAACTTGTGATTATGTATTTCATAATACTTCAGAGAATTTGATATTTCCCTCTGTAACGGGATAAAAAGAATCTGGTTTGAAATATTGTCAAGATGAGGATAAATAAATTATATAACGAACCCAAACCAGCCGAATAAGTCCATACATCTTGTCCGTAATTTGACAAGAGAACTTTCGATAGAAAATCATATTTATCCTTTGTTGAAAGACAAATTTTGGAAATATGATTAAGTACTTTCAGAAAAAGTCAAGTTTCACCAGTTTATCAATTTCTTGAATTTTTGTAAATTTGAATAATATTAAAGAAAAATTTCTATAATAAAATTTGTAAAATATCTAAACACCAGAAACAAATTAACTTCTTAAGATGTTAATATTTTTTTCTGTTTTTTATTTGTTTTATTGATTAATTTTTGAAGAGGGAGAAAAAAATATAAACTCATAATTTTATGTTTTTTTCATTAAAGTTATAAATGGATACTAAGAAGTTAGAATTTCAGGTAAATTTTATTCATTTTAATTTGGTAATTAAAACAAACTCTAATATATCATATAGAAACTTTCTTTAGGCAATAATTGATAATCACAGAATAAAACATTATGATTTCATAAGTGCTATCTAAACTTGTAAAAAAACTAAAACTTGTTTATTTCTTATCTTGATAGTAAAGTAAACAAACAAATTATTACATAAATAAGACTATTACTTAATTGCAAATTTTTAATACGATTTACAATTTGAACTAGAGTATTATAAAATAAATATCATATTACAGAAACGCACTTAAATTTGTTTGGTCATAACGTGATACCTTAAGAATCTAAATAAAGTTTATAATTATTTTTACAAAAAAAAAAAAAAACGTTTAATAGCCAAAAACATTACTAATGTCATGTTTCGGAATTTCTATTATCAAAATGGCTGAGATTCGAAAAAGATTCGAAGATATACGAAACACTTAGGATTAAACAAAATAATGTAATAAATTGATTTGAAAGATGATCTAATCATCTCTTTTTCTTTTTTCAATACCTAATGAATCGTGCATATGTATTATGAAATTTGTAAATGTGCAGAAATCAAGAATGCTAATTGGAACTAGTATTTTTTTCCTTCCTGTTTCCCGTTGCTCGTTGAGTGGCAAATGTTGTGGACACATGCGTGGGTTCGTGGGGCATCAGGTCACGCAGTCTAACTCTTTATTCATTTATTCAGTGTATTCACCTTCACACCAATAACCAATGTAGGCTGCCTTGTTTGGAAGTGCTATCATGTCTTACTTTCCCAAATGATTGCACCTGGTTCCTCAATAAAATTGTCTTATAAAAAATGCGGGGAAAAGTAACGGTTTCTTGTTAATTCCTTAGGATCCTTTTTTGTTTTTTTGCAAGTCTAATTTGTTGATTAACGAAATAGTTTCGAAGAACCAATTATTTAGTAATTGAATCATTGTAAGTCAGGCATTGAGATCTTCCTCGTCTTTCTTGTTTGTGCTTGTTAAAAAAACCAGGGCAAAATAAAACACGCCATTCATTTTTACTCTAACTTTCCTTTTCAATCTGGAACAATATCAATTAAATCAATTATTCTTTAATGAATCAGCTCCAAGACATGGAAACTAGATCTTCCTCGTCTTTCCTGTTTCTCCATTTCCAAGAAAGAAGAGGAAAAGCTTTCTGTTTTACTTCAAACTTTCCTTTTCATTCATTTAAGTGGTCTTTTTCTATCATTGATAATATCATTTAATTAGAAATTTAAAAAAAAAATCGAGAATATTTGCGATTTGAACATGAATAGTTGACATGAACATGGATAGTTGACATTTTTACATTGGATGCAGAATCTTAAGGAATAAAATGGAACAAACTGAAACTTTATTGACGAATTAAAAGTTTCTAAAGTCGCTCTCTGAAGTGAATTATGAATGTGAGAATTTGTGCGTTTATTTTTACTGAATGCTAAATTTTAGGACACGTTTGTGCTCGGTAGTTTGGAAAGACAGGATTTGCAACGTCTAACCCATGTCTCGGAATTGCAGCGTTTTTATTTTTGTAGGATTGGTAAAAACTCTGTTTCGACTTTGAGTACAAATGAAACATTAGTATTTCAACAAACAGAATTCAATAATAACAAAGATTCCAAATGCAAACTGAAAGATAGATCGAATTGATGCGTTTTTGATTTTAAGTGAATACGTTTTTGTTACTTAAATTTTCAAATAATATACAATAATTGTTTTGCATTATCACATATTAAAAATCATTCTAAACGGGAAATGATAAGGTTCCAATCTGGACATTTTATATTTCCATAAAATTTTTATTATTCGAATTCATCATTATTTTGATATATAATAAATGCAATGTTCTTTATATTCCTGTCATGTCTACTCTTTTTGAAGTTGAAACAGAACATAAAAATGTGGGCTCCATTAATTACCATGGGTTTTCATTTCCGTATTTCACTAAGATATAAAGTCTAAAGATGTGTAAAAACTGATTAAATAAGTATTTTATTTATTTTTCATTTTTTTTTGGCCAATGTTTTAATGATGTCTTTGATGATTTAAACGTTCGATGATTGAAAATTATGAAATTGTAATGGTACAAATGTTTTATGAGAGAAACATATAGTCTATATTTAGAATACTGCATAAATTTAGATTTAAAAGAACATTATCTAAAATTACTATTAGTTCTAATTTGATTGTTGTTGCAGGAGAATAAATAAATAAATAAATAAATGATTACATCTGAAATTAGCTAAAGTGTTTTGTATTGCTTTTTTCACAGAATGATTCTAATTACAAAAAAATGAAAGAGCATAATACTAAAATGTTATAATAATTAATACTGCTGCAATCATCAATAAACACTAATAAACAGCTCTGCTTTATTAATTGAGAAATGATTTTGACTTTGACCTTGCTAAAGTTCCTTTTTAAGTGTTAAAGCTATTATTTAAAAGCTATCTTCAATATGGCTGCTTTATCTTCTGATAATTAAGGTTGGAAATCCGGGGAATAAGTCATCAAAATTCCACGACCGCCGGCTCTAATCTGGATTCTAGATGACCAACCACATGCAACTAATGTAGGAAGCCATGATTCTGTTTCTTAAATAACCGAAATGAAAAATCACTGTGTGTCTGATAGATTTTACAAGGGTTTATAGCGTTCTCTATAAAATACAACTTATTATATAAATTATTAGACTGCAATTTTTACACTTTAATATTTAATAATAAATATTTTTTTTATACAATTTAGCTGACGATAATTGTAAGAAAAATCTCCAAAATTCCAAGATTTTTAATCAGTAAGTTTAGTAAGTTTAAATTAAATACTTTTCTTGTGTTGTTCTAGAAATGACAATGGACTGAAAGGAATTTTAGCTGTAAAATTCTTGAAGATTATTTAAAAAAAAGCAAATTAAACTAAAATAACAAGCAAAAAAGATAAACAAAATAAAAAATTATTTGTATTTTTTGAATGTTTGTAATATTAAAAAGAAAATGAAAAACAGAAAATTTGTTTTGAAGTTTTTCATTCTGTAAGCTTATTAAACAAATATTTTTTCCTTTCTTTGATGTTTTTCTTTTGTTTCTTTTTTTTTTTCCCCACTACATATCTTGTATTTATCAGTTAAAAAGTAAGTAAACAGTGACTACTAATACTTTTGGCCAAATTCAACAGTCAAATATTGTTTGCAATGTTCCATCAAAGATTGCAACAATAAAAATTCAAATTTAAAGGGTAGTAGAGTAGAAATGATGATAAGAACTAAAAAACAACTTAAATGTCTAATAATATTAGACAACAACAATAATAATAATGACGCCGACCTAGCACACGAGCTCCAGAAGCAGTGGAGACAGGACCGAGTAAGTGTTGTACCAATCGTCATGTCCGCCACTGGTCTGGTGCCCCGCACATTGCACCACAGCTTTAGCACACTACGACTTCACAACTACAGAAGGCTGTGATACTCAACACAACACGCTTAGTTAGGAAATTTATGGACACAACCACACATCCCTAATCATTCTTGCACACTTCTTTACATTTGGCAATATGTGCTTTGGTCCTTGACCCGCCATGTTGTCCTTGCTGGGGAAACCCATGGTTTGAAACTTTTACATAATAATAATAGTAATAACAACAAACATTAATATTTTTAATGGTTGGATAGAAAAGAAGATTCATTTATATTGTTTTAAAATAATTCTCAATATGTTCTATAGTAGTTGTACAATTTCCTTAGTATAGCTCTTTCAGTTGCGAATAACTCTTTAACTTAACTTATATTTTCTAAATAATTTTTGTTATATAATAAAACGGAATAAGTGAAGTTATGCATCATAAAAACTTACTTTACGATTTTGCTGATGGTTTGTTTTGGTTATTTTTTAGTATTTAATTAAATAAATAATGACTACACTAATGAGCAATAATAAAAATGATTTTTTCTTTTCTTTTTTCAAAACATTCTAGAATTAACATTAATTTGATATTAATGATTTTTATATAGCTGTATCCACCTTCGCTAAAGCCACATCCACAAAGTCATCTTAGTTGATGCGTAACATGTTAAGCCCTTTAGTGCCAAAGACAAGGTTAATGGGTGTTAGGTTCTGCCCTGAGTGATTTGCCACATTTACAGGTGCTAATGCAAACAAATCATTAAATTGTAAATTATTCCAAACTTGTAAAATAATTAAAATTTTGAAATTTATATTTTTCCAATGATATTTCAATAGAGAAAACAAAAAATATTAAAAAATGCATTTAAAAAAGGAAAAAAAAAATATTTCAAATTAACGATCAATAAAAAAATACAAACTTTTAACAAGCTGTGTAAGACATTATAGTATCAAAATATTTTAACAAAGAAATAAAAAAACAAAACAAAAAATGAATAAAACCAAGAAATTTTTGAAATATATTAATCTAAAAATCAACTTCAATTTTGAGGCTTGCCAAAGAAAAGATAAAATTTCATTTATTCTTGTATTTTTAATTTTTTATTCAAAGGTCATCTCCATACCTCTAATAACTACTGTACAATAACAATGATTATGAACTGCCATTTTAGCAATTACACCAATATATTAGTATAATATGTTATAGTTAAAATAATAATAATAATGATTACAACACTATTGATTATAACTGCCATTTTAGCAATTACACTAATATGATAGTATAATATGTTATAGTTATAATAATAATGATTACAATAACAATGAATATAATTGCCATTTTAGCAATTAAACTATGTTAGTATAATGAAATTAACTCATTATTTTTTTTAAAAGATATTAAAATTAACACATTAAAATTCATTTTTTTAATTAAAAAAAATTATTTGACATAAAAAACTTGTACATAGTTTAAAAACGATGTAAAGTTTTTAAAAAAATAATTTTTCTTAGTGAATTATAATTTTTTTTACAAATAAGTATTATTAAAAAAAGCTAATGCATCTACTAATAGGTTGCTTACCTCTCCGTTTCATAATAATATTTGACCAAAAAATATGAAGGAAAAACGCAATGTAGCTATAAAAAGCTCGGATGACAAAAACAGGAAAAGAAAAAAAAGAAAAGAAAAAAAGACTTTGAGCAAGGAAACAAAATAATAACAAACAAACAACAACAACAACATCATGAAAATTTTTATTATTATTATTATTTTGAAAACGTAAAGTTATTGTTTGACCGATTCAAACTTAGAAACTCTATTTAAAATTGTTGTTTATGCTATTTTTTCAATTAAAATAATAAAATAAATCAGGATTAGATGATTCGATCTCTGAGACATGATCTCTCTAATAATTTATAGTTTTCTTCCAAAGGAGATAAATTCTTTGCAGTTGCTTTCTTTATTATAAGTGGAAGGAAAGTGATATGTTTATTTTAAATGATATATGTATATAATTTTAAATGATATATATATATATATATATATATATATATATATATATATATATAAATTAACAAAAAACAAACAAACAAAATAAATCATTTTTTTTAGAAAGGTAAAAATTAGATTTTATAATTAAATGCTAAAATTTAAGTTCTCATTTTTTTTATTAACATTTTAAACAATTGAATAAATTGAGGAAATTATAAATATTATGCCAATTCAAAATTGATATATTTTTATAATTCTAAAATCCAATTTAACATACATGAAGAGTAATATGTTAACCAATAAAAAAGTGAAGTTAATTGTTTTAAGATTGAATTAAAGTTAATAAATACTTCGGAACTTTAAATAACTCTATCCGAATTATTCTTGTAATTTCAATTATTTTAACTTCACCTATGCTTGTTTTTTTGGTTTTTATTAGTTAATACATTTTTATAATTTTATCTTCCATTTGCAAAGCAAAATTAAATTGAATAATTTTGACATTTCTAATTTCTTTTCTGTACATTCCATTACTTAATATCCCTACATTAAATAACCACCATAATATTTTGTGAATGCTAGGATTTCTAAACAACTGAGAATGTTAATATTTCAATTTTTGAATGTAGTTATAACTTATATTTATTTCAGGTCAATTAAAATTATTATTTAGCAAACGTGGATATTTGTTTTCAATAAATTTGGGAACTCAGCCAACTAAGAAATTCGTAAATACTTAAAAACCTATAAATCCGAGAATTTCGAGATAAAATAGAAATAATTCAATCATGCTACAATTAACAAGGTTTAATATTTAGGGCAGGCCAGAATTATTGGCCTCGGAAACCGGATGGTGTGTCGGATCTGCCTTATCACTGGACCAGCTAAATAACTGAAAATGGCCTCAATTGAAGCAAACGGAGAGACAGAACAACCATGTCTTAGACGGTATTTGAACGTACCAGCACTGTCTTCTGTGAATGGACTATTAAAATTTCCTTTAATTCTAAGGCCTAAAATACATAGATATTATGATAGTCGTAGTTTATTTTAAATTAACGTTAAAGTTACTTATTTTACAGCTATAAAAGACAAAAATGACTTCCTAAAGACATTTCATAGAAAGTACGATTTCAAAGTCAAAGATTTCAATCGATTTTATTCTTCAAAACTAAATTTGACAGAAAAGACGATTACATATATATATTAAATCTATTCTACATATTTTATTTAGCATTTAGAATATATGGCATAGAAGTTTAAGCAAATGTTGAAATATCATAAATGAGTGTATTTATTAAGTTCATAAGTTGGAGGGGGGGGGCCTAGCTCCAACACCCGAAATTTTGAAATGTAATAGAACCAATTTTCAAATTGAAATAAAAATTTATTAATTTAATTCATTTTAACATTATTTTCATTTATTTAAACTAAAAAAAAATCAATTGTTAAACCGAATAAAGAATATATTTTATACAGTTAAAAATAAAAGACTTTTTATGCAAAATTTCCTACACAGAATAACTATAGAATCTTATGACTATTTAAAATCTAATGAATATAAGAAGGTGGAAGGTAGAAAGTGTTAAAAATTTGATTTCAATGATTGCTATTTTATTTGAATAAAAATGAACATGAAGTAATAAGAATGAACAACAAGGAAATTTTGTGAAATTTTGTGAAATTTTGTTATATTTATTGATTGGAAGGGATGAGTACACCCACTATCACAGCAATCAAACAAGGCTTTTGCACAGACCCGAAAAGAGATACAATGGCGGTCATAGAAAGCCAGAAGGAGAGAAGGAAACAATCTAAGAACAACCATATCATCTCGGGATTCGAACTCAGGCTAAGGTATACGATGCAGTTTACAAGGCCACGTTCCTCTATACCTAAACTGATTATAGTACGATATGTTTTTCTGGAATATTTAACTATATGTTTAGTTGTCCTTTTAATTACACTGAATATCTAGATAAGCAGCAGATTAACTTGATATATTGTTAATGCTTTACCAATTTTATACATTCCATTTTTGCATCATTGTAATAAGAAAATAACAATCCTGTACCAAACTTACCTAAACTGATATCAAGTATTTATTTCCTTTTTTTTAGTATTTCTAATTGTTTTAATGTAGATTGTAGTAAATAATGGTATCATATGTAATTTTTCAATGGCAATAATGCCAAAACTATGTTTCTAAAGCTTTTAGTTTTGACATTAATAATCGTTTTCTTCAGAAATGATTGTTTTAAAATATCTACAAAAAGTTAGCCTACTCCTAGTGAGAGAATTCATGATACGACAATACATAAGGAATCTTTCTACATCATTTTTTAAATCAAATTAAGATGTAGTGGAAAAATGATGTACAAATTTACAAGGTTGCCATTTTGTAATGTATCATTTTTATTTAGAAAGAATATCTTTTTATCATTTTAAAATTAAAAAAAACTTAATTTCGAATTCAAGACAAAGAATATAAATTGTGTATCGTGATACCAATTTAATATTAAATTCATTTCTGGTCAAAGTATGAAGTTAAAAAAGAAATTTTTTCGCTTTTATTTTTTTGGGAATTTCATTTGAATTTTGAGTTGAATGTTTTATCATTTTAAAAGTAATTTCGTAGTTCGTAGAATGGTTTTACAAACCTTCACTTAGCTCACTTGCTTTCCTATTGTGTTATTCGTGCCTATAAACCATTGAGTAATTCTAGCTGATGAGATCAAAAGGTTTGAAACAATTATCCAAAGCATTTTCATTGTATTTCTCAAATATGTTTATATTTACATTCAATATGATTCACATGTATCAAATATGATGCTTACTTTTCAAAGAAAAAGGGCAACGATTCTAAATGCTGTAAAATTCTGAAAAATTTTATGCAAATATTCATTACATTTGAGTTGAATCAACATTATACGCCTAATTAGTATTCAAAATTATTCAACTTTCACTTAATCATTTATCAGCTTAAGAGAGTTGTCAACAACATTTAAACTTAGATAAACCGTCAAACATTTGCATAAATGTGTAAATTAAAGCGCTTTTAATATCACCTTGTCTATTTTTTCCCCTGTTTTTTATGTAAAGGTAAAGGTATGAAGCATTCTTACGTAAAGTATGTCGACATCAGATATTGTAAGGGAAGCATTTGAATCCTGATGAATATGGAAATGAAATAGAAAACAGACACTACAAACAGTTGACGAAAGTAACGTATAATTAACACAAGGAAAATAGAAAATCTTTTCCTCGTAATATTAAGGAATCTACCAGCAAATAAATTTAAAAAAAAAAGAAAAGAGTTGAGTTACATGTCAGTTAACAGATGAACAAACTTCCCTTTACATCTGGATTCATGAAAAATTCAGTAAAATTTATTTATAGAATTTTTTAAAATGAACAACTTTGAACAGGGGATATTATAAATAAATTTGCACTGAAAATTTAATTACTTAACAATACACTTGTAGTTTTTATCATTTGAAAAAATAAAATCATTCTAATCATTTTCGGGGGACAGATTTTTTTTTTTATTTTTAATAAATAAAACTATTTCTATAATAGTAATAAATTAAAAAAAAAACAACCTTTAAATATCCTTTTCTTGTAAGACGGCCCATTTCATTTATTTATTGAAATTTTTATTTTATTAATAATGAAGTTCATCTTATAAATTATTAAGCAGAGACAAGTAAAAAAATGTTGGTAATGATGTAATCAAAATCCTCAAATCATGTAATTTAATTTTTTTTTTATTTCGTAATTTTTTAATAGAAAACAAAAAGCTTTAAAATTTTTAATCTCGAATATTATTTTATCTGATCATTGATTTGATATCTTAAAGTGTCTGTCTGTCGTTCTCAACGACAGCGAGATTTGATTCTTAGCCGCTGAGTGTTCGCTTGGCTGCGCAGGCAACACCGTTATGTTTGTGTGTGAGGGAGCTTAGCAGCAGCTCGCTGCCGAGTCTCCGCCCCTCAGGGCCTTTGGCACGTAACTACGAGCACGAATGGCCAACGATCGGGGGCTCTGACTTTGTCCCGTTTTTTTTTTTTTTTGAGGGACGACATCCCTCCACTCAAAATTCACAAAACATTTACGCAACTATGAGCGGTTTATAAGGCCGAGTCGATAGCGGGCCAGAGATCAGTCACAACTGCGAACTCAAGTCGTTCACTTCTATCTCTTCTGCCCAAGCCTTGGTGGCCACTTCCATCTCGCAGGTAGGCAACCACGGTGCACCGCTGACCTCTCGCACGGGACTCTTACATAACGATCGGGATATTGCTTGGATACCATTCTTCTACTGCAACGAGGTTCTTGTGCCGACTGTGTTTATTAGATTTCAGTGCTCTTAAGGATTTACCAATTTGGACGTTCGTGTTTCTAAGTGTATAAAACTATTTTTATACAGACCAATATTTTTGAGAAAAACACACTTCCGTGAGATACGATAGTTCAAGTTTATTTTTTTTTTACCCTTTAAAAAAAACACAAAAAGCGTTAATGGGTTTAATTTAAAAATTTGTAATTTTTTATTTTTTCCCATCAATTCTTTGTTTTGTGTTTTTTTTTATCGTAAACTTTAAATCCGATATATTATTTTGCAGTTAAATTTATTTTGAGTTTAACTAAAGTAGTCAAAATATTCTTTAGAAATATAGGCTAGTGTTTGTAAATAGAAATTATTTAAAGCTTTTTATGTTATTATTTTTGCTTTAAATGGGAGCAAATTTTAATCGCAGAAACAAAGCAAACAGGTTGTGTCTTTCCACTAATTTTCTGCCTTTGAAATGTAATACGTATCCGTACAGTACAGCGATTTACCGCCAGCCGAGACCATTAGCTCAGTCATGCGTTGATAGCACATCCCACCGCTATATATAAGCGCGGACTGGTCATAGCCCACAGATTTCAGATAGTGGGCAGCACGAGCCTCAGGTCTTAGGAGCTCCTCAGGTAATAGTCAATACATAAGAATGCTACCACAGGATAGATGTTATTCTTTGTCAAGATAATATTGTTCTTGGTTTAGATTGTATTTATTACGAAAAGATTCAGTATTTTGTTTTAGATATTTTTATTTTTTTTTTTTTATATTTAAAAAAAAAAAAAATATTTAATACAGATTTTTAGGTCAGAATAGTTATTTTATAATCTAGAATATTTTCTTGCTTAGAATACGATAGCTAATATTTCCCCAAACTGAACTTATACATACACATTATTCTCAGATACTACTTGCTTCCAAGGGTAGTTAACTTACTTATTTTTTATTATTATACTGATTTACAGCAAGAATTTCGTATTTTCGTCTTTTTCTTTTTAATTTTAAATTTAAAAAAACATTTTTTGAAAAACTATTCCACGTTTTACAATAACCAAAGTTTTGTTGTTTAACAGAATTTACTTTGAAAGAAATTAACATTAAAACCAAAAAAAAAAAAAATTAAAATAATTATCGTAAATCTGATCTGAATATCCTGTGTTTTTCTCGCTTTATATTTATTTCTTCAGAGAGCTAGAATCGGATAAACATTTTTCGGTATGGTCTGAAAGAAAAAAAACTATAATCTCTTTTCTTAGATAATTTGGTTTTATTTCACTGAAAATCGTACCCCTTATTTGACAGAAGAAACTTCACTGCAGAACTTCACAGCTTTCTAATATTGTCAACACAAAATGACAGAATCATCGTGTTTATTCAGCTTTTGAGCTGCAGATTTTTAATTTATGAATATTTTCTTAATTGTAAATGTTATTTATTACAGTTTTTTTAATGATAAGGGAGTTTTATAACATTGTAGTAAATATTATGTTTTCATTTTTTTTTAAACTCCAAAATCAAAAGCTTATCTTGGAACAACGTTAGATTGATAAAATTACAATGAAATCTTGTAGTGTAACTCTTAAGAATTTCTTATATTAATTTGCTTGATTTATGCTTGATTTTCTAAACAACACTTATGTTTCTTTTCCCCACAGATATCATCATCATGAAATTCCGTGCCTCTCACATCTTTTGCGCTGTCGTCGCTGCCTTTTGGGTGTTGGAGCCTGTCAATGGTCTTTTCCCCAATGCCATCAATGGCTTCATCACAGACATCCAACAAAACCCCACTTCCCTGCTGGCTCTGCTGGTACTCAAGTACTGGCTATTGCTGTCCACAGGTGCCATCTCAGTCGCCGGTCCCGCAGCAGCAGCTGTAGGTAAGAGAGATGTCAGCGGCATCCCAGTAAACACAGACGAATTCTACGCTGAGCTCTTATCCAAAGTAGATGGAGATCAATGCATCCCCAGACTCATTTGCGGAACACTGGCCCAGGACGGAAAAACCAAGGGCGGTGTATTCAAGGAAAGCATCACTCAATCCTTCGGGTAAGTACACATTGTATTTATCAAAATTAATCAAAAACATTCATTATCCGCATTTAGCCTTGTAGGGGCAAAAATAAAATGATAACAAAAGGGAATATTCCTATTATCTACGGTGGGGAAAAGAGAGAAAGAAATTACAGTTCTCTTTACTGAACAAATCTTAATAAGAAGTTTATTATTTCTTTACTTTAAATCTGAAATTTCCGAAACAGAATTTACGCTGAAATAAGGTTAAAGTTTGGATATAATTTAAAAATCCACATTGTGTAGGTTTTCAAGAATAAATACAGCAAGATGAGAATAGAAGCAATGAAAATACCAGAATAATGAAGCTATTATTAATATCAATTAGAGAGGCCTTATATTCACAGGTGACTTCCTAGTATATCTGTTTCACGCTTCTTTGTGCTCTACTAACCTCTGTACTAAAATTATAGTATAAAAAAAACCATCTAAGTACCAAAGCTTCTTATGCTGCTACATCTGCAATTTTTCAAATATTTAATACGAAGATAGTAGTTGAATTCTGTAGAAAAGGTTACTTTCTCTAATGGGGAAATTTCTCAGTAATATTAATAGTGTTAGTGAATAACAATCAAAGTTGTTTCATTCTTTTAAAGGAAAGTGGATTTTTAATTTCTCTCTTAAATTATGGATGAGAATTGATAAAAAAAGCAGTTAATTCCTAATTTTAATTGGAGCACAGCTTTTATGTTAATTCACGTTTTGTAACGAAGAAATATAAATTTGTTACCCGAAAGTTGAATAGTTTAAAATATATCCTTTTCTTTGATTTTTTTCTTTGATGAATTGGTTGATAAAATTTATATTTCAATTTAAATAAAAACCGTAATCTTTCAGAAATTCTTTATTTAGACACAAATGCTAAAATATATTAAAAAAATATTAATAGGTAGGGCTTAAAAAACTAAAAAAAAAAAGAATGATCAACTACCCTAATTAATCAAATTGATTAAATTTGAAAACTAATATTTCTTAAGTTTAATTTTTATAACTGGTATCTATCTTATATTAAAATTCATAGAAACTAAAAAAGAGCTTTTCTTTTGTTTAATGCATGTCAGAACAAATGACTTCAGGATTTCATTTTTAATGAATATTTAAATAAAATGAATGACAATTAGTATTTAAATTAAGTAGACTGTGTAAATTGATTGTAAATAGCAAAAAGTGATACGGTTTCAATTACTATGTTTTTACACGATTAAATATAAATTAGCCAAAACTTACTGACCTCATTAATAATTACAGTAATTTTTTTTTGTTTCGTTTCGGCCTAAAAACATTAAATACATAATTAGTCTGTGATCAGAAAGGCTTCATAGTTTTCTGAAATTAACGTTGTAATTACAATAATAAAGCAATCGTCGTAATTACCTAATAATACTCCATCCTTGTTAAAGAGTCTTGGAATGCAGTAATTTTCCAAGTTTCGAGTATTTGGAGTGTTGAATCATAAACTCAATTGTTTTTGCTATTAAATTGAGGGAAAAAAAAAAGTGTGGAAAAAAAAATGATCTGATTTCTGACCTAAGGGCGTAATTTTTCTTTTCCACAGTTCAGAAATTCCAACCTTGAACAATGTTAAGTCAATTTACCGGTGACCTACTGGACTAGGCATTATCTAATATTCTGGATGCGATTAAACTATTTCGTACAGGGGTCGACATCCAATTTATTCTTATTGTTTTTATTTGTTTCTTCTCAAATAAATTGTAACTATTTTTTTTTTCATTCACTCATCCATTCACTAGACCCAGTTTATTATAATTTGGATGATATAATGTCTGTTACGTTTAAAGCTGTTATTCTTTTTTATTAATGCTTTTTTTTATAAAGAAAGATTGTTTCTTTATATTTTAAGCAGAGAAATGATAAAGAATTTTTTTTTTTGAGTTTTATTCAAAACAAATTATTTATCTGTTTGAAGAGCTGATTTATTGGCAAAATAGTGAATCTTTAGAAAAGCTTTTTTCTTCTTCTTAAATTATTTTGTTTATCGACTATATTGATAAAAGAAATATTAACAGCACATCTATTTCCTTATAAATAAAAATAGAAAATTGAATAATATTAAAAGAAAAATAATACTAGAATCAACTGCACCGATTTCTAAATGAGTTGATTACTCTTTATGAGTATATTTCACATTTCCTCAAGAGCAAAAGCACCAAGGAAAAATCATGATTGTCTATAGAAAGTCGTCTTGGCGAGAGAGAGAGGAGGGCTCTGGCGGAAAAATGTGGACGGAAGGCGAAGCGGGAAATCCGGCCGAGATGTCCGTCGTCGTTTGGCCCTGAATATTGATGAACGTCTAAATGCTCAGTCGAAGCCATTGATTCGGGTGGGGCCCACTGACCCATTTTTCAGGGGAAACGACGACGTAAAGGTGACGTGGCCTTGGGTCCAGTTCGTCGGCCTCTGCTGTTCTGACCCTGCTACGGCCCGTCGCTTTCTTGATAGCGCAAGCCTCAAGCGCAGACGATTTCTTTTGCCTGTTCACACACGCGGAAGGATTATCAAGACCTCCCATATGTCCACACCCTTCATTAATTTCTTTTTGCCGAATATTACTGCAAGCACACTAACTCATGGAAAAGTGACAAGCCATTGTCCAAATGACATTTTTTAAAGAGCACTTGCGCAGACATTGCTTGTTCATTTTGTTAGCGCTTAATCATTTTCATAGTTAATGCTTTTTCACTCGACCGAACCAAATGAGTTTATTACATGGATGACAGTCAACATACTTCTTTACAATTACATGCATGACAGTTTTTGGAGAGGAAAACATTGAACAATAAGATGAAAATAAATAGAGAAATAAAAATCTAAGGAAAAAAGTATTGTTTGTGATATAAATTTAGCGTCTTCACTTATCAACTTAGACCACTTATTATTTTTTTCTTGCTACAAATTTACTAATGTTTGAATGTTTTTATTTTAACAATTTCATGGAAAAAAATATAAGAAAAAGTAATGGTATAGGCGTATAGTGAAATCGTCAATTTCATTAAAGTGTCTGAACTCTTTGAATAAAAAAAAAATAAGAAATTGTTCCATCATTAGGCAATTTATTGTCTTACTCTGAATTTGGAGACTTATCTACTACATCTGAGGCCTGTCGCTAGGAACCTACAGAATCGTATCATTTGATAAAGCTTTGCCTTCTAACTATTCATGTTGGTCTAGAGAAAATTACTTTATTATATGTAATTTTGGAGAAAAAAAAATGCTTTGTAATTTTCCTTACGAGGTAATTAATGTGTGGATCTTCACTGGCAGATCCACGTTGCTTTCATAGACACTACAGCAAAGCAAGGTCACGGATTCCTCTGTATTGTGATCTTCCTATTGCACGAACCAGGAACCACGCATTGCTGTAACAACTGTTATTATTTGTCCGCCACTCTTCATTAGGAAATCATTTTTCAAAGCCTTACTTCAATCGAGTGATTAGTGAAACAAAGGAAAAAAACTTACAAATGATATTCGATTACGACTTGTTTATAATTACCACAAATAGAACAAAAAATATTTTTTTAACACCTTAAGGATAAAAAAGACCTTAAATTAATTGCATTAATTGCAGCTTTGACTCAGTATTAATCCCTGGATAATCCCTGGATAATTGAATGTGTTGCTGATATTAACACAATCCAGAAGGAGTATTAATTACTTATAAATTATTATTAATTATTATCGTCACCTCTCTCTCTTTAAAGTTATAACATGAAAATAAAGCGTTATTTACTTCCGTGAAATTGGGATGGGAGAAACCTACTCTATATGTGCGCCCTTGCTTTCATCATAATCGTTACGTAAATCATGGATGGCCCAGTTTGTTGAGTCCCACGTGGTCGTTAGCCATGGCCAAGGGCACAGTCGCCGCCACCCTGACCTTCGACGCTGATGACCGACATTTTCCTCAAACCGCCATAGAAGCATCTGATTATAGAGAGAAAGCGAAAATACTTGCTATAGAACTCATATTAACTGACATCAATAGGAAATACCCAGTGACATAGTCTGGGAAAAGAGTTAACAAATGAAAGAATGTGGAAGAAATCTCCATTTCGCTTTAAGAATTTAGGATTTGTCAGAACATACGAAAAAGCCGACTCAATTTTCCTTTACAATTTTGATTTAAAGGAACTGATATATCAAGTATTTTGGTATAATAATTAGCATAAAATTTGACGTCAAACATTAATATCTTAGCGAAGCCTTAGGCACTTGAGGTCTGAAACCCCGTTTATAAAAGTCTACAAAAAAGAAAAGCACTAAGCCACATTTATAAAAGTTTATATAATGAGTTCAAGTTTTTTTTTTTGACCCCTTTTTAATATTGTCGAAAATATTAAATCATTAAAAATAATATAATGAACTACTTGTTTAAACATCTATGTATATATATATGAAAAAGGCAAGGCCTTAAGCAATTATTTATCACTAAAATCATAAAAAATGATAAAATTCTAAAACGAGTATTATATTTCACTCTTCGGAGACCTAATAAGCTGGAAACAATTTCTTAGTTTCATTCAAAATTAATCAAACCAGATATTCGTTGACCCTGTCTCCATTCCTTGAGTTGACGTGAACGTTAAATTTAAAAAAAAAAAAAAAATTACATCTAATAAATGTATTAATAAATAACAATTAATTTTGAAAGGCATTAAAGAAGATATAATAGAAAACAAATGTAATTAAACAGGCCTACAATTTTAAATTAAATATTTATAAATTTCGTTTTTTTTTTAATTTCCAAGTATTAATTTATTTCTCAAATTTTCTTTTAATCGAAGAACTTACAGAAAACTTCTAATATCAGATTCTTGAATTAAAATAAACAACTTTAAAATGAAATGTGATTTTTTTTTAAATAAGTTTATCCTTATGATGAATCTTATTTTATTAGTTTGATAATTATGTGTTTTTTTTTATAAAGATATTTCAAAATCACTCCTCTCAAAGTTTTATTATTGTCATAATCGAATAATAAGCAAATTATTTTCTTTATGAAATGGTCTTTATAATTGTTCCATTTCGAAAAAAATCTCTCTTTCGTCTCGCTTGCTTTTCAATATTCTGTCGTGGTGAAGAAGTCAAAAATGTTAATAAATATAAAGTCTATGTAGTGAATAGTTTATGGTGGCGATGATGAGGTTGGGTCGACAGAAGAATCTTTTGATGTGTGGAAGCTGTAATGAAAACCTTCAAATCAACCAATTCTTCTTCTTATTTTTATCAATTATTTCTTTATCTAATCACATAAAAGTTGACTTTGTCCATTACCCTAAAGACTTAAGGTTTTCGTGTGAAAATAGCTGAGTTTGAAATTAGAATTTCTACTTAAATAATCAATGTTATTTAATAACTTAAGTTTATATTTTATTCAGGCTGTTCATATTTTAATATTTCTGTAAAGGCATTTCAGTATTTATGTACTTTTCATAATTCTTATAATTCTTTTAGTTGGCTTTGTTTTAAATTTAAAGAACTTCTAGAAATCGTTCGTTTTTCAGCTTACGCTGTAACTTACAAGAAATTCAAGTAATCAAAATATACATTAGTGCTTATTTGAATCAAAGTAACAAAAAAACACTTCATTAACTAACAAATTGTAACCACTCAATATTACAGTTTATTAGCAAGTAACGAATATCATAAAATAAATACAATTAAGTTTATTTATGTAGATCCGGTCTTAGGTTACAGTTTAGAATCTGATTGTGTCGAAACATATTTTACAGCAGAGTTCCGCTTAGAGGTCTCATTGTTATTGTTTTCAAACACTTTCTTAATTGGATCATCTTCCGACCCGAAATACACACATTCCTTATAGGCTTGATTGCGGATAGGATTCCTTCGATCATTGCATTCTTTTTTTTTTATGACTTTTAAATTCCGATCGCTCTTGGCCTTTTCACCTCCTCCACCTCTTATTTTTTTATATTTTTTATCGAACAATAGATCACACTGACCTGTTTTAACCCTGCAATCGTAGTGTTAACGATATCAAAAAGAAAAACCGCTGCTAACTTCTTGTTAGATATGAAACAGATCTGTGAATCCATTCAAGCAAAACCTTCGTTCGTGTACGGAAGAACGATGAACTCAGCTTAGCAACACTTAAAAGAGATCATTTTCACTACAACCGAAAGATAAGCAAATTTGACGAAGCAATAAAATTAGACCATTTTCGAGTTCAAATAACGGTTAAATATATCTGCGCACATTCGGGACGAGAAGAAAAAAAAATATAAAAAAATAGCCCCTTTTCACGAAATGGAAGTAACTAATACCATATTCTCAAAACACCACAGAAAACTTGCAAATAAAAATAAATGTGGTAAATTCTTTTCATTTTTGAGATAATATTATCTCTGAACGCGACTTAAAAACTTACTTAAGAAAGACTTTTACTGAAATATCATAAATTAAAGACTAAAGTAACTTATTAAGCAGGAAAGGGATACAGTAAGTACAAATATATTTATACACAGAAGTCAATGTAAAATGAAACAAATTAATGAGCCAGTTTTACATTAAATGAACTGTCTAAGAAGAAGGTTAACAAAATTAAATTTAAGATTTAAATTTATCATTTTGTTTTTTGAGAATCCCATTATTAGACTACGAATGTGAAAATCTTTTTATTGCAAGAAACATTTGCAGAGCTACGAGAGTAGTTCACATTACGAAAGCTTAGAATTACTATTTTTTTGTTTTTTTTATTAAGGCATCGAACTTGCATAATCAAGGTTATTAAAAATAAGTCTAGATTTATTTAGTTGTCTAACAAAACTTCTAAGCTTTATTATTAATATCATTATATTTATCGGAAAATCTTGAAATCGGCTATTGGACAAATGATAATAGAATTTCAAAACATCCCGAATTCTAAACGCTAACAAGAGCTTCGTAAAACAATATTGTATTTATTTTAATCTTCTCATCGGTTACATATAATTCCTGTTTTGAATTCTTCTCCTGGTCTATCTGTTCTTTAGTCGATTGCTATCTGTTCTTTAGCCCTGGTATCAGTGAAATAATTACATCATTCTCCATCTGCTGTTTATTTATCGACATAATCATTTATTATCGGCAATGGACATCTTCACTAAGGCCGTCGTTTTGCTTTGCTGATTTCTCGTTGTGTGAGTCAGTGCTAATGGAAAAATAAATTGCAACATAAATCTCCATTGTTTTAATTAAGAGTCCAGTGGAACGAAACTGCTAAAGTCAATCTGTTTCATCTCTATTCATTTGAATGATGCCTTTTCTTAAGATCTGTTAAGATATGTTAAAGATCTTTTCTCTATTAATCTTATGTAAAATGATTTCCCTAAAGCCTGAGTTGGATTACTAGAATAATAATTAAAAAGGATAGAAAACAACAGTCCAGTTTCTTGCACTTTTCCTTGTCTCCGCCCATTTTATTCAAAGAGGATATCGAAATTATGACACTTTTTCCTGGAAGCTCTGGGCTTTCGTTTGGTAGAAAATGCTATTTGCTAACATTACCTTCTACTATTAAAACTCGATTTTTTTTTTTTTAATTCGTCTCGAAATGTTCTTATGGTTTTCTCTTGCATTAAATAATTTCTCAGGAAATCATTGAGAAAAGAAAATAAAGAATTTCAAACCTAAAGGAGAAAAAAATTGAGAATGTAAATTTTCTGAATACGTTTACACATTATTAAAAGGTTATTATTCTCGGTAAGATATTAAAGAATAATTCATGATAAACAGCAATCACTGCAGTTTTACAAGCTTAATTTTTTTACTAGAAGAAAATTAGCAATTTTTAAAAGTCTTTACATTTTTTGAAAGATTAATTTATGTCATAAAATTAGAATTGAAAACAATAATAAAAAAGAATTAATAACATCCTGAAATACATAAATTTGAAGTATAATTAAAAATTCAGGCAAATTCTAAAGACTTCAATGAATTGTATTCAACTGAAACCTTGCTCTCCTGAGGCCACAGTCGGCCTGGAATTTGAATTGCAATTGATTTCATTAGAATCATGATGATTATTATCCAGAATCTTCGTGGTTCATCTTTCTTTTCTCTCCACCCACTTCATTTTGATTAGATTCTACTCCTAAGAAGAGGATGAAACAACCATAGAACCTATTTTGTTTTTTGCCAATGAACCTTAACTCTAACAAGGTTGTTAATTATATGGTCGGCTTCACAGACTTAGATCCCTGATGAAGAGCCCAATATTCAACGTGTAAAATTGTTTTGACCTTCGAAGCTAAAGAATAAATATAGCGAATACAAATGAACAGGAAACGTTATATCCTTCTGGCCATACAGGCTGAAATCACTGACCTCCATATTAAATTCAACAATTAGCAACAATAACTGGTTTGAAAGAATTATTACTGGTGGAATTACTAGTTTATGAATACTTTATATTCGAAGCAAGAAAATAATTGGGATAAAAAAAATGAAATTTCTTTAAACACAAAATTTATTTATTTCATTTTTTTCAAAAAAAATACGATAATAGAAACAATCACATAGATCATAAGCCTTGGAGTGTTCTCTCTATAATGATTTGATTTGTTATTTTAAGAATTAAATAATCGGAAAAAAAACCTTTGTAAAATTACTATCACTTTCTAATGTTATAAATATTAATCTGGATTTGAATTTTTATGACAATATTTAAAATTGGAATATTAAGTTTTGTGTCTATTGAAATTGTGATATGTCTCTAAGGAAAAAATCTTTTAAACTTACAACAAAAATTTCTAGATTTAAGGAATTTTTGCAAAGATTCTAATTGCAAAAAATTTAATAAACAAAAACTACGAAATAGCTCAAAATTTTGGCTTCTCTTCCCAAATTGTGTTTTAATTTAATCACAGGACAGGTATTTTATTTTGATTTAACTAATCACTTCCTTTATTATTAAAATAACTAAATTACATCAATTATTGGATTTTTAATGTCAAGACAACCTGCTGTTTAAAAAAAAAATATTTATTTGCATAAGTTTTGCTTAAAAATCAATTTAAATATTTAAAAGTTACAAAAATATATCTACTGTAACTTACTTACTTGAATTTTTTTTCTAATACACAGAAATCTTTCTTTAGTCTTTATCAGAAAAAACTTTAATGCATGTGAAACTAAAACTTATGATTTAGAAAAAATAAATATAAAAAAACAAACTTTTTATTCATTTTTTTTTTAATATTTTTTTATTTTTATTTTTGAAGATTCTAGATTATTGAAAGTTAAATTTGTAAATTAAGGCAAAAATGCGAAATTATAAATTATATAATTCTAATGCATCATTTAATGACTATTCCTTTTAAGTCTTTTAATCTTATAACTTTTAATATTGTGTTTTAATGGTTGTTTATAATTATTATTACTATTCCTTTATATTATTTATTTTAATTCTCTGATGTAAACACTAAAATAGATGTCTTAATTAATCAAAACTTATTCTTCAAATCTTAAATTTAATTTCAATTTTAGCTTCAAAATTTCTATAAAATGACATTTTAAACGTAAGAATATTTATGTTGTATAGTTACATATTGTATAGTTTATACAGTAATATATATATATATATATATATATATATATATATATATATATATAT
>JAFIDM010012231.1:91006028-91016741 GCA_023159025.1 Thereuonema tuberculata
TACAGCGAATGTAAATAAGCAAATTAAAGTTTTATCCTTAAATACACGTTGTTACAAGTTGGTGATTATTTTTTTAAATTTTTGAATGAACTAAAATTAATATAAAAATGTGTTCAAAAATATCATGCAAAAACTTTATAGTTATAGATCACCTTAATGCCAATTATCCATTACAAAAATGTTTAATGAGTTAGCTTCTCCAATCTGTTATCTATAATATAAAAGGGAAATTTGTGGATATGTGTGTGTCTGTTCGAAATGTTTAGCATTCTTCCTAACATGCTACAAACTTGAAATTTGCTTTTGGGTAGGTTCCATAGTGTAGACAATGTAAAAAGTATAAAAATAAACTTCTTAATTTTGAGTGGGAGGGGTATGACCATGAAGTGTGTGGAAATGAAACTCTAAAGTAATGTCCAACAATAATATTCATAAATTATGTTAATGGAAACATAACATTGCTACCTGCAATTGACAGGTGAGTTGAAGTTTCGGTCTTTTGGGTTGACCGACCATTTCTTAGAGTAGCCGAAGATGATGAAAAGCGATATACTGTCTTCTATTCCATCTTCTTCAGAAAATTCTTTCTGATGCAAATAAAAAAAAAAGTCTCATTTCCTATCCTATACTGTTCAGTTTTGTACCCAAATTGTGATTCATTATAAGTAATTTTACCTAAAATATACGTTGGATAAAAAAAAAAAATAATCATGCAATCAGCAAGATTCGAACCAACGGTCCCGCACATTCTAGATTAGAACGCTACGCACGAGCCACGGATTCGCTTATTATTTGGTTAATGTTCGGTCAATATAAGACCCTTCAAATTTTTCAAAGTCGATTTTCTCAAAAATGTCTGGATATCGCGCCAATGGGAACCTCATATTCGAGTGATGGCTTTTGCTTACTATAAGTATGAACAAAATCCACGACCCGATTCCCTGACTGTCTCCTTGTTAATGGGATAGAGCATATTGCTATATGAGAAGGATCATTATAGAAGAATGTGGAAAGATGGACATTAAAATAATCATTTCTCCTATTTTAAGTTGAACCGCAAATAAGCAACATATGAAAATTAAAGAAATCAGATGAACTTACATTTTCAATGAAAAATTGTCATTGCCTATTTATTTTAATTTCATTTTATTTGAAGAATTATATATACCGTAACTTTCATTTCCTTGTACAACTTGTATTAGCAGAGTAATCACTTCCTCATTTTCTAAACTACTGGAAGTACTTAATTTTTGTATTATAGTGGATTTTTTTTAAAGTTTTTAACCTATTATTAATAATAATCAAAAATAGATAATCAAATTAGTTGCAATCGTTGTTAATATTTTTAATGAAAGCAATAAAATAAATTACAATAGTAGACGTTAATTTCTAAACAATAGAATGAACGCGTTTGATATCATAATATTTTAAAATAATCTTATTCCATTACGCTTTGGCAAGATTAAATAATATGTTTTTATTATTTTTTTAAAAAAATAATAATTTAAACTTCTCTTCCAATTTGTTTTGTTTTATTACATACAAAAATAAAATCTTTTTAAAGAATAAAGATGAATTTTTTTATCCTTAATTTTTGAAAATTAACTTATGGTTCTAAATTAGCAAATAATATAAAAATCTTTAATTCTGATCATTTCTTTTAATAAAAAATAGCAATAATTTACGATGTTTTTTTTTTTGTTTTTTTTTTTTAATTTCATTTGTACTAGAAATGAAACAAAATACATCTCTTTTTCTTCTTCATAGCTATATTTCGCAGGTTATTTACTTTACCTGCTTCCTCAGGCTTACAAATACATAGAATGTTCCTCATAAAACATAACAAAACTTCTACTAACATTGATATCAGAACATAGAATCATTCATGGTAAGGATGTAACATACATGCATTGTTCGTTATAAGAAAATGAATTGAATCCACGCGTAAAATCAATACATATTATTCTTAACAATAAAATGAATTAAATTATTCACAAAACAAAACAGCAATATGTAGATTGTTCATTGTAATATAACAAAGAAATAAAATTATTGAAATTTTTCCAAGTTTCCTCAATTAACTTTAAATTTTAATTAACAAATTTCATTTGTCTTTACACGGATTCGTTTACTTTGCAAAGATTACAAATTGGTTTATTTTTTTTTAAAATAAAATTGCTTCGTTTATAGATTGTCAAGCAATCCCTAACAGAGATTAGCTAAAAAAGTAAACAATATAAGCAGTCAATGAAAATGCCATTCAGCGCGGATCTCTAGCCTGACGAAAGATTAAGGAATATAATTATCAGGGCGAAGAAAGATTACAAGATATAGGAAGTATAATTCTTTTGAGTTGTTAAGGTATCAAGATAGCTTAGAAAATTTACTCTAGATCTATCGAGAAATTCAAAGAAAGACAAAAATGACTGAAAATTCAATTCAACATATTAAAAGATAAAATTTCGATTTAGTTTCAAAGATATCCGGCACAAAATTCTCAGATAGAGATTAAAGTAAGTGAGATAAATAAATCCAAAGAAATCATACAACAATTGTAATGGATAAGGAGTAAATGAACTATTGTGCATTACGTATAAGGAAGATGTAAGAAGTTCTTGCACAACAGCTACTCGCCTGAGACTGAAAAGTTTGGGATGTTTCTAGAAAAGTTTTTCATTCAGGACCCTCTACGTCAAAATAGTAAGTTTTCAATGCATGGTAGCAAACAGTATTTGAATGAGAAAGTATTCAGAGAAAAAAAAATCCACTTAAATGAATGGCCCGAATTCTTGCAAAAAGACAGAAGATTAAAATCACTTTAAGAACTAAATTGTGAATCTAAAATAGTGGATTTAATAATCCATTGGAATTTTCGGATAGGATTATAAATAGCAGAGTGGATTATGCTAGTCCAATGAAATGAAAAAGGAGAGAACTTATCTCAACTTACCGTCAACTTGCTGGTTGCTGTAACAATTCCGAATATAACGAATTTTTTTTTATTTTATTATAATACTATAATAATGAAGTTCAGGATGTAATCTCATGATGTCCTATGAAAGAAAGAAACTAAAGTTAACTGATGAGGAAGTCTTTAATGGACTGCAGGAGGACACAATCCTTAATCCAATAGTTCTTCTCCATTTTTAAATGTCGTCTTTGTCTGTGTAAAGTATGAGTTCTGTAAGCCAAAAGTCTAAGGCTATCCACAGCAAATAAAGACTGGGAAAAATACTCAAGGAACTAAGAAAATGAACAGCACTGAAAGAATCCAAGACAAGGAGGAAGACAGTTACCATCACTCTGGAATGGAAGACTTTACCACATTTTTGTGAAATTGAAAGTAGTTCTTAAGAAAGAATTAAATTGCAGCTCCTTCCCAATAATCTATTGGTCAGTAATTTATTAAGGAATGTATTTTTCTCTTAATTTAAGGAAACAGTTACAATTTAAGCAATTAAGACAGTCTCAAGCTCATTCTAAGTTAACTTCAAACTAGGGAAATTAACATACATATTGTAAGGTTGAAATGATAATTTCAGAATGAATAGTCTTGCGTATTTACAGATGAAGATACATGTATAAAATGCTAATGAAGAGAAACGCAGAAAATTACTAAAAAGAAAAAGGAATAATGAGAATTCATATATCAAAATAGGAAGAAAGAAATATATGTATTCTTCAATCCTTTTATAGTCTGGAATTCTCATTATCTTCATTTGTTTTGATAATTTTCTGCATTGCCCTCTTTAAATCGTTAGCATTTGGAATTGCGAATGTCCTTCATTTTTTCTTGTTTTTTTATAAAGTTATGTTTGTATTTAATAACTACGTGAGACTGTGTATAGTATTTTTAAGATACTTTAATTATAGAAAAATATAATACAATTTTATTTTTCTGTTGGATTTCTTGATGCTTCAACTGTTTAAGGCCCTTATTACGAAATATTATTGAAGCAAAAATGAAATTATAATATTAAAAACAAAGATAAATAATAAGGAATGATCATGACTTTAGTTACATTGTACAAAGTGTCGTATTGTAAGTTTTCAATCATAATTTCATAATCTAAGGCTTTATTTCGTAAGTGGAATACAAGTGATGGTTGAACTGCTTGAAGGTCATCAGTTTTTCGATTTCTGCGTTGTTGGAATCTAGAAGATTTTGATGGTGAACAGCATCTATGTGGACAAACATATCAATATAAAATAGCTTCCATCTGTAAGGTAACTGCACCAAATAAGGCCCACTTAACGTTTAAAGAGTTTTTTTATATTTCTACTGCAAGAGTTAAAAATTCTGAAAACTGTCTTGAAAGGTAGTTTAAGGTGTGCTGTTATGAAAAAGTGAATTTAGAATTAGTTGCATTTGAAATTCTTTCTGTAATAACACAGTTTTGAAAATATAACTGAAGGGCCTTATTTGGAGCCCCTGTTCAAATATCAAATACAGTACATTATTCTACATGACATACATGAACTTGTTTTATGTCATTTTAAAGTATGTTATGTTGCCAAAAAATGGAGACGATTTTTCGAATTAAGTTGAAATAGTAACGAGAAAAGCTTTGGACGACTTTTACTGTTCAACTGAAACAAACATAGCAAAACAGTCCACTTCAACGGACCTAATTTTTGGTGTAGCCGCTAGAAGCCAGGACCTGTCTGAAACATAACTAATCTTGGTAAATTGTCAACGTTCTATTAATAAATCGAAGGATTTGAGACCAGGCCTTATTTGGCCCATGTACCTTACAAAAATTATCCCTAAGCAATTTGAATGTTTTTGAGAAATTTATAGTTTGCATTTGATTTTGCTGCATTAATGGAATACGATTTTAGTTAAGAGTGATTGAAATACAACTTATTGATCCAGTGAACTATGGTTGATTGCTGTCTTCAACTAAAAACATACTAGTTGATATAGTCCGACCATGATATCTTGACGATTAGAAAAATTCCAGAGCCCCATGACGTCACAACTAGCCTCCAAATGAATGAAACAAATGAATAAAACAAAAACAAAAATATAGTTTTAATGATGTTTAAATGAAATGCTATACTATTAGTTGCTCGTGGAATGCTTTCAATATAAGATTTAACTGTTGTAGTTCAGATTTATATATTTCTTTTAAATATTTTTTATGTATTTTTAAAGCCAAATTATGTGACACGCTTGTTTGTGATTTGCTGAAAAAAGATACATTATAATTCATAATCACGTCGTAGATATGTCATAATCACGTGGGATTCCTTCCAATCGTCAAGATATCGTGGTCGGACTATAACTGTCCGATAAACAATGAACTATTATATAACTATTCCTTAGAAGATAAAAATAAAATAAACCGTGGAATAAAAAAACACGTTGTTATCCTTATATCGTTAGCATTTGGAACTGTGAATGATGCCTTTTTTTTCTTGTTTTTTTTGATCACATTCAATGCTTTAAAATATTTCAGAAATTACTTTTACCTGTTCAAAATACTTTTTCCTGTGTATTTTGAAGCGCCCCCTGTGTTTGCAAAGAATTCTGGGTTAAATGTCTTCAACAATATATTCCGTATTGTTTAGAAATATGTCAATCATTCGAATAAAACTCCTCTTAAGAATTCTTCTTTATTATACAATATTTCGTTCAACAGAATTACCGAACTTCTTCAGGTACATATCAGAGGCAGAAAACCTAAATCTTAGCTATCCTATATAAACAGAATCTGTCAATAGTCTATATATTTAAATTTATAACAAAATAAATGTGTTTTGTTAATTTCTGTTGTAAGTATGTTTCTGTTCTGTAAGGAACTTCATTATATTATCAAACTAGTCAATTGAAGAATAGATATTGTATATTTGTAAACATTTTATAACAATTGTTATATCAATACAGAGATCTGGTTTAATAATTCCATGATTTTAATATCGATTTTCAGTATATTATCTAAAATGCTTACAATTATTACTGGAGATAAAAGAATATTTCCTTCCATGGCTTCTTTATTGTTTATTTGTAGAAATATTATGCAATAATACGAACTCTCTGAAATCATCAATCAGAAATATGGTAAGTGTTTTGAAATTGTGAGTACACTAAGAACAATATGCATCTGATTTCTTAAAAGAAACCACAATAAAAGAGAAAAAGAATAGAACTAAAATCACAAAAATTAATAAATAGAAAGATAACAAATAAAATTAAGATAATACATAAAATTTATAAATGCTTTTGTTGCAATGCCCACTTTTCTTTGGGATGGATTAAAAATATTATGAAACTTTATATCAACACCAGAATAAGGAAATCTATTTTTTTTTTGACAATCTTTTTTTAAAAACCAGTCAAATGGAGGTTTTAATAATATAAGGTTATACATGTTGAAATAATTATTTTAACATTTTTATTTAAGTTTTTCAAATTACTTCAATTGAAATTGTCCTTCTGTTTTGTCTAAAGAGATGACATGAGCTCATATAGCTATATAAGGTGAGTGAGTGATCAAGATGTCTCAACCAAAAATAAGAAAAAAGATCTTATTTTCCAACCAAAAAATAAAAATAAAAAAGGGAACAAACTCTTCTTAAGACATCATAAATAATTTCTTTAATAATAACTTCTTTAAAAATGTTGGAGTTTTTAAAGAAGTTATTACTAAAGAAATTATTTATGATGTCTTAAGAAGAGTTTGTTTATTTATCAATAATGATATTAAGGTGAAGAAGTGTATGCGATCAAGACTTTTGGAAGGAATTTCTATATCAAGGTAGGGACATATATTGTAAAAAGTTTGAGGATGGAAAATAGAAGAGAAAATGGCTTTTAGCTAGAAGTGAAGACAGCTTAACGATTGGACATTTTTTAAAAAAGAAGGTTACGATTAGAGATAATATTTCAAAGAAGACAACAAGTTAAATTTGAAGATTGGACATTTATTTAAAAAAAGACAACGATTTAAAGTTTAAGATTTTAGTTAAATTTGAAGATTGGACATTTATTAAAAAAAAGGGACAACGATTTAAAGTTTAACAATTATTAAAGTCCCTACGGTGAATGAAGATCCTCCCAGAATGCAACGCAGCTTAGAGATTGAGCTTTCCTGGCCGACCGCTAACATTGAAAGAGAAGAGATCCCTTCTCTTCTGTTTCAATGTTAGCGGTCGGCCAGGAAAGCTCAATCTATAACCTGCTTTGCATTCTGGGAGGATCTTCATTCACCGTAGGGACTTTAGGACAATGAGATGTGAACGTTATCATATTTCACGTTTTTGTTTATTAAAATATTTCACGTTTAGGAATTCTTGATTGTATTTTATTATTTAATTGGTGTTGGGAAGGAGGGAGATATTCTCTCTTCCCATGAAATTTAAAAAAAAGGCTTGATAAAGTGGGACCGGTGAGGCCCACGAAATATCGACATCGTCATTGTAATGTTGGAGTTTTTAAAGAAATAAAAAAGGGACTTTATTTTGTTATCCTCTTCCTTAGCTTTGTCCGGGATGTTAACCCAGTCGCCTCTCCCTCCCACACATGTTTACACTATTGAATGCTAAGTCTCTACTAAAAGGGAGATTGATTTTCATGGAATTAATTGGAATTAATATAATTTCGAACTTTAGTTATTGGTCAGCAAGTCATTAAGAACGAAAGGAGAAGGCGAATGAAATATAGGATCCAATGATTCTCAGTCACCGAGATAAAGGACCGTGTCTTTATTTGAAAGTTTGATGCTAAAGATCATTTCAATCTTCCTGTAAACATAACGGGAATAAATGAGTGTCTCTAATCAAAGTGCAATTTTGACATAATTAGCAATGGCGGAATTTGAAAAAAAAAGTTTACAAGAAAACTATGAGATAGTGTAATTTTATTTAGAACTAGCTGTTGCGTTGCAGTGCCACTCAAAGAAAGAAAATGTTTGTGTTTTAATTCTGTTTATTGAAGTGCTTTTGTATACACAATATTGTTTGTTTTTCCGTCTGGTGCATACACGAATAAATCAGAAGGTTTTCCGACGCGTGAGCAGGCCACATACGTTTGTCCAAGTGTGAAGCATGGATTTTCCAAATTTAGTCCACACACTAGCAAGCGATTGTCCCTGTGCTTTGTTGATGGTCATTGCAAATGCGAGTCGCACCGGAAACTGCAAATGATGAAACCGGAAATACACTCATTTGTTGAAACGACTCGCGCACCAGCTATTGTAAAATGGTTCTACTAATTCAAAAACCTTCGCGGGCGTGCGCACAACAACTCACCAAAGTTTCATCACAATCTGATGAATGGTATAGGAACGCATACGGGACAAACAAACAAAGAAACATTTATTTTTATATATTAAGATTAATATGAACAGTTTACTCAAATTATTATCTATTAAACTTCCTTCTTATTTTATAAACCACATTTTGCAAGTAATAGTAAGAAAGCAAGTAATAGTAAGAAGTTAAAAAAAAAAAGGTAATTTGTCTTTAATATTTTATTTATATCCCTTTTTAAGTTTTTATATTTTATATTTTAACAGGCACTTAAACAGACTAATGTTAATAATGGAACCATTGTTTACTTAACCAATGGTAATGTAAAAAGAAATTCGTTAGTAATAACTGCTGTTTTTTTTTTTTTTTTAACGTAGTTTTAAATTGTAAACTAGCTAACAAGCAAACTATAACTAAGTAAGTAAATAAATTATAATAATAAAATTCTTCATTTCGGGCTTAATTTTATGATTAAACTTAAAATATATTAACGGAATATCAAAAGCATCAATAACAAAAGCAAATTGAGTTTTGAATTGTTTGACAAATTTTTTTCAAAAAATTGTCATTTAAAACGCAGTGTAGGGAAAAAAAAATGTCTATCTGAAGACTAATAATAAAATGGTTCGTTGTAACATTTTAATTTTTTTTTAAAATGTTTGATCTCTCAAAGAAAATTTGTAAGCAATAACTAATAATACAACAAATATTGAAATCTGTAGGTTAAATTTCCATAGACTTTTACCTCGAACTGTACTGGATATCAGTAAAAAGTAGAATTAGAAAATACTGCCACCTGTTGGCTAAATTTGATAACAATTTATCATCAGATCCATGAAGATGGTAGATTAACCGGAATTTAAGACTTACATTTTAAGAAAAATTTATCTTCATGACATTCATAAAAATTGTAAAAAAAATCGGGTTTTTTTTTAATGAACACTCTAGATTCTCAGAAAATTAAACAGATTTCGAAGTATTAAAGTTTCTAATTAAAATAATGCCTGTTTAAAAAAAAGAGTTCAGGATTCCGATTTCTCAAGGATCTTTGCATTAAAATGTAGTAATAATTTCATGATATAATATTTCATGATTTTTTTTTTAAATTTAGTTTTTTAATTATTTTTATAATTTTACAGGGAAATCCTAGAAGAACTATAAGATTTATATAGACAGATTTTGAATACATTTTACAGGATCTTGAATATTGACAATAGATTTGGTAAATGATAAATTATTATCTTTCTTATAATGAAGATATTATTAAAGTTGAAGTCTTTGATTATACAGTATTATAGAGTTGATTTATTTTATAAATGTATTTATTTAGAAAGTTATGAAGGTATTATTACTTATCGTCAATTAAAATTACAAGTAATTGGCAAATGTACACATAGATACCGAACATTAAAAGAATTCACTAAAAAACAGTAAACTGTAAAATATTGCAGTATTTTGTTATGACCTTGTGCTTCGAAGTTTAGAGTAATATTAAATTGAAATATTAAATTGTAAAATAAATTTTTCTGATAATAATATTTTTTTGGGTTCTGGATGTTTCCATTTTTGGACAAATGTGAAAAGATATTTTAGAGAAAATACAATAAATATTAAAAAATAAGTAAATAAGTAAGTAAAGGAGATTCTATTTCAAGATGTAACAAGTGGCGCCTCACCGTGTAGTTTTTGTGAGTTACTGATATGATGCTACCAAAAAAATAGAAATCCACCTTCTATTTCTTTGATATAGAAACCAAATAGAAATCGACCCTTAGCAAGTTATAGTTTTAGTGTGGCTTTAAATTCATATTTGTTACATATCTTTAGGAAGAACCTGTCTAAACGGGATTATGTAAAATAAAACAAAAACGTTAAAGGTGTTGGAAGTAATTGATAATTGCTAAAATATAGAGGGGAATGGGGCTTTTTTTTTATTTGTTTATTTTTCTTAAATAATGAATAGGGTTTCAAAGTTAATGTAAGAATTATTAGTAAGATTTTTTTTTTAATTATTTGTAGGAAGATTAGAGTAAAATTGTAATAAGATTCTAATGAGAAAATTACTTGTTTTATGAAACGCTTAAAAATTTAGAATTTATAATAAAATTTAATTTTATTATACAATATTTCGTTACATTTTCTCCGTTGGTATTTCTTAAATTTATATTTTGTTTTCTTAATTTATTTGTAGTAATTTCAATGTCCTTTGAAGTTATTTAACTGGAAATTGGCTTCAGTAAATAACGTCTTTTAATATTTACGCCATAGAATCCAAACACAAAAAAGTTTGCATATTTAATAAAACAATATAGAAAGAAAATTCTTTTAAAGAAATACAAAGAAATTCTTCATTTCTTAATTTTTACGTAATAAATTATCCTGGGTTGATAGTTATTTACATTTAAAAAGAAAATAAATTACTTTCTTTTTTATTAATTAAGTAAAATTGTTCTTAAGAAA
>JAFIDM010012231.1:91017141-91030864 GCA_023159025.1 Thereuonema tuberculata
TTTCAGGAATTTATTTATGTGTTTATCTTATTTAAAGAAGACGAAGGATATTGATGTACGTATTTTTGAACTTTAGGACTACGTTTTAAATTATTATTTTTTTTAATTTGACTAAATTGTCCCATGTTATTTTGTTAATTTTCCAATTTTTCTATTCTAAATTAATTTTGATTTAGGGGACCCGGGGCAAGAAGGGGTGCTGGGGTAAGACGGGGTACTCACATTTTTTTTTCCCCGTTGGAAAGGGTACACCTACCCACTGTTATGGTAAGTCTTTACTCTTTTCGTGAAGTATCTTGAACAAGCATAGAATGAATGTGCGATGTCTCATTTATTTGATGAATTTTTACGTGTTTTTCAAGCGCATTATTATAATTTTCGATTCAAATTATTTCCATCGTTGCGGGGAATAGGGTACGGTCGGATCCAAACCATAATAACCTTTAGGTAAGATATACTTATTAGTTATAAGGCGACGGGTTTGTTAGCACGTATTCTTTTGCATTGAGCTAGGAAGCTCCCATTAAGTTTTCAGTCACATGTTGGACAAGATGGGGTACGTAGTCTTGCCCCACACAGGAAATATTTGGAGTGTTTTTTTACTTTTTTTTACTTTGTTTTAATTTCTTTTAATTTTCCATTTTTTAAAGTTTTTTTAGTTTCCCTTAAATTGTATGTGTGTATGAATTCCTGTTAGTTAATAGTTTTAATGTTTGTACTGAAATTGATTAAGGCATTTTGCATTTTTACGCTCTTTAGACACTTTAATAAGCATAGTTTACGCGAGTAGTTAAATCATTCCCGTAGGCGACCGGTTGCCAATTCATTGATTAATTGAAAAGCGATTAGGATCTCAACTGAAAATCTGGACGACAGCACTGCACAACCCGGCTGTTCCAGCTGGACTTCATCCAAAACCTCCACAGGATCAACGTCGACTGCCGAAACGAACACGGTCTTTGTAGCTGCATCACCTTCTGACATTCTTCCAATCCACCTCGTTGGCAAAGACAACGTTCGCAAATCTCGAAGAAGGGGAAAAACGGCGATATTGATTGACTTCCCTTACAAGCGCGAGCTGGAGGATTCTGGTAGGGTTACCAGCAACAGCCGCAAGCGCAAGTTTAAGGAGTCAGGTGGTTAACGCAAGCAGCGATCTACTGCGCCAAGTGTCTCCAAACACCCACAATCATCTTCCTGATCCAAACATGAGGAAGACACTTCTTGCCTTTATTACAACGAACTTTATTCCCTATCAAACGAAAAATGGATTGCCTGCTGTTCCTGTGGCAAATGGGCACGTTTGTCATGTGAGGGAAAACCTAACGATGACGACGGAATCGTTGATATTTGTGCTTTGTGTGTTACAAACTGCTACCAATAAGTTGTAATCAGTTTAAAATAATATTGTATTACCAAATCTTCGGCTACCCATCTTGACCCCGTATGGCATACCGGAGCAAGACGGGCACTTAACAACTTTTTTCAAAAAGTAAATATTTCATTATACAGTAAAACCCCGTTATTACGCTGTCAAGGGACCATGACATTCAAGCGTAATAAGCGGGATAGCGCTATAAACGGGAAATGATTTATTAGATGGGGAAACATTTAGACACCATTTTACAGGAAAGATACTTGATTCTGAAATAGATATAGTGCAAATGTGAGCTTATTTCCTCTTTAAAAAAATCTGTGATTGTGGTTTGCCGTGTGTTTGTGCGCTACTGTTATGAATTATGACATTTTCAATGCGGTTCAAATAACTATTAACATCAATTGATACACCACTAGGAGCAACACTAATATATTTTCGGAGCAGATTTAGTGCACTGCCCGCTATTTCACGCGCCTTTTCTTGAATGATTGGGCCACTTAATGGCACTGATGCATCACGGGACTGATGAATCGATTCAATTAGAATTTCCTCGGCATCTTCATATTTTCCACACTTTACTTTTTTACGTTTGTAACCACCCTTCGCTGCATTGGTAATTCCATTCTTATTTTTTATTATTGTTCTCAGACTGGATGAGGGAATTCCTAGAGATTTTGCGAAATCCTTCTGACTTAGTGTAGAATTATCGTCGTACTTACGGAGAATTTGCAATTTTTCACTTATAGAAAGGGATTTCCGCTTCGACATTTTTCACTAACTTACTGTATCACAGACCCGCACTTCAAAGAGTTCAAAGATTCCCTCCTACCAGGGAAAGAAAAGAATCTTTACAGTGTTACATTTCTTTTCGATACAAAATTTTCGATATAAAAAAAGCGCTACAAGCGGGATTTGAAGCTTTATAAGAGGGTAAAAGTATACAGAGTTACATAGAAAATTCTAGGGACCGTATGAAAGGAGCGTAAAGAACGGGATAGTGCTATAAGCGGGAGCGTAATAACGGGGTTTTACTGTAGTTCGTAATAAAATAAAACTCTTGTGGTATGTGCTGCAACAATGTATTTGGACAATAATCAGGCAAAATAATTCTTTACATCATCTAACTTATGAAGTAAGACTAAATTCAAACGTAAAGACTAATTCCATCTTGCCCCGGGTTCCCTTAAAGCTCTAGGTTCAGATTGAGGATCTGAGGAAAGTAACTTTTAATAAATATTAAGACACAAATATAATTAACCATTCTTTAATCCACAATATTTCGTTTTTCTTTTCAACGAAATACTTTCAATATACTTTTAACTGTTATCATGTATAATGACATTTTTTAGTTCTTTTAGTTGTTTTGTAACCCTTATATTACAGTATGTAGAGGCAAAGTAATATTTTTGTCGTCTTATATATCTAATGAAGTTTTTCGAAAAGAAAAACGAAATATTGTGAACATTAAAGAATGTTGTTTTTAGGATTTCGATAGTAAATTACTTATAAATTTATGAAAGATGACTTTATTATAATTAACCATAATTATAATCTTCTGTAATTATAATAAACTAGTTGACCCATGCGAATAATTCGCATGGTATTTTGATCAGTCACCGAATGGTAATATAATAATGTGGAAATAAGTTAAGTATTAACGGAAATACGGCGTTCCGACAGAAAAACAGCTTTGCGAAATAATATATAAGGATGGTACTTACTTGCGAGGAGAAACGTTGATTTAAGTGAACGTAACCTTCAAAATGACGTCTCAATCATGAGCGCACCGACCAAAAAAAAAAAAACACACCTTTGAGAAATAATAAGCAACTCCAAAAGCTGTTAAACATAGTGTGCCTTCTACAACTAAAGGTTTTTAAAAAAGGTTTTTAAAATAACATTTTTTAACGAAAACATTAATTTTAAACAATTTGTTTATTTTTCGTCATTAGCGGTGGACATAATCTTCAAAATTATATGTCAATCAGCGCACCGACCAAAAAAAAAACACCTTTGAGAAATAATAAGCAACTCCAAAAGCTGTTAAACATAGTGTGCCTTCTAGAACTAAAGGTTTTTAAAAAAGGTTTTTAAAATAACATTTTTTAACGAAAACATTAATTTTAAACAATTTGTTTATTTTTCGTCATTAGCGGTGGACATAATCTTCAAAATTATATGTCAATCATTGATTTGATGAAGTATTAAGGGAAATAAAAAAAAAAAACACCTTTGATAAATAATATATGAGAAGTTGACAAATTTTTAGGTTTCTTATTGTAATAATTCCTTTAATTTTATTAAAATATAAATCTTTGTTTGTTTTTTTATCTGTTCTTATTAAATAAACGATGAAATATTTTTTTCATTTTCTTTTTTTCTTTTTCTTTTAAAAAAGAAAAGAGCATTTTTCTTTTAAAAAAGAATATATTTGAAAGTTACGACGCTACAGTAATATTTAAAATGTGGTTTCGTTTTCGAAAAGAAGTCGCTTCTGTTAAAGCATGTCTACATTTTTACAAAAAGTTTTTTTAAATAAACGTTAATTTTAAACAATTTGTTTATTTTTCGTCATTAGCGGGGAACGTAATCTTCAAAATGATGTCTCAATCATTGAATTTGATGAAGTATCAACGGAAATACGGCTTTCCGACAGAAAAACAGCTTTGAGAAATAATATATAAGGATCTTCAGTAATTAACAAGTAATTATTTTTTTTTTTCAAAGACAGTTCATGTAGATACAAAAAGTGAAAATAATATTATTGAAAAATACCAACATTGTAAGTAGATATGATATGTGTTACTCTTTCAGTACATTAAGAACAAAGAAAATGTTAGTTGATTTGCCAACTTTCGAAGAACCAAAAGATAAGACTCAAAAACAGCGAATAGATATATTTCAGTAAAACTTCCGTTGAACTTTTGTTTTTGTTTCTCTCGGTACTGACAACTGTTTAATGATGGTTTTCTGCTCAAAGCTCCTTACCTGTATCAGGTTAAAACTGAATCTAAAATTTCAACTTCTTTGAATAAATAGTTTTCAAGTTATCATAATCGTAAACGTTATTTTTAGAATAAAGTTTATTCTAAAATTTTTTGTTTGAATTTTTTTTTCTTCCAATATAAATTAGGAGAATTAGGAGAAATCTTTGACCAAATTTATAAAATTCTTTGTTAAATAAGGACATCACGTGGGAGTATAAATTACATTCCAAATAATTCTCTTTTAAATTAAGTATAACTAACAAGGAGTGGTCACGAGTTGTATCTCGAAATTTTTCATGCCCTTTTGGGAGATGAAAGTACTCATGAAGTACTTCAAAAATATTCCCAGTTTTAGGGTCCAAAACTCAAGCGTTTTGGAGATATTTGATGATTTTTGGAGTGTTTCCGGTGTTTACGCATAAAAGCTTCGTGTCTGCCAGTCGAAACAGGAAGTTCAGCGGTGGCTCAATCGATAAAGAGGCTGCGCTGTAGAACTAGAGGTTGCAGGTTCGCGTCAGCTACCTGACGAGATTTTTTTTTTTTTAAACCTTTTTTTTTTCTTTTTTTAATCCATGTCTTATATGCTAAGCAGTTTCTTTTCTTGTAAGTGAAAACAGATTGGAAAGCAATATTCACCCCGAAGATGAAGATAAAATTTTAGAGCTAATATATTGATAGATAACTTAATAGGCAAGATTACAATTTAATGATGACAGCATATTTTAAGTAAAAGATTAAGCTTTCCCTTTCGTTACAAGTTTCTAATTCATAACAAAACCAAATAAATAAATATTATTTAGACTTTTTTTTTTCAAGAGATTTATATCATAAAACAAATGTTAAAATACCAAAAACTATCAACTAAACTATCAAATAAAAATATTAAAAAAAAAATTAAGTTTTCATTTTTTAAAAGTACATTTTAGATAAAAACTTAAAGCTTCTTATGAAGAAGATAAAAGATATTCATACATCCTTAAATTGTAAATGAATTTAAATTTTACTGTAATATTTGTATAAAACTACTGTAAGACCTATTTGAAATTTAATTATTGTTAATTTTTTAAAAATCTACCACTAATTTTGATAAATGCATTTTACTTTTTTTATTAAATCAACTTTAGTTAAAACCGATTCCATAACTTTCATTCTGGTTTACGCCCTAATAATTACATAAATATTCAAGTGACAACAAGAACTTATTTTTTTCAATTGGCAAAACTAGAAAACAATCAATCATTGAAAGTTAAAGTATTCCTTCTTTACTGTAAAAAAATAATCTACAAGATAGTAATTCAGAAACAATCAGAATAAGCATTAGTTTTTAAAAATGAATATTTCAATTGAAAGAATATTGTCAGAATATAGAGATAAAAACTATGTCGTTTGATTTTGTGCTAAAATAACATCTATAGGACAACAAACTTATTAAAGACTTTAATTTCAACGCACATATCCTGGAAGGGGGTAACGTAACTCTACCAGATTCTAATTAGGACGACGTGAAATTGCGGCTATCAAAATATTTTCACCACAATGTTCTTAAGCTTATTCATTTTGCTAAAGAATTTTTGAATTTCTATTTTCTTTGGAAAATCTTAATTGATGATGAACTGAAATTTATCAATTAAAAGAAAATCTGGAACGACTTCATTAAGTGAAAAATACTTATTAATATCAATACTAATTAATACTAATCAGGATTTTTACGTCCAGGAATCTGTTTTATTTGGTAACATTGAGACGTAGTGACTACAATGCATAGAACAATGACTTACTTGCAGCAGTCTTTGCTTCGACTTAATTCTCTACTGTTTTGTGTTGTTTTCTTTTATTCTTGAAAAAAAATATATTTATTAAATTTATAACGATTGAATAGTCGGATATTCTAGTTAAATATGTTTAGCATTCTCTAGTTTCCACTTTCACTTCCATTCAATCTTCACTGGCTTCATTATCCTTAAAATAACTATTTTTTTCCAGTTTAATTGAAGTTACCCTATTAATGTTGGATTACAACGCTTAATCTGGCGCTGTAGCGCTGTAATTATAATTTGTAAATCAAGAGCCAGATGGCGCTGTATGTTTTTGCCTTGTTTTTTTTTTTTTTATTTAATGTGTGTCTTTTCAAATGGAAGCCAATCTGGCTTTACCTATTGTATCAGTAATATATTAAACTACTTATTTGAAAATATGTTCTCCTTGCAATTTCACTGCGGAAAACACTTACTAACAATTAAACCATTAATATCTTTCAACTCAACTCTCTAACGAAGCAGGTTAATAATTCTATGAATAGTGAAAATATACTATCATCCAATACATTTTCAGTTTTTACCATTTAATCAATAAGATTATTACTTTATTGATTTGATAGAAAACAATCTATAACCTGTTAGTTGGATCCATTGAAGCTAAAACAATTTCATTGTTCCTTTTTTACTTCTTTTCTTTATCGGAATACTTATTAATACTGGAGTGTCCTATTTTTCGGTAAGGGTGAAAATGCGAACATCTCATTAAATTCGGATATTCGTAACCTTTTCAAAAGAACATTACTATGATAACGCTGTTTGTAGCCTTGAGCATTGAAGTAATGTAGGGCGCCACTTTTAAATTCCCTTTTACATAAAAAAAATGGAGGGGAAATTAATTGGATTCGATGATTACGAAAGAAGGCCAAATGAGTGGGTCTTTTTAATATCCTAATTGTAAATCTGTGGATTCAAGAAACAAGCATTTGTAAAGGATAGAAGAGATTTAAGTTAATTAGGATGTTATAGATTAGGATCTCAAATGCTATAAAGATTGTGAAATTCAATTTCTAATTTCAACTATATTTACGATATTGGGCAGCTACCAAAATTGAACTCTTTTAAAATCATTGACTTAACATCAGAAAATGAACTTACCTCATAAGAATTATAAGTTTTGTGCAAATATTTATAAATGACTGAAACGTTAATTAAATATACCGTATATGCTCCAATAGAAGCCCCCGGCGTTTATTTGCAAAACTAGCCTCGGGTCCCGGCGCTTAATAGAGACCGGCTGCTATTAGAGGCCGGCCATTATTAACAAAAACCTTCAGAACACAATATTTTTGTACATAAATACCGGCTAATATTACAAACAGCTACTTTATTTGAATTTCACATGCTACATAAGACTGTTAAAGATAAATAGCAATGTCTTCTGTACCTTTCGCTGCTATTCGTCGTCCGAATCCGCAATGATGGGCGGCAGCCTCACCGGAAGTTTCTTTCGCGTATTCCACGCGCGAATCTTAAAGGCAATGTCAAATGACAGTTTCGGTGGCATTTTGTAAGGCAATGTACCGTAAGGTATTACGCACGACTATAAAGATACGGACGCTTACGGTAGGCAAATATCAAAGACCCGGCTACTGTTAGGGAGCGGCTACTATTTGGCCGTGTCCCCTCTGCAGCCGGGCGCTTATTAGAATCCGCGACAATAAGAGCCTCGGCGTTTATTGGAGTATATACGGTATATAAAAGTTAGGCAGCTTTTTGAAGTTGTGAACTAATCTTTTGAGAAAATATTTGCTTAATCTCGATATTTGTAAAATCGAAAGTGGTTGAAGAAATTACAGAGATGAAAGCGAGAAATGATAAATGAATACAAGAGTATAATATTTGTTTTTATATCACTGTAAGTATTGTAAAATAATTGATTAGATGCAACATATTAATAATGGTTTCTGACTTACTTAAGGATATTCTTCTATGTATCGTAATTATACTTAAACTTGAAGAAACAACAACAGTTTCTTTCTTGATATCTATATTTCGTCTTCGGTATTGTTTCAATGAAATGGGAGAAAAGAATTTCTTTTCTCTTCATTTAGTTTATTTTTATTTTATTTTATTTATTTAATTTATAGATAATTATGTAAAACCCCGAAGAAGTCTTTTAGAATTAAAGACGAAATATAGGTATCAAGAAAGAAGTTGTTGTTGTTTCTTCAAGTTTAAGTAAGGTACCCTGCCCAAATAACGCCACTTTAACATTTAAATTACTGTAAGTCTGGAAATAAGGTGTATCGAAACACGAAAATTATGACCAAGAAAGTTTAATCTTCTGTTTGAAGCATACCATAATGAAACATATGATAACTTTTACTGGAGAAGTATAAGTTAAGTAATCCCATAAACAGGCCATGTAGGCCCACGGGAGCGCGAGAGGTAAGGTTCCCAGCGTTTCGAGACCAACGGGACTAGATTGAGGTCGGGTGGTCAGCCCGACGCCCGCCCGCCTTAACTTCCCGGGAAAGAAACCCGGTACCCATTCTACAGAGGGCTGGGTTTGGACCCGTTTGGAGGAGAAAGAAGCATGGAAAAATTCCCGCCCTCCGCCGAGGCCGGGAACCGAACCCGCCACCTCCAACCCGCAGCCAAGCGCCCTTACCCACTCGGCTACCGGGCCCACTACTGGAGAAGTATGAGAACTCAAATAAAAAAACTTTGCAAACTGGCGTTATTAGGAACACCTGTTCCAATTAACGCCACCATTTTCTAGTAACTTATTTAAAATTAAGAATTATTCCATCATTGTAAACATTTTTTGTACAAAATTACAGTAAAAAGCAACTAAATTTGACTTTCTATAAAAAATAATAAAAAATCACTTGAAATTAACACAGTCTTTCTAATCTGCAGCTAAAACAAAAGAGGAAATGTAAAAATGAATTAATTTCGGCATTTTCCGATTATAAAAGCAAAATAATAAATAAGATAAAAATCTATATTTTCATGAAGCATATTAGTAATTTATAAATGTGGTCCATTTATAATACCACCATGGCGTTAAAGCGCTACTGAGCACATGGGTCACATGATACACTTGTTTGTCTACAATTTCCGAATTTTAAAAATAACAGTTAACTTATCTACATAGAAGAATCTTCAAGAATCAAGAAAATATATAGTTTTATATAGTTAATCTTTGCTGAACATTAAAAAATGTATATTTTATCTTACGTTGATATAGTAGCAGCCTTTCAGAACCAGTCCTCGACACGAAAAGGTTGAAATATAATTTCGCTCGAAAATGTTGGCGGTCTGCTAGTAACTCACTTCAACTCTAGATGGCATATCAATGCAAACAACTTTAGTGCAGTATCGCCATCTCTTATATTTATGAAGAATTAGATAGGTGGCGTTAAAAGAATAAATGGCGTTATATGGCTGAGGTACCTTAAAAAATTATGGTTTCTGACTGTTTATTGGTTCTGTTGACAAATATTCTGAAACTGGTCAAGTTTGACAAAAAGACAGATGTTAGGTTTTGTCATGAAATAGTAAATTAGGACGGATTCCAGTACTTTTATCTTTATTTTTCTTTTTTATTCACTACAAGTAAAATCATTAATTTTTTTTATTATTATTACAGTTGATTCGCGATAATCCGACAGTTACGGGACCGAGGGGGTGTCGGATTAACAAAAATGTCGGATTACCAAGGGCTGATTTTTTAAAACTGAATTTGGACTTCTAAGGCAAGAAAATTTAAGTAATGTATATACAGTACTGTACGTACTACAGTACTATATTGTTACACTACATATTGAGTACATATTTTACGACCATTGAGGATATAAAAAAAAAAACTCAATTAGGCATAGTTTTACACAAATGAATACGTATGTATGTAATACTAATTTATTTGTGTATTTATGTCTTAAAAAAATAAAATTACAGTATATAATGTAAAATATAATTTTATATCTTAAAATAAAAAATAAAAATACGTACATATGTATTAACGTCTTAAAAAAAATCTGTAACCGTTTTTTGTTTCTTCTTATGTAAAGAGTCTGTCATGGCTTTTTCTTGAATATCTTTTAACATTTAAATGTTCTCGTAGTCGAGTTCCCTCTCCTCACACCAACGTATCAAAGTGTTTGCAGCCGACATAACTTCATCGCAAGTGATTGTGCATTTCACCTCCGTGACCGCCTCAATCGGATCAGTTTTCGAACCAACCTGCGTCGGACTACCGAGCGTGTCGGACTGTCAAATGTCGGATTACCGCGAGTCAACTGTATTTGTTTTCAGTTCTATAAATTTCAAGCTTTTACTGAATTGAGACTTTTAATAAAACAGTGATTTTGAACTACGACAGAAATTTTGCAACAAAATTTTGAATTCCGCATAAATATGTATATTACAATGTATATAAAAGAAGTTTATAAAATGGCCCACATCAGTGCAACAACTACAAAATGTTTATGATCATTAGGTAACTTCCAACATTTCGTAATAGGACTTATCATCTATTTTATCCACAAAGATGAAATTCACACTCTCAAATGAATTCTAATTACGTTTAAACAATCCACAAAACTCTTAAAATAAAATTTCATTTAAGTTCATTGGGCTTTTTTTTTAATTACTTTAGCATTTTGTCTTATTTATAAAATGACTAAAAAATTTGATTTGCACACATCAAAACCTGATCAGATAAAGAAAAAATTTCGTATGAAACAAACTATGTTGGGAAAGATCGGAAATTAAAAATTATTACTAAGAAATTCACTTAATCTAATCCTATGAATAATCGAGTCATAGAATAATAAGTAAAATTAATAATCGAGTTGATTAGCCTTGACACTTCAATATTTAATTTTCTGATTCTACATTGTTTTGTCTGTATTAAGACCATACGAACTATAATTTCTGAGTCATTATGTACAGTAACTCAAGTGAGCCAAATTAAATAGACTTTGGGTCTCTGTGCGTTTTAATGGAAAGGCATTTTATTTTCAAAGATCACAATGATAAGAAAATGATCTAGAATCGGAATATTTAATATCAAAGCTTTAAAATTTTATAAAGGTAAGTCGTTACGTTTTGAGTCTTGATTTATATTAATTTGTTTTGTTTTTGTGTTATTGCAAAACTTGCTATTTACATGATTCTAAATAGCAAATAGATATCCATCCATATCGACTAAACATTACTTAGAACAGCTAAACATATTCTAAGGGTAAAAAAACAATAATTTCTATTATTTATTATTATTTATTTTAATATTTCTTAAATAACAATTTTTCTTAAATTTAAACTGATATGTTTTATAAAAGTAACAATAAAATATTGTGTATTATTTTATTGTTACATGATACATACTGCTCCTAAAATGATGGATGGCTAAAAGATAAAAAGATAAGTTCATTTTCTCCACTTCCAAAATACTAAAATCTGTTTGGGTTTTTAAAAATAATTTTAACAAATTATCCTGTGAATATTCAGTGAGTTTTAATTTTTCGATTTCGGTGTTTTTGTTCAGATTTCATGAATATAATTTCGTTGAGTACTACACCTAATCCCCGAAGAACACGGTACTTGAAGAACACGAGTTTCGAAGAACACGGATACCTCCCCGAATTACACGGTTTCAAACTACACGATTTTCGAGTAATTCTTTTGAAAAAGAATAAAATACATATATTATTTGATATAAAATTACAGTGGTTAAAAATTTAGAGCAATATTCTCATCAATTACGTCAGCGATTAATGAAGTTTTAATCTTTTTAATACTTTTAGTGGTTTAGAATTATATTTTTCCCAATTAATTTGACTGAATAATTTATATTTTATATAGTTTTCCAATCTTAAATCAAAATTATTATTCAATTGATTGATTTGAAAGATTTTAAACCAATTGTAACTAGTTATTTTTTCATTATTTTGATTATTTTTTATTTTCACACTTGAAACGGAATCCCGTTTTTTGTAGTCTCGAACAACACGGTTTCAAAGAACACGGAAACAATTAATCCTGTTCTTCGGAGGTTAGGTGTATTACAGAAATTTAAGTTTGTGAGATTTTTTTTTGGAACTAAGAAAAAGCAAGAGCTTGTAAATGGCTACATTAATATAAAGCGCTTTAAGTCATGTGTGTCTCCGTCAGAATTTGATGTACTCCTACAACAAAATGTGTCAGAGAGATGCTTTCAATGGACAAATTCCAGCATTTAACTACCGTTACCATTTCTGCGTTAGATTTTCAATCGTCTAGAATAAGAGATATCTTTTGTGGCTCTTCAGTTGTCAATGTTTAATCGTTTTCTTTTCCTTGCTAAATTCAAAATAATCCATAGTGGCCAAAAAAAAACCAAAAAAAACCCAGCTGTGTTGCAGTAAAAAGTTTTAAAATGATTTTTAGGTCATTTTCCCAATAATTTTTATGTCAACGTAAGAAAAATGAATTTTTTTTTTTTTTTTTACTTCAAAAATTCATTTTTCTTACCCTAATTCAGTTGTTTTGTTTCGGTGGAGAATTATCTTCAAATTCCCGGCAAGTTAGAAATTTACTGCAATTTTATTAGTTCTTTTTAAAAGACCAAATTCTATTCATTTGGTCTTAATTCCTATCACTATATTCTCAATTCTAATTTTCTTCTAAATTTATTAGAATAAATTAAACCTGAGTGGTTACATTTTCTAAAAAAGGAAAAAAAAAAAAAATGTGATTTTGCAATAATAATATTTTATTGATTCGTTTCTAAAAATTACAATAAAATTTTAACAAAAAATTGATAAAATCGATTGAGGTTCAATGGTTTAAAGCTTATAAAACTTTAAATGAGAAGAAGAAATCTAACGGCTGCATCTTACAGAAAAATAGCTCTAAAATCCTTAGTTTTCGCATCATTTGGAGGAAGCCATTATCAATCTAAAATTAAGATACTGTTAAAGTAAGATATCTTTTCCCATTCCCGATGTTGACAAAGGGCAGGGAGACTCGCGAAATCTGTTGGCAGTTGTTATGAGCATGACAGAAGATGGCTTTTACCGAGTTGGAAGACAAGTGGAAATAATGTAAAAAATAGGAGATTTCTGTTAAGTTTTTTTACTACGTATTATCTAATGTAGCCGTGCGGTCTAGACGGCGGTCTGCCGTTGTGGCCAGTGCGCCAGTACTCAGGTTCGAATCCCGGTAGTGGCATGGATGTTTCTTTCTTCTTTCTTCTTCTGTTTCTCCTTCTGTCCGTTTCCGCCTATTCCCCTGGCAGTTAGGGTTAAAATGCATCTCCCAATCCATAGTTGAAAGTCACCGTGGGAGATTAAGACTTTCACCCCCCGAGACAGTGAGCTGTCTGGAGGAGGCCTTCGTCCTGTAGTGGGCTGTTTACAGGCTCTTAGATAGATACCGTATCTAATGTGTTATTAATGAAATTATCAATACAATTTATTTTTTAACTAAAATAATAAATAAAATATAATTATATTTCTGATATATGCATTAAAAATTGTTGTCAAATTTACATAACAAAAAAATATTATAGAAAGCAAGTTTAACGTCCGTAATCATTTATAAATGGAGGGAAA
>JAFIDM010012231.1:91044460-91062571 GCA_023159025.1 Thereuonema tuberculata
TTTAAAATTAAAAATACACTATTTGTTAGTGTATGTTTAAAATTAAAAATACACTAACAAAATTAAAATTTAAAATACACATTAAAATATTCTCTCTCCGAGTCTGCCCGCTCTCTCCACTTTGATGACAGACAGACATCCGTTATTTGCCTATTAATAGTATGATTCTGAATAAATTTGATCAACAATGACAAAAACCGTAAATACCTCTTAATCGATTTTTATTATTTTTTTTATGTGAGACAATGGAAAGGCTGCTTGGATAAGGTTTAAAACATAATAGTTATTTGCATGAGCACGTAATCCGGAAATACATGCAATCTGATAAGTTTAGGGAAAGTTTCACAACGGTGACATTAGTGCTAGTTATAATAAAGGTAAGTAAACATTTACTACCATAAATTACATCAATGACACTAACAACCTTAATATCAAAATTAAATTAGCCGCATCTGGTCAGATACTGTTTCCAAAGCAAACACATTCACTTCCAATTGTTTGAAAAACAGAGAGAGAAATAAGGAAAAGAAAGATCGAGAACTATTACGTCTTTATTGAAACACAAACATGTAGGCGTTTCAAGAACTAATCATTAATTTCTGTAGCAACTTTTTTAAACTATTTTTTTTATTATTATTTTGATAATGGTACCATTAAAATCTTATTCCTAAGTAAAATTACTTCCGTTGTTTTCCTAAACAACTAAAATAAAAGAAGTTTCGCTTGTTTTGAGAAGAAAAAGTTCAAATTGTAAGGAAAGAAGGTGTTTCTAAAGAACTCTAAATAAGGAAAATTGAAATTAATGAATGTAAGTAGCTTCTATTCTCAAATATTTACTTCCGGCTCTAATGATCTGAGTTCACAGTTGCAAGAACAAAAAGAAAGAAAGAAAACGAAAACTATTGATGGTACAAATCCCTTCTGATAATAACTAGGATTAACGAAAATGATGGTAATAAAATTGAGATTATCGTAGTTCACTTGTTTTTCCATAATGAACTAGAGAATTCATTGAAAACGGTTTTTTAATGGGACTGACGAATGATTTTGAACAAACTTTTTGTTTCTTTCATTTTCTTATATGGGAAGAATGTTAAGTCTAATTTTGTTGCTAGTAAAAACAGGAATTTTAATCTCTAAAATGGATTAGAAATTTACTTCAAACTAACTGATTTTTTTATAGCATTTAAATTATTGCTGAAAAAAAGATATAGGTAAATTACTTTTGCGTATGTTATATCTTTTTTCAATTAAATTTTTGCTTGTTGTTATTAATCAATATTTTTATATTTCAGGTTTTAATTTATATTACTAAAATCTTTTATTTCTCTGTGTGTCTGTCTGTCTGTCTGTCTGTCCGGCGCAGTTTTGTGTGAGAATGAAAAATAGAAACAATTTTTACAGTGAAACATCCGCGACAGGAATCGAACCTGCAAGCTTCCGATCCGAAGTCAGACATCTTATCCGTTAGGCCATGGGAACTACAACTCTCTTCATATTGCTTTTTTGACTTATCTGTCAAAACTGAACTGACTTTGACTGAAAAGTAACAATTGTAATTAAAAAGAAAGTCAAAAAAGAAAGACGTAGTACGTCATTAGATAGAATACTGAGAAATCAGTATTTGTAACTTAGAAACCACTGAAAATTATCAATTGGAATGAAAAAAAGAGTCAAGAAATAAAGAAGCAGTATTTCCATTAAGTAGAATACTGAAAAATCACTATTTGTAACTCAAAAACCATCATTATTTGTAACTCAAGATCCTCTCAAAAGTATCAATTGGAAAAAAAAAGAGAGTCAAGAAAGAAAGAAGCACTATTTCTATTAGGTAGATTATTGAAAAATCACTATTTGTAACTCATAAAGCTAGAATCACATCAAAGCAAAAAAACTCACGATAAATATGCGGCTCATCAACCAAGATGAACCAGAGTATCGATAACATCAATCGAATGATAAGTCTAAGAATACAAGGAGAGACTACAGAGTATACACGTGCGAATAAAATTGACACTTCTGATAATCCACCACACGAACATCTCTATCTGCCCGAGTATCTGAACGCATTGAATCTCAGCGGTATTCCTCAACATCGTTTGTCATTGAAGATTGGATCTCCAATAATATTGTTGCGAAACATCAATCCCAAGTTTGCATACTGAATTGGAACTCAACTTAAATGCCGTTCATTCGATAATGATCTCATAGAAACCAAAATAAAACAGAACTCACAAAGGAGATTTTGTTTACATCCATAGGATGTCTATGGAACTATGCGATAATCTACTTCCATTCACTTTCACAAGAAAACAATTTCCGATCAGACCTTCTTATTTATCAATAAAGCTCAAGGACAAACTGTAAATAAAGTTGCCATATATTTGGAAAACGTTGTCTTCACTCACGTACAACTTTATGTCTTTGAATCACAATTCAACAGAATTTGGTTATCTTCACTCTTAAGAATAGTCACAATCAATTTGTCGCGAAGAATTTCGTATACAAGCTATGTTCTTCATTTATCATCTATATCAACTAACGTTCATCTGAACATCTCTTCTTCAAATATCTATATCGAACAATCTGATGGCCTAGATTAGTAGATAATTTTCACTATTTGTAACTCAAAAACCACTGAAAAGTATCAATTGGAATTGGATAAAAAAAAAAAGAAAAAAAAAAAAAGAATCACTATTTCTATTAGGTAGAATACTGAAAAATCACTTTTTTGTTACTCAAAAACAATCACTATTTATAATTAAAAAACCACTGTAAAGTATCAATGGAAATAAAAAAAAGAGACTCAAGAAAGAAAGAAGCACTATTTCTATTAAGTAGAATACTGAAAACTCACTATTTGTACCTCAAAAGCCACTGAAAAGTGTATCTATATTAATAAAATCTTTTATTTCTCTGTCTGTCTGGTGCAATTATTGTAATTTACAAAAATAGAAATAATTTCTACAAGTTATCTATTGAAATCCAACATGCAGCCTTCTGCTCCGAAGTTAGACGTCTTAGGCATTAGACCACAAGGATTACATTCTAATCTCTACAAAAAATAAAAATATATCACAGATATATGATTCACACGCTGATTCTAAAAGCAGTCGTGGATTGAGAGAATATAGACATCAACAATTAAAATAAATAAAATAAAAAAAATTTAGTTTTATTTTACTTGATGTAATTTGTATGTGTGTTTTTTTTAATAAATACAAATTGTTTTCCGTTACATACGTGAGGCTTCCGGAGCGAAGCGACGGGTAGCCGACTAGTTATCTTTAAAATATTTTTCTAATACAGTGGAACTTGGATAATTCGAACGTCTTTAATTCGAAATCGTGGTTAATTCGAAGATTTCTCTTGGTCCCTTGAATTTCTTATTAAATCAGTGTTAAAAAATCGTGGATAATTCGAAGTTCAACTTCCTTAATTCGAAGTTTTTTACAAAAAATTTCGAACCATAACGACTTTTCGGCATATCATCGTTAAGAAATTCGACAGGTGACAACTGAAATCCCCTTCCCGCCACCGTTAGACACGTGACGCCATTCGAGCTTCCTGCTGTCAGTGTCACCATGTCTTTTAGTAAATCACGCGTGTCAAGAATTTAACGTTCGCTGAAAAGGTCGCCGTCATTCGCGAGGTGGAAAAGGGTGCGAAGAAGAAATGCCAATCCCTTCATCGTCGGAGGCGCTTTTTCATTTGGACGAATTTCGTCGTTACATTGAAGGACAAACCAACGTAAGTGAAGCTGTTTTCCGGTCACTAAACATGCTTGATGATTTTGCTAACCTTAAGCGACTGAATTCTACAAAACATTGCACAATTTTTTGAAAAACTATAATTTTCTGTATTGAATGTAATATGTACTGTAGCTTACGTAATATAAATCTTATTTTGTTTACATACATATAGTGTTTAAGTCTTTCATACCATGATCTTTCTGAATAAATATTTACTTATTGACAGACTAATCTTTTCAAGCATTCAGTGGACCTGAAATTAAAGTTAAAAGATGTAACTTGTTTAATTCGAAGTCTTGGATAATTCGAAGTTTTGTAGTGGTCCCTTCAGCTTCGAATTATCGAAATTGCACTGTATTTGAATTCTGAGGAGATCTATAAACAAAGTAAACTTTAAAAAATAAATTCTCAAATGGACAATTGCTTTAAGAACCTACAGGTTTAGAGAAAGTTACGATAAAACGTTTGCTTTCGGTTTTTATTATTAAAACAAGGTAGGGATAGCGATTAGTAAACCAATCACAATGCTTCGCAACGGCTTCTGATACATATAAGAAAATATAATAATTATAATGATTAATACTAAAGTCCAGGGTCATTTTGTCTTTTTGTTCAAATTATGTTGAATTATTGCTTTAATTTCCTTATTATTATAAATGTGAGTGTTGCGAATGCAAAAGGCGCAATTGTTGCGATTATTGTGATTGTTGAGCTAATGAGAATTTAATGATATTTTAATGATACTTGTCCACAGACGGACGGACAAACAGGAAATATAAGGCGTCTGATACTTGCATTAGAAGCCTAAAAAATAATAAATAATTAAAGGGTAAGTTTCATGAGACGGTCTCCCATCATGAGACAGCTTCCGGCAATTTCTCTTGTGAAATTCACTACGACAATCGAAGATGCTGTAGAAGTTACAAAAATTTAGTACGAGCAAACATATTCATCAAAACTTACTCAGTTTAGACACCAAAAAGTATACTTTTATTCTTGCAGCGATCGAATTCAATTTTGATTAGGTTGTTACATGAATTTCAAGTTGATCAGCTCATCTTATTTTCGTTTTTCCTTTAGTGAACGAGATTAAATTTTTGTAGAGATGTATAGTAATTATTTTTGTTTGTTTCTTCAAAAACTATGTTATTTTTATTTTAGATTAAAATCTCGAGGAATCATTCTTCAAATCTTTACAAAATATTTTTTATTAAATTTTTTATTAAATTCCTTGTAAATACGAATACTAAAAGGTTTCCAAATTTAAACATCATTGTTATTACATTTGCAAATCTACCTATGTTATTATTCTAGAATTAGTAGAAGTAGGGAAGATCCGTGTATTATGGACCACCGTGTAATACGGACCATGATGAAATTTATCTGTTCACCACTAGTTGGAAGAACCATCCCATTGCCTTTAGTGAATATTACTGTTATCCAAAGCAGGAGGTGACTTTTACATGTGTGCCTTCATTTGGACGAGTATTAAATTGTGTTTTCGTTTTATATGATCATGGATGAAACAGGGATGTTAGAATGAATTTGTTACTTTCTGCTGTTAGGTAATTTCAATATAATTTTCACGTGAATAGCAGCAAATGTACTTATTTTCTTCCCAATCCAGATATGTTGTTTTAGGCGCGCCATTTTGCATAGCGATATGTGATTGGAAACAACGTTGCTCCGTCCATGCATGTAATATGAACCGTACCCTGTTGTGTAATATGGACCACTGGTTGCTAAGCATATTACTATAAGCCTGAAGCTTGTTTTATTTAATATATTAAACGAAAAGCACAAATTAGGCTTGCTTAATGAAATTCAAGTCGTACAATTCTTACGATTTAAATTTTTCAAAATTCGACCCATAAGGGGGGTAAAGAGGGGCAAATTTAAAAATCACCATATCTCATAAACCAATCCAAATAAAATGGTGAAACTTCACATGCCTACTGTTTGACTACTGTTTAGTGCATTATAATGAAAGCTTGTTTATAAAAATTATTTTAATTAATTTCTTGTTATGTTTTGTTTTTGGTTTACCCGGTCCATATTACATGAACGTATGTGTAATATGGACCTCCGACACGAAAACAAAAAAAATATTTCCTGCAATTATTAACAGTTACCAGAGTTCTTTACCACGTTTGAACTATGTAGCTATACAATTGTTATGAGCAGCCAAAAATTAAATCTTTTTATGTTAATAATTTAAGGTTTATGAATATTCTTGCTTAGGGGGTCCATAATACACGGATCTCCCCTATTTGATATAAAACATAATGCCCCTGAAAGAATTTGAAATCTACTTTCCACATTTTTTTTTAATTTTCTTTATTTTGTTTTTGTTTTTTCTGCACACAATAAAGGAAAATCGGTTTCTGAAGTTCTAATTTCTTCTGTCAAAAATAAATATATCTTTAAATTTTTTTAGTTGATGAAATCCAATCTAATTGTAATTAGTTCAATTTAAACACTCATAAAATGATTACCTTATTACTACGATTACGATCTATTGCTGGAGGCCACAAATATTCGTTGTTTCTGTAGATTAAATTCATTTCCTCTGCTTTTTATCACCTTTACACTTAATTTCCTTTACAAGTGCGTAATTTTTTTTTTTTTTTTCAAATTTAAATGATAGTCGTAATATGTTGACAGATTTAAGAAGAAAAATGTGGTAGAAGAGAGAAAATACCTATTTTCTTCTGTATTTTTTTTTACTTAGTTATTCTTTTTTTTCCGGTCGGTTGAGGGGATTTTCACCTGCTTTCACTATTTTTTTTTTATTTGATTGAAGATTGACTTCCTATCTTGTCCCGAAATAAGATTAAATATGTGCCTTAAACATTATATAAAAGTTATAAAATTATATTTCTAAGGTGTATATACATATATGGCGATGCGTTGATTCCAACTTTATTAAACAGAAACATAAACAGACACACTTACTGATTTTATGAGCCTAAATTTCCATAGAAAAATAGGCTAAAGAATTAACAGATTAAAGCAAAATTTATTGACCGGTTTCGTTAGGCAAAGCCCAGCTTTGTTACGGCTAATTGCAGAACAATAAATTGAAATTCACTGTTAACTTAATATACTATATTAACACGTATTTTTATCCTCACAGACTAAAGAGCTTTATTTACAGAAAAAATTTAGAGAAAAAATTAACAGTAGGTAAAATTACAATGCTGCTAAACTAGCACTAAATTACCAATTCAAGTATTCTCTTCGAATGTCATCACAACGGGTTAGTTATTCCCTTATTTCCCTATGAAACGATGTTATTCAGTGTAAGAGATAATGACCTCCTTCGATCGTAGAAATCATAATTCAGGTTCAATTTTTTTTTTCTTGCTATTAAAAAAAATGTATAAAGCACGACATTTCATGACTTTATGGAGCGAGAAATACTTGCTAAATGCTGATGTAGACTTATAAATGATTTATCAGTGGCCGAAGCCAAACGAAAGCACGGAAGTTCTGTCCCCAACAAAACAGGAAGGAAATACTTTCCTTTTTCCTTTTATAAGGACCCGTGTGAGAATCGCGAAGGCGAGGCTGTGATGGCCAATGAAAATGAAATTTTCCTGTTACAGAAACAAAAACAAAAATATTAAAGAAGCATTTAGATTTAATACAAATAAACAAATAATAATAATAAAATCCAAGGAACAGTTTTAATTATATATTTTCTATTATATAATTGTAATTACATGGCTTACAGAATTCGTTATTTTCTAAGGAAAATGAGAGCATTGTATGTTGAAAACATAATTTTTATTAGTTAATGAAAAAAAATAGCATAAAGAAAGTTACTTAACTTCGTTCCTATTCCAGGAAAACCCTCTTTATGATTCTACGTATTATGTGTAATTTCACTGTTAGTTTATCAATGAATACGGATTTCCTTTCTCTTCTTTTACATCCCTTGAAATTATGAGCAACGGGATGCAGAGGTAACTGACCTCAATTCCAAACATTAAAGTAGGTATTTGCAAATGTATTCAGTACAATATCATCCTATATGGAGCAAATGTGTAATCATGAAATCTATTTTAATAGTTCTTTTTAGCTATGAAGATGATATTATTTGTTGTGATTCTAGTGAGACACAATATGAGTCACATACAACCCAAACTTTGCTTCCAAACTGAAAGCCTACATCAGAGGTTCTCAACCGGGGTCCATGTAATATTCTTCGGGGTCCACAGGGATCTCATTGAATTACACTTATTTTAAAATTATTAGGAATTATTTACCATTGTGCATAAATGCTCCATAGAATTTAACTGTAGAATAATTTATTTGAATGAAATTAGTTTTCATTCAAAATAAAGCATAATCATTTACTATTTCGTTGATTATTAATATAATTCCTTTACTTTTTATTAGTGAAAAATAGCTTTTCCTTTATCTAATAGCTATGAGGGGGTCCACCAAAAAAAAAAAGGGAAAAGGGGTCCAGGGTAAAAAAAGGCTGAGAAACCCGGGCCTACATTTTTTCATTCAGTGTCATCTATTTTGGAATGATTAAATACTAGCTTGTCATCATTCAGTCAAAAGTTCAACATCAATCAATCCTCCGTTACAAATTCCATGCCTATTATCTAAGCCTCATGTATATGTAGTTGTCGAAGACAGTAAACAAAGATATAGTTTTTTTGCAAAAAGAAAAATGATTTTATTTTCTAAAGCTCAACATAAAAGTAGAGATCCGTTCTAAGTTTCAACGACTTTAGATTTCATTAAAAAAATACTTAAAGCATTTGTTACAGTTGTATCATTAGATCATTTGGATTAAAATGAGTGGATCACTGGGTGGGTCTGTGTAGTATCTTCAAAGATCCTGGAAATCAGAAAATCGCTTCTATTCAGACTGTAGAGACTGATATAGCCTATTAATAATTCAAGTAAAATTGCAAATATTAGCTAGAAAATAATACATTTTTAAATAAACATTTCCAAAATTTCTGAAATAAACTTTGATAAGGAATTAATGGAAGAAATTATAAGGATCATTGTGAAATATTCAAATTTATCAATTACAAATCTTATTAAACACTTAAAAAAATTCATTTTTGCAAATAAATAATAAACTCTTTAGTAAGGGTGATAAACTTTCACAGGTTGAAGAAGTCGTTGATATTCATCAGATATCAAAGATGTAGATGGATCGACTCTTGGCTCTCATACAATTAATCGACAACTCTTGATTTTTCATGCAATTTATGCTCAACTTTTGATGAAAGAATCGTAAAATGGTAAATGGTAATTTGATGTCTGTCACTTTTCATTTTCATGAAAAGAAAACAGTTCCAAAAAATGCTCTTCCTATTTAAGAGATGATTAAATTTAGTGATATTATTTGAATAATGAATAGTTGTAATTTATCATTTTGCTTATGCTGATGACGTTTTACTTTTAAATGATGATGATAACTTGTAGAAAGCACACAATCGTTTACAAACAGATTTCAATTCTATAATTTTTTGGCCTACTGCAAACAAATTAACAATAAATCACTCAAAAACTACATTGATGAATATTAAAGCAAAAAATAAACCCCTACATTACAATGTTGTTTTAAAAATTTCACAATATAAATTGTAAAGGGGCTAGAAATCTTCACGTAATGTGTAATTTTAAAAATGTTGAAAAAATACAAGTTCAGAAATACTTAGGTTTATCTCGATGCAAATTTATGTTAGAATACTCTACATAACTATTATAAAAAAATTAAAAACAACTAAACTCTAAATTATATATGTTTAATCATATTAAGTATATTTTCCCACAATAACAAAGAATAATGGTATTTAAAACTTTTGTAGATTCCTTGTTATCTTATGGTATTATATCTTGGATTTTCTGAAAAAAAAAAAATAATAATATAAATAAAGTGGAAAAAATATTACAACTAATTTTCAACAATTATCAATTTTATAGACCAAAAACAACAAAAAAAGAAACTAGAAAATTACATTAAATCCTTTTATCTACCGAAAAAATTATAAATATTCATATTTTAAAAAAATTGTTTTCAATATCAAACCTTTTTCTAAACACCATAAACTCTACTAATTCAAGAAATATATGGAATAAAATTATTCCATTTGATTTTCCCAAGAATAATTATGGTGCGACAGATTACGACAGAATTCATAATAAAATTGTTAACCAATTATGTATCAAATCGCGGATAACCCGAAAAAAGACTAAAAATGAGGTGTAAACACGAAATAAAATATTTCACCATTAAAAACTAAGTTTTATTGTACAAAAAACATAATATGTAAAATTTTTAAAATTTGTACGGTAAAGCAGAAACCTTTGCATCCACAAATTCCGAGAAGACCTATGAGATCACGATGCACAATAAACCCGTCAGTAATTTTCGACCTTCGCACTGTAGGACCTATTGTATTTTCCCTGTTGTTGGCTTGGATTAAAATTGGTTTTTTGGAGGTTCGTAATAAAAAAAATTTTCATGGCACTCGCGGATAATCCGCACCGTGGATCATCCGCTCACGGATAATCGGGGCTCTACTGTATATTTAAAATAAATGCATTCATACTTTTTGTCAATTTGGAACAGAAAATTTCTGATTATGATTTTCCAATATTAAAAAAACAAGTATCTGTTTACTTATCTTTCTTAATAGCAAATCTATATATTCAAATGTGTGTAGCTTGATATCATGGATTCAGAGTTTTTGTTCTGTCGCTTCCATTAGAAGAGCTCTTCTTTTCAAGATTTCTTTTTAATTTACTTAATTTACTTAATGGACTGTAGTATCATCCTGGATTTCTCCAAAGAGGCAGGTCGTAAAGTTTCCAGCATTTACTCTTGGGCCTTCCTTCTCCATTGTTGTCGAGCTATTTTAATGATGGGATCGATACATCTAGTTGGTGGCCTTCCTCGTTTCCTTTTTCTAATTCTAGGGTATCAATCAGTAACTCTAGCAGTCCATCTGTTATCTTTAAACCTAGCGATATGCCCTGTCTATCTTTTTTTTACTATCATAAATTGTTTCTTGCACATCTCTTATTGACTAATTTTTCTTATTTCTTATTAATTTGTTTTTAATTAGTATTAAATTAAATGCTATCAATTAACAATATTTTACCTAATAGAACTTTGTTATTCTATTTTAACTAAAGAATAAGTTCACTATTAAAAATGATAAAAAGAATAAAAATTATTTTCCATTAAAATTCCAAAGTTTTAAATGTTGCCATTTTATACAAAGATTGAGAACAATGTGGCGTTCAGGCATAGCTGAGCGGTCTAAACATAGCCTATTATTTTGACTAATTCGCCTGAATCTGGTTCGAATCCCGTGGTCGGCATGGTTATTTGTTTTCCTTCCTGTAATTGCTTCTTCTTTTTCTGTTATCATTTATATATTGTAGGGCTTGTGCAATAGAGTAGCAGTGACACTCAGTACACTACCCAGACTCTTAAGAAACAATAGTAATTCCGAAAGATGTGAACTATACAAAAAAGGAAAATGATTTACTTTTCAAAGCATGTTATATTGTGTGGAACCAATCACTTCGAAACTGACCCTGATTTCAGTTATGATAATTCATTTTTAGTAATATTATTAAAAACGGAAAAACGATGAAAATGCACAATAATTTGCTTTCACGCTTTCAGCCATCATCGTTGGGAATTTGGAACAGCTGTTTCGTCCTTCAGTCGGATTTACCCTCGATGATAAGCTCAGAACGCGTGAAAGTCTATGGATCCTTCTCCCGCTCTCGGAAGTGGGATCCCGTAAAAGCCAACAACAATAGCTGAGAACAGTACAGCGTAATTCCGTTTTTCGTATTACAATTAATGCACAAGTAATGCACGTTAAGCCTTCTTAACATTCATATTTCGTCTATGCGTTTGGTTTAACCTTTATTAAACCGACCTTTATTAAAGGCCTTTTGTGCTCAGCGCTTAGCGGGCCAAGGTAATTGAGCTGCACTGGTCACAGCGATTTTTCTAGTGTTGTTGGCTTTTGCGGGGTTCCACTTCCGAGAGCTGCAGAAGGATCCATAGACTTTCACGCGTTCTCAGCTTGATCATCGAGGGTAAATGTGGCTGATGAGTTATAACAAGGACGAAACAGCTGTCCCAGATCCCCATCGATGATGGCTCAAGGCGTGAAAGCAAACGATTGTGCATTGTTATCGTTTTTCCGTTTCTCGTATTACATTTAATGCACGTTAAACCGTCTTACAGAGTAGTATTATTGTTCAAAGTTTTAAGTGAACTTTAAATATGAATTAAATTTAAAATACTCCACAAAAAGTGGAGTAAATTACCTTCCATAGATAGCTCTGACGATGTGAAAAATTCCAAAAGCTTTTATATATATTTAAGAGTGGAACATTTTATTTCTTGCTTAAAGCTACTCTTAATTTGATAACTTTTTTATCTTTAAGTTAAAAACAAATTTTTTTTTTCAAATAATTAGTAAGAACTTACTTCCTAGCTAGAATTAATTGATTGGCCCAAAGAGGAAGATCTTCTTAAATAGCTATTTTTAAATGATGATGGTAGCACAGCTTAAACTCATTCCTTTAAGTAATTCAGCAAAGTTCTAATTAATGGTGAGACTTCCTATGTAGTTCAATGCCTTCTCCTTTCTCTCTGAATATTCACAATTTTATAATCATCTAGAGGAAAAGTGATATCTAATAGTCTATCTGACAGCTCAATAGATTCACAAAATAAATCATCCACTTAAGCCAGTATAAATATTTGAACAACACTTTGAAGAAAACATTCTTCAGATCAACATGGAAATATTATTCAGACAAATTCGTATTGAACTTTACACCATATTCATTAACACATATCTTGAATTTAATGGAAGCAAACGTTTATGGTGGAATAAAGAGAACTTGTTGCAGATGTATTTCTATGCTTTTACATTTATATCTTAACGGTATAAAGGAACGGTAGCAAAGGTCAAAGGAGGTCCGGAATTTTTTCCAAGCTGAATTCTCCTCCAAATGGGTCCTAGAGTTCACCCAGCCCTATATAAATTGGTATCGGGTTTCTTTCCCGCGAATTAAAGGCGGGTGGACGTCTGTCTGAACACCCACCTCAACTTAGTCCCGTGGGTCACGGAACAACGGCAACCTTACCTCCCATGATCCTAAGGACCTGCATAGGCTTGTAAGGAATACTTTAACTTAATCAGAAAGCAATAATAACTTTAAACATATATCCAACACACACATGCACACACACTTCACGTACAGAATTTTTGAAACACTGTATCTTCCAACTGATCTACTCTGAATTTGAAATTAGCGTATTAATAGGTGCGCTGGTCTGTAGGCTGGGAGTAGCCGGATTCAATTCCTCAATTACTTCAATTTCCTTCACATTTCTCTGCTCCACACAGTTCTGGGTTCACGTAGGTCTCTGTAAAAAGGGGACCGGTTTTCTTTCAGGTATTGAAGGCGGCAGGGCATTGTTTCTGTTTCATCTCTTGTGATGGCCATCACGATCCTATACCTAACATCATGAGACTTCTTCCTAAGGGGGTACGTGACAGACAATGTATAAGTACCCCTAATAATCAGTGATATAAGGAACGATCAGCCATGCTGTGGAGGCCATCACACCGGATATGCTTCATCGAATCTGGCAGAAATTACACTATCGCTTGGATATGTGCCGGGTGACGAAAGATGGGCAAATTGAGGGACTTTGAATGGCGCGCATCAAACTTCGACAATTATAGTTCCAATTGAGAGATGTTGTATAATACGTTACGCAATACAGGGAATATTGTATACGTCTTTGAAACCCTCCCCCCCCCCCTTCTTTTTTTCCGACCCTGTATATATGGAAGATTGTCCCAGAATTATAAAAAAAAAAAAATTGTGAAAATGGACTCCTGGGTCATATGCTAATAGCACATAAATAGCACATTAGACAATTGTGTGATCATGTAGGGACGGATTTAAGTTTCTACTTTGAAATATTTTTGCTTTGTGATCAAAAATGCCACATAGGGTTCTAATTTGTTGGGAAGTGTAACTAGTTGTTCTTTCCGACGCGAACTTTCTTACATTCCAACATTATTACAATGTGTAAACAAAGAAATTTCAGGGTGACAAAGTCAGCTATCAGTAGTGTAATTACTGAGAGCAAAAATAAGTCAATTAATTTGGATCGAAATAAGATATTCCCTCGAAAACTGTACCGAGACCTATTTACAATGTTCTCACGTCATTATACAAAAGATAAGGGATATGGTGACTAAAAAGAACGCAAATACTAAAAGATGTATCGTCCAGATCACGGAGTGTCAAAGACAATTGTGGGACGAATAATTCATCAGGATCTGGATCTTCGAAAACATCATAAACCAAAGATATACAAGCTTAATTTCCGTCACATTGCAGATCACGGAGTGTCAAAGACAACTGTGGGACGTATAATTCATCAGGATCTGGGTCTTCGAAAACATCATAAACCAAAGATACACAAGCTTAATCTCCTTCACATTGCAGAGGACATAACCAACTCTCGTAAGCTATATGAAGGATACTTGGCAGGTGATAGGTGGAAAAAGCCTATGTACGTTTATTTTTAATGATTCAATGATTATTTTTATTGTAAATATTTTTAAAATTTATATATCTATCATAGGTTTATATATCTATCATAGGTTCCTCCTTCCCCCAGCGCTTTTATACTCAAGACTCCTTCACTTAGAGTAAGGATTATCCTTACGGTATTAGTAGAATGATTTATTTATATAATAGATTCACAGGATTGGCACCGATATCGTAATTAAGTTAAAGTTACGATCAGGCCCAGAGGACCGCGCAATGCAGCTGGAGGGTAGGCTCCAGTGTTCAGAACCTACGGGACAAAGTTGAGGACGGGGGGTCGGCCCGTCGCTCGCCCGCCTTTAACTCCCGGGAAAGAAACCCGGTACCCATTCTATAGAGGGCTGGGTAGACCCTAGGGCCCGTTTGGAGGAGAAAGAACGTGGAAAAATTCCCGTCCTCCGCCGAGGCCGGGAATCGATCCCGCCACCTCCAACCCGCAGCCAAGCGCCCTTACCCACTCGGCTACCGGGCCCACCGATATCGTAATAGAAGCTTATATTTTATTATTTGTTAAAATTACTAACATCCGAAATTAATAAATAAATTGGCCACAATTCTGCAAATTTCTTGATACATGGATTTTCTAAATATTTTTTTTTTTTTTGTATCGATAAGTTACATCGAATAACGGAAATATTTTCACAGCAAAATCTTCGCATTGGAAATTTCTTTTCGATTATCAAACATAGAGACACAGAATGGATAAAAGGAAAGTAAGTAAATGTAGTCAAAGAAATCAAACTTTACTTTGTTCATTTTATTTTCCAGCCAGGTTTACGCAGTCTTCGAGAAAAATAGGTTCTGCTGCATATTATCGATTCAAGGTCTACTTAAATTTGAGTAACATACAGACCAATTGTCCTGTTTTGCAATTATATTTACATTAAAGAAAAACATATTTTGATCCTTTCGAAATTAAAAAGAATAATGTAACGTAACGGAACTATCATAATATGACGCTACTAAAATTTTCTAACTTTTTTTTTAATTTTCAAGAGACTCTTATAACCTACCGAAAAAGACAACTGTGGGACGTATAATTCATCAGGATCTGGGTCTTCGAAAACATCATAAACCAAAGATACACAAGCTTAATCTCCGTCACATTGCAGAGGACATAACCAACTCTCGTAAGCTATATGAAGGATACTTGGCAGGTGATAGGTGGAAAAAATATTGTAATCCTGGGACGAAGCCTGAATGTACTTTAACAACTGTAACAAGCCACGAGCAACATTCTATCGTCCACATGATATCAAAGGCAAATAAAATGGTGCCGTCAGAGTAAAGTGATTTTTTCCAAAAGATACGTGAATAGTGTTAACATTTCCCATTCGCAACAACCAGTCACTATCATGGTTAACATTGCGTAGAGTATCTGGGAATGCCAAGGTTAACGGTTCCTATTTCCGAGAGAACATTTTGGACCCGTTAGATGATACTGAAATCCCCATTTGGTGAGGAATGTAAGAATGTATATCCACAAAGACAAAACCTCATCTCCTACAGGAAAAATCAACAGTAAAAACAGTAACAGGAAAATCTACATAAGTCGAGTGGCTAAAGAAATCGGAATTCAGGCTATTTCGTACAGTTCCAAACTTGTAAAATCACCAGATGCATCTTCCGTGAACATCTACACATTCTATTTGCTGAAAAGGGCTCTTGGAAAGAGACAACCTAAACATCTATCTTCATGTGCAGTCGTAGAGCGAGGACGACCTCTTCCAATGCATCAGAAATACATTCCAGTCGTTTGAAATGCTGTCCAGAGTCTGGAGATAACACTGCGCGATTTCAAACTCCCTGGCAACATCTATGACTATGACTGTGACTATGAGATCTTCTTCTAGCTTTCCGACAATCCTTCCCCTGTGAAATCTTCGAGACATGACAAAAAGTTCTCGTTAGTAGAGTTAGTCCTTTACGTTAGAATTGCGGACAAAGACAATTTCCAGCCGTGCCAATTTCCTTCTTATCTGCTTTCAAGCTACCAAATGACCCCTACGCGTGATTCGGAAATTTGCATCTGGACCTGTTTTCTAGCGAACATTTGCAGTTATGCAAATCTCCAAAAGCTGTTTTGTCGGATTCTGTGGCTGTAATCCTTAAGAATGTCACCCGTTCTTAGTTTTTCAATATCTGTGTATTATTAAATTCTAAAAATAAGATTTCTGAATTCAGTAACTCTTATGTACAACACATTTGCTTAATTTTGTCCACTTAAATTGTATAGAAAAATTTCAAATATTTTTGGATCACTTAATTACATAGAAATTAATGCTCCATATTTATTAAAATTTACAGTCCGAATAAGATATTTTTTACAATAAAATTTAACGTGTTCGTTATCAAATAAACAACAAACCAAGAAGCAAACCAAAGAAAAACTAAAGATTTCGCCACTGAGCTATCACCGATGGGAGTCTGAGACGGCCGTTTTGTCCTCTTTGTGGGCTCATCAGCCACACAAACCACCGATGATATCTCACAGGCGAAATCTTTTGTTTTTCTTTTGTGCCTTTGTTGGTTTGTTGTTTATAAGATATTTTTTTCTTTGGCAGTGGAGATGTCAGTTTCTGTAACATGATCCATCGTTTGAAGGATTCTTCTTTCTACCAATCTCATTATTTTCATCATGTTTCATTCCTCTATACTATTATAATAAATCGAATTGTAGATTCTGATTTGTGATTTTTTTGTCAGCTTTTAGTGATATTTGTTAATTTTTTCTTTTACTAATTTTATGCATATTTTTTTCAAATATTCATTGAAAGTTTCTGAATCTTTAGTGTAAAATTATAAAGACTATTATTATTTTTTTTTTATTTGTAGTTTTCTACGTTTCAGCATATTTATACAGAATGCTAGCGGAGTGATCAAGATATCAAAAAACACAGCACATTTACAGGAGTTAGTTTGTCATCAACCATCAACCAATACAACCAATCTTGTGCATCATAATGTTTTTCCTCAAAATGTTTTAATTTCACTTTTATCTTTACTTCATATTTTGCAGAAAAGTTTAGAGCCATCATAAAGTTATTTAGAAAATGATCATCTCCAGTTGTTTGAATTATTTACGAACTTCAGAAATTTTTAACAATGGGTGAGACCAAGTTGTTGGTTCCGACCTTTTCAGAAATTTATGTTCATCTAAATCTCAGGATTGTTTGATTTCTCTTCAACAATTCAACAACTATTAAAAACCTATTAAGTTCTAGAAAATACGATGAACTTGTATTTTTAAGACATTTGGTATTTCTCACTATTGAAAACAAAAATATTTTATCAAAATCACTTTTTCTAATATGGTGTAAATAAAAATATTATTAACATATCACTAATACATTAATGTATTTTAATTTACTTTTCCAAAACAGTAGGCAATTTCGTCGTACAAGTCAGGAATATCAGTCATCTATATTTTTAAAAATGTACAGTGAAACGATTTTAAGAGTTATAATATCGTAATTCTTGATGGAATATTAATTATATTCCTTTGCTATTCGCTGTTAAATTTAAAAGTAATGGCCTTTTTCTTGATTAACCAAACTGAATAAGCCATCAAGAGCAGCTCCATTTTTCACATATACTTTCATTGGGATTTTCTTGTTTATTTTAAATTATTAGAATTTTATTTTTAACTGCCAGTGCTTTTCAGACTTACAAGGGAATGGTTAGGCTTGTCAGTCCGAAACATCCCTTAAAATTT
>JAFIDM010012231.1:91067571-91099627 GCA_023159025.1 Thereuonema tuberculata
AGAGAATCATGTGTGCGGCCATATTGCTACACTAATCCCGCACTAACCATATTATTAACATGTCACTAAAATACATAAATGTATTTTAATTTACTTTTCAAAAACAGTAGGCAATTTCGTCATACAAGTCAGAAATATCAGTCATATATATTTTTAAAAATATACAGTGAAACGATTTCAAGAGTTAATAATACCGTAATTCTTGATGGAATATTAATTATTTTCCTTTGCTATTCGCTGTTAAATTTAAAGTAATGGCCTATTTCTTGATTAACCAAACTGAATAAGCCATCAAGAACAGCTCCATTTTTCACATATACTTTCATTGGGATTTTTTTGTTTATTTAAACTATTAGAATTTTATTTTTAACTGTCAGTGCTTTTCAGACTTAGCACATAGTTCTTAATTCTCAAAAATGCAAAACATTAATAGGCCCAATTTTATGAGATTAATGCTCTAGACTCTTTTATGACTGTACAATGTTGAAAAAAAAAACTCGGGTAAACTAAATTTCCTTTTAAAAATTGTAGGGAAATGATTTACTCACAGATATTAAGTTTCTCGAATGGAGCAGAAAGATGACGACAATGAACCATATCCATAATAAGTAGATAATGTTAAGTCTTCTCTAAATATGGAAGTAATGAAAATTCTTCACTAAAATAAGTAGGTTACGGCGTAAAAATGAAAATAAGATTCAATTAGACTAGTAAATACATTGTTATTATTGTTATTATAATGTACTGGTATATTTAATATAATGTAATTCTTACGATTAAAGAATAAAATTCAGAATTAAGTGCTACGATTGGATAAATTTGATCAACGCGATTCTGTCAGTGACATAATACAATAAATTACAAAATAAAAAGAATAGTAATTCATATATATGTGATACGAAGAAATATCGAGGCCTTTGGTCATCTCAAATACAGAGTTTTTAATGTTGTCTCGTTAAATTTCTATAGTATTTTATTATGTATTTTTCACCCACTCCAAGATGCTCTCAACTCTTTGAATAAAATGTAGAATATTCATTCTTCTAAATAAAAACTCTTTTTCTCTTTCATTTGCCAAATGATGTATCAGTGTTGCTTAAGGATTCAAACCTATTTTTCAAAATTTGTGGATCTCCAGTCCTGATAAAAGAATAATACGAAGACTCTGATTAAGACGTCATCGTCAGTGCAACCAATAGAACATTAGAAGAGGTAGACACGATTGTTTTGCTACGCACAATACTTTAACTAAATAAAAGAATAATATTCTTTCTTATTTTACGATACGATAAAGCTGCAAATTGTTGTAGAAGAAATAATTCAAAATGTCTACGATGGTTTAGTGGCATGATATGATTTTTCCACTCCAGCAGTTTCTTTGTCTGTAAAGTAAATTATCTATTGTTATTTAATAATTAGGCGTTTACAAAACTACGAGTTGGATCATCCATGAGGCTGATCTAATGATAGTAGACTTATAACTAGAGAAGATCTACGTAGTTAATTATCACATCTCAATTTTAAATGTTTGAATCTCACCCATTTTTCTTCTAGTAAATGATTTTAAACTAAGTTCATCTAATTTAATAGCTTTTTGAAGAAAATATCTCATTTTCACTGATTGATATCATATTGATAACAAATTGATAGCAACCACTGACTGATAACAAATATGGCCCATATATTTCAGTAATCAACTAGATCCCCAACTTAGTCAGTCTATTTATGCTGCAAAGGATATTCTACAGAAAGCATTTATACTGAGCAAGAAAAATGAAGCAAAGAGTAATAAAAAACAAAAAAACTAAATTTTTAAATCGCTGTATCAACCGAGAGTGATTTTGGCAAAAAATGAATTAATTGTGAACAGTTTTATTTTGGTCAGTTTAACAAGATATACGTATTCCCGTTCCAAAAGTGTCAATAATAAGATGTTATTAGAAGAAAAACTGATTTTTTTGGATATTATCTAAAATGTAAATTGCTACAACTTTATTTGTATCTTTATGCAAGATTATAAAGATAGCCATTAACATCTTAATTATTAGTTTATTAGTTTATTAATTTATTAATTAGTTTATTAATTAAATGGCATTTACTAATTTCTATTACTATCTTTGAGTATCTGTTATTTTGGTGAAGGGAAAGTTATCACAATGAACTAATGAAAATTTGCTTTTTGTTATGATAATGTTGTTTTAGATTCATTAATTTTTATAATACGACTTTTTTTATTAGCATTTTCAATTATATATTGTTCTGTAAATAAATCTTCACTAATCATTAATATCAGTTTATTTATATATTTTTTAACTTCTGTTTATTTAATTATCCTAGTAGTTATTTTAGCATGAAGTAAACATAGAAAAAGAGAACTAGCCTTAGAAGATAAGAGTTCAACACTTTACTTCCTTTTCAATTAAAAATGATAACCAGTACTTTGCATCCAGTATTGTTGTTTTGTTATTCTTTTTTTTAATGTCTGAACCACTTTTAATTAATAGGAAAATCGTGAGTGTAGATCTACTTTAATTTATTGAATCATCATTTACCTGTCTGTGTCTGTGTTTAATTTATTAGAGTTTGTTTCCATACTTGGAACTCTTCCTTATTCATTTCCTCCAGTTCTCAGTTCGAAAACCAATTCTCGCTTGTACTTTCTGATAATATTTTCTTTCTGCGATTGCCAAGAAGGAAAAATTCATTCATTGTTTTTGGAAGAATATCTCAGTTATGTGTTGCCAGTAAATCTGCCAACTTTTTTTTAGGCATTCAAAAAAATATTAACTAGCTGCAAGAGTTAAAAAGAAGTTTATATTATCGTATTTTACTATGTTACGGTTTCTGAACACTTTATGCTATTGAATCTAATTATGAGTGGGCTAAAGATAAAACACCAAACTATCTAAGTTCAAAAAAAAAAATAATTGGAATAGGCAATCAGGTAATTATGCACTATATGAAAGTTCATCGTTTTAATACGAAAATCATTAACATCTCCTCTTTCCAGTATTAGAGCAGTTTCGGTCCTATCTTGTGAGATATAGGATCTTTGCACTTTTTAATTAAATAGAAAAACTATTCTGTACTTTTGAGAATTTTATTTGTCAGTTTTCAGAAATGGTAAAACCATTAAATACTATATGAGGTTGATTTATTAATTACAGACACAATAATGGAAAGAATGATTGATTGAAAACGATTCTTTCATTTGCTTCGATTGAATGCATTGAAAAAATAATAAAGGAATTCAAGAAGTAGTTGGAACAGTGTCACAGTGGAATTTGTATAAGCTCAAGTTTGTTTTAATAATTCGAAGTGTTATAGTCACTGTTCTTAAATCATATTCTTTAGCAGGAATTCTGAATCTCAATTTTCCTTCGTTCAATTGATGATAGGAAATATAGTTGTTTTCTTTTTCTGATTTTTTATTTTTTGAGGATTGCAATATCAGCAAACACTATGGATTCCTTTAATTTGGAAATTTTGGTTATTTCCTAAATTATTTCATAAAATACTCCAGATATCTAATATGTTGGTAGAGTATGTTGATAGATATTAGCAACTGTAACTGAGACTTCTGCATCTAAATAATGTTGATGAAGCAATCATAATTTAAGACTTTCAGGATCTTTTAAAGTTTTGCCACAATATTGATCTTGGAAACTGGATGTAATTTGGATATTAAATTAAATACAGATTCTGTAGAAATCAGTTTTGATGAATTCTCTTTTCGCGATGTGTTTGTCATCAGACACTAAGGATTTTGGAGATTTAACAGTTCAAACATTCGCTTCATATTAGTCACAGCAAGGTGTCCTGTACGCTAAGAAACCAGTTATAAAAATGTATAAGCTTTTTCTATATTTAATTTTTTTGAACGATTATAACTGCTGTGAAATTTTTCGATTGCATTTTTTTTTGTACAATTCAGAACAATTTTTAACTTTTATATTACTGACAATACGAAGTAATGTTAGCATCTGGTTCTGTTCCTAATTCTGGTTAACAGTTTGTAATTTATAGCAATCGAAATTTATGTTATTTTCCAATCGTCCTCTTGTTTCCTAAATTTCGGAATTTGTAAATTCACTTGTTCATATGTAATATCCTTAAATTTCAGTTTTCTAGGTCCTCTGAAGGTGATCAAATGTTCCGATGGAATGAATTACACATGGACGGATATGCTGTAGTAGGCTTACTAATTTAACAATAAAAAATGTGTTTTAAATCTTAAAAAGTAAAAATATTGAAAATTAAAAGAAGGACAAAGAAAATAATTTCTTTTAGAAATTGTGCATAATTAAAAAACAAACACATATTATTCACAGATTTAGATATTGCAACCAATTTTAACCAGGATATTTGTACAGCTCTTCTTTCTGATATCTTATAAATAAAAATTAGAAATTATAATAAACCCTCGCCACCATATTTAAGGAAAACACAAAACTATCAATCTTTGAATGAAATATTTCAACTTGGAAGGCCACTTTAGTTTTATGTCACTGGAACTGATTACGTTGAGATAGTCATTAAAATTAAAGCAGTTAAGAATATCCTCTTAATATCTCAACAGAAATAGTATCTCAGAGTTAAGTAAGAACTTTGAATAGAGTTGAGAACTCTGTTTATTTACAAGATAGAGTTGTTTATTCTCCGCCCTTTGTATAAATAACAAAGATGTTTTAACGTTGTATATTTTTTGTTTGTTTTCATTATAGAAGTAATAATCATGATCCATTTCTAAAACATATTGCGATAGGACAAAGTCAGATTTGCCAAATTCTTGAAAACATCTTAGATATTTGATTGCCTATGATTTCAAAGTGTTTATTTTAAGTTAATGGTTCAAGGAGATGATCCATTTTTCTTTCTTAAACGAATTGAAGGTTTCGCTGTTCTAGTTTTCATCTTTACAATAAGAAAATCTAGAACTTTCAAAATTTGTATCTCCGAGTCTAATTGCGCAAATGATTATCTCTGGTGGGGATGACATCATACTACTGCAAAATATTTTCAAAACATTATTATGTTACAAAATAAAACAAAACTGCACTTTAGTCAAAGTTAATAGGAAGCATAATTATAACTTATATAAATTTATATAAATTTTAATCTTTAAATTTATGTTTACTAATCGACTAGTTTTATTTGAATTAAAAAAAAAAAAAAAAAAACTTTGCTTTTTTATTATTCAGATATCCAAAAATTGTGGTTCGATTCATTCCCCGCTCATTGATATACTTTCCAATTTCAAAATTTGACTAAGAATTCAATTCCATTAATATCCTATGAAACAATGTAGACATAATTATGTTTGTCGGTCGCAACTATTAAAGTGTCTGATTAAAATGTCAGTGGATGAACAACAATGTAAATACTATACATCAACAAACTGAACCAATCTGATTACTTAAGTACTCTTTGGTTTATATTGAGAAATAAATAATTTCAAAGCTAAAGTAAATTAATTGATGCCAACTTTATTCTATGGATGGTATTCATTGTTCTTTTTCAATAGGTTTTTAATGACAAATGTTATCTTACTTACAAATAAAACGTTGCATTACTAATTTGCCAATGAAGAGGACAAATAACAGTATCCCAGTTTATATACGTAACGGGATGGAGAGACTGAGCGTTTTTAAGGTCAAATAAAGTAATGAAAAATAAAAGTTTTGATTGAAATAGAGACAAATAAAATGATCTAAGAAATTAAGAATTTTGAAAGTTTAGGTGATTCGAGCTTTTAGTGATGTATATAATAAAAATAGGAAAACTACTTAAACAAGTGAAAAAAAAAACTTAGAAAATGATCAAGTTATTAAAAATTAGGAATAGAAATAATTACAATATGAATTTTATTTTATTACATGTATAATATTTACTATATGTTTAACCAGAATTAAATTGTATGATTTATTTATAATGTATCTTCACTACTTTCCATTTTACAGAAGAACCAATCTTTCTAAAATTCTGCAAGTTTTTAACTTTAGTTAAATTAAATTAATCTTTTAACTTATTAAATTAAATCATTATTCAATTAATGATTTTCTTCTTCTTCGTTAAAAACAAAATTTAAGAAGGCCAAGAAATCACATTTTATTTTTTCTTCTTAGAAAATTTAATAATTTCTGGAATATTTAAAAAAAAAAATTTGAATTAAAGCAGTTAAATTGTTAATTTATGTTGCGGATTTTTTTTTTAATTTAATAAAATATTAATGTAAAGTAAATGCGTTTCTAATAAACTGTTGTGATATGCTATTAAAAAAAAAAGTAATCACTTTTATGAGGAAGGTTTGCCATCCTTTGATTCCTGTTATTGGGTCCAGTCTAACAGGTTCAGGTATCTGATCCAGAAAACCGGATTTCTTTATTGTTTTAATGCAGTGTTCATTGCTACGATCTCACTTTCAAAAACTAGATTTTATTCATATAAACAATTCAATCAATGAATGACCTAAAGCTACACTTACAGTTACGTCTCGTTTAGTTTCCCTGTCGCCCTAAATAAGGAGAACAGAAAAAAAAAAAAAAGGAAAGTAAAATAAAAAAGTATTTATCACTGAATCTCGGGTTTTACGTGATCTCGAAACAAATCGTGATGTCATAGTGGTGAAAACTGGAGAGAATATGGAAGCGACGAGCAAGAGGAGGAAGGCAGGGTGGTTCCGGTGAGTGTCCACCAGCCAGGTCAAGCCCCTTCGCTGCCAGTGAAATTGGCCGGGCAGTGAATCTATTGGTTGATGCAATTCGCCTACTCTCGCTGTTCTATAAAAGCTCAGGGACGATGCTTTCGCGAAGACAATCCCTGGTTACTTTAGGTTAAAGTTCCATTCAAAAATCAGCACCAGACTAAACCAAGCAAAGTAAGTACTATTGCATTTAGTTACGATTTAGGAACTAAAAATCATTTGTAGCCATTGTTGCTGTTTTGTTTTTTTTTTATATTTTTCGAGATTTTTTTTTCTAGCTTTATAATTTAAGTATCATTAGTTACACAATGTTTAAAATTTAGAAAACCATTCTTTTTTCTTTTTCTTTATAACAGTGGTTTAGTCTAAAATATATTTTCTTTTTTAATATAGTTCATCTAATTGTTTTAGATCATTAGAAAAATAAAGCTCAAATTAACTGAATATCTTAGAAATAAATACGGTATTTCTTAGCAGAAATTTTATAAAATAAATAAAAAAAAAATACAATTAAATAGGTTATATAAAAACTAAATACGAAAACTAACAGATATTTTATAAATACTGTTTCTTAGTGTATTTATCTCAAGGATTAGGTTGACAGAAAACCTTATTTTCTTAGATCGTTCGTCTCCTTTCGAAGAAGTAAAATGATTTGCTCTAATTATTCCTAATGGTTTCTCAGTTTTCTCTTTAGGTGAACAGAAGTTTCTCTTCTGGAACGAATTCTGTTATTTGACAATAATCGCACGTTATTTCTGTTTTGTTTTTTTCATTGGCAAATAGTGAATCATCGCTTAAGTTTTCTCTTTTCTATAGTTTTTGTTTTTTAAAAAGCTGTCGGTTTTTCATTTTTACCTGGTTTTCGGAATTTTTATAAAGATTAACATTTAAAGCAATTGAAAGCACTACAGGAAAAACCACATTTTAGGAAACTCAGATTTCAAAAAAAGGAAAAAATATAGTTTTGAATTTTAGATCGCGTTTAGGAAAAAGTATTTCTTGATAAAAGAAAATTTTAACCTAATAATATCAGAAATGACTTCTTTATTTTTTTCCTGTTAAAATAATATTTGATAAATCGCGAATTCTGGAGGTTACCTTTATATTTAAAAAAATATTATACACTTTTTTATATATTTATTACTTATTAACTCATTTATTATTCCTTATCCTGATAGAAATCAAATTTTCCTTAGAATATAGCTTTTAAGTCATAGACTTTCGAATTCTTTTAATAAAATTAAATTTGATATTAAAGTCTTCAAATATTAGTTACCAAAATGTTCTTTAAGTTAAGTTTCTTCTGAAAGCGGAAAGAAATGACAGGTTCTAATTTTCTTTTCCTTTTTTCTTTCTGTCATTTCTCATGTTTCCTATCTTAGGTTTGAAATATATTTATATAGGACAATCTTCCCCCGCCCAAAAAAAAACAAAACAAAACAAAAAAACTATTAAAAATTATAACCAGTCCTAATAATAATATTTAATTAGGTTGATAAACAAGACGGTACACTTTAGTAACATTCAAAATTAAGTAAATTTAGTGACAATTTCGAACACTTGAGTGTTCTTCGCCAGACTGATAAAGCTTACATCTATTTAAGAATAGATGTGCATTTGAAAGAATAAGAGCAGGAGCAGCACTCAAATAAACTTCATCAGTCTGACCAAGAACAGTCAAGTGTTGGAAACCATCACTAAAATGTATTAAATTTGAATATTACTAATGTGTGCTGCCTTATGTTTATTACAGTTAATAATCACATGTTAAAAAAAGACCTTAATTAGTTTGATAGTACAGTTATTTACCATTGTCTGTCTTAAAATAAAGAATTCGTTATGAGGTATTGGGAAGATTATTATTAGTCATTCAGTAACTATTGACAATTTTGAAATGCGCAACTTAAAGAACTAAAATATCTACGAAAAAAAAAAAAGATATGACGATTCAGGGATCAATATTGACTTTCCTCTACTGTGATTCAAATACTATTTATTGCAATTTTCTTAAGAATTTTTAGTTATTATTAATTTTCCATTTCCTCAATAACCGGGAATGCAGCTTAGTACAATATAATAGTAGCTACAATAGTAGCTGGACAATTATGATTAATTAAATTAAGTAATTAATTAATTAATTATGATTTTTATTATGGAATTGACAAAAACAAAATCCTGCTTGATTTATCTTTTTCTTCTTCCTTTACATTTTATCTTAATACTTCAGGATTTGATCTTAAGTAAAAATTAATTAGATAGAATATTGATTATGTTCTGATTTTATTTTAATAGTTGTAAACAGATATATTTACTTCAGATTCCCGTTATCACCGCGTGAAATCCATTTTCAGTTCACAATGAACTTGTTTCTATGAAAAGCAAGTTTTTTTTTTTCCCCCCTATGTTTGCAATGACTTCTAAGACCAGACGCGAAACCCCTGAGGTAAGAAAAAAAGGAACTAAACTGGAAAGAGTTTTGGAGGCTGCTTCGTTTTCTAGATCATGTTTTCTGTGTTGTCACACTAATTGGTTCATTCAATGAAAGAACAGCTCAATTCTCCTTCTTTCCTCTCCGTTTGTCCTTATCTCTTCTCTATTTCTCTTTCCATTCCAATATTACTGCCGAGTATATCGCACTCTGTAGCCGCCGGCTTCTGTTTCATTCAGGTTTTTTCTTATAAGGAGAGCGTTTGGCCCTTATTTGGTCAACGACATCACCCTGACAGGTTGGTGTTAAAATTATTTTGGTTGAGAAAAATGGTGCGCTCCCTCCCCGCCACCACCACATCCGATAAACAAGTTACCTGACCTTTATTTTTTCCCGAATTCTAATGTGCTTGCCTGTTTTGTAAGTTCACAATTAACTACTATTACTACACATAGTAACGTAATTCATTTCCTTCCGCCTCTATAATGGACTACTTTACGAAAATCTAACCATAAACGAAAATTGGTCAAAGAGTCAAATTAGAGTTCTTTACTTTATAATTATAATAACGCTCGTAGATACTATTATTTTTTTGTTATTTTTTTCTCTTTTTTAGAATATAAATATTTTCAAGTAATGCGGTCTCTCATGAATTGTGTTTCAGTTTCGATCTTAAATTAAAAAGTGGAACGAAAAGATAGGTTCTTGTTTTATCCAGTTTTAAAAACAACGTCGTCTTTAAAATATTTTTCTTTTTTCTTTTTGGAAATTTTCGTATTTTTGGAAATGACGAATCGTTTCAAATTATCAATTAATCACTAGGATATTTTACCTTTTCTGCATCTTTTATTTTCATGATTAAAAAAAAAAGTAATTAATATAATTAATTAATTTAATTTGATTGGCTTAAAGTCAGAAATTATTAAAATTTCAGTATTTAATAAAAATCCATGACTTTTAGTTGAAAGAAATGAAACATAAAATAAATAATAATTAAAACATAATAATTAAATACATTAAAAAAATACATTATTTTATAATTTAGATAACATATTTGTTTTCTTGTTCTTTCCTACATTGAAAGATATTGTAGGATAGCTTGTTTTACTTTTTCTTCTGAAATCTAAAGAAAAAAAAGATCTTAAGAAGAAAATATCAAAGATGTTTTCAGATGAACAGAAAATTAACGTGAGTAGATTAATAATTCACAAGTAGAAAAGAAAACACACTTAAATGTAAATATATTAAAATATTAAAAACCCTTACAAGTTACATGTTTTGAAATGTTTTTCAGATATTTCTATCGCTTTTTACTTTTCTTTTCAAATAGAAAACAATACCTAAATAGGAAATTTCATCACAATAAAAAAAAACATGAACGCACTTAAATAGGCACAATAATTTTGTTGTTGTTGTGATGCTACTACGATTTATGCACGTTAAATTTGTTGCTGTAATTTCACTATTTATTTATTTTTCTTTATGAAACTAAATGAATTATAATAATTTTCATGATTTATATGGGAAGAAGCTCCCAGTTCCGAAAGTTAAAAGAAAAAAACAGCCTAGTCAATTATTGAATAGGGCAAATGTGAAGAAAGAAGGATTTGATAGATTTCTTATTCAAATTGCAATGATTTAATACATTTGAGTAAGATTGGAGATATATAAAATATTTGAGTAAGATTAAGCAATATGCAACATTTGGATAACAGGAACGTTGCAGAAAATAACGTTTAAGAAAATAATAATTTCCTTAATTATTACAATAGTAATTAGGAAGATAAAATCTAAAACAACAGAACCAATCCGTTACGACAAGGTAAACACTCTCTTTTTCATGCAGAGAATTAATAATACTTTGCTGACAGGATTTCGTCTGGATTTTGCAAATCCAGTGTCCTTTGCGTGTTCTTTAATTCGTTGGATTTCATTTAAATAATTAAGTTTGCTTTCCTTTTGCCATTTGTCAATTTCCCTGATCGGTCGGTCATCTTTCGGCGGTTTTCGAGGAACCCTGTTACCATATGGGCTTTGCTGTGACGCTTTGGAAGAAAGCCTAAGGTCAACGAAACTTACCGAGCTCCCCTCCCATGTTCCAGTGACCCAGATCGCTCGGTTTCCTCCCTGGTCAGACTGCATCCTCCCCTGCTCAGCAATCGCACTCTTAACTTTCGATGGATGTGTGTTTCAATATTTACGTGCGAAAAACTTAGGAAAAACCACAATTACTCAAAAAATACATTTTACCTGGGAAAGAGAGAGAAAAGAAAGGAATGTTATCTTAAATGACCTATTTTTTATTTACTTGTATTTTTTTTTCTTCTTTTCTTTTTTTCGTACAACACAAGCCCATTTCACAGATTATTAAATCTTTCTAAACAAATAAGAAAAAAAAAAATCAAACAATTTTTTATTTTATTTATATATTGAATAAAAATACAACGCTTTTTTTCTTGATTTTTTCAATGAAAAAAACAAAACAAAAAACAAAAAAACCCGGCTAATAATAAAACCAATAATAATAATAATAATAATTGCTTTTATTCTAATCAAGCAAATTGCTCTCAAAATGTTAAAATTTAAGATTTTTATTTAAAGCAAATTTTAATATTTTTTCCTTTGATGAAAAGTTCTTAAATTTAGTGTCATTAATAGTTCAGATATTGATGAATAAATAAATAACTATAGGGTTATTGTTCGAAATTAATTCATTTCTTCTTTTCCTATCCCCTTTACACCTTTTATGACTTCATTCTAATAACTCGTAAGTTCTGTTGTTATTCCTATACCGTGAATTTCCTTTAATTTCAATTCAGTGGTTCAGTGGTAAAAATCGTAAATATTTCATTTTACAGTTTTTGGAATCTTTTAGAAGATAAATATTATTTATTTGCATTATTAGCATTCATTTATAAATATTACTTATTTGCAAATAAGTTTCTAAAAAATAAATTATGATTTCTACATGAACAATGAAAAAAGTTCGATGTTTCTAATTCATGTTTTCTTTTATTAACTTGCATTTCTCGTTTGTTAGTAAATAAAAAATAGTGAAAGAATTTTTATGATTCAAAGTATTATCTTCGGTCTTTTAATATCTTTTATCAAATATTACGGAACAAAATAATTCCTTAAATTTGTGTCCTAGTCAAATTCTTTATCAATTATTTATTTCTTAAAAAAAAAAAAAAAAAGCGAAGCGCTAATTATGTTAACTCTCTTTCTGAAGCATCAGACGATAAAAATGATTTATAAAACGTTGATTATAAAGAAAAACATTTGAATAACATTTAAATGCTAAAGAAGATATTAAATCTTCGTTAATTATTTATTATAAATTATGTACCATTTAAAGTTAATCAATGACTTAATGGAATTAATGGGTAGAAATCACAACTACGTATTTACAAATTGCTAGTAGTATAAAGATAAAATTTTAATTTAATAGATTACATTAAAAAATTTTAATGTAATGAAATTAAATAAATAAAAAAATAATAAAAAAATAATTTAATAGATAAAATTTTAATTTAATTAATTTGGTAGCATTATCTGTTGTCATTAATATTTAATTATTGTGATTCAATAAAAAAAACAAAACAACTTAAGCCAACTAAATATAAATATTATTTTACGTAAATGTATTAATAATCCTGTACGTAATTAATCTAAAGGAAGTGACTTTTATTGCTCTTAAATGATGTTGCTATCAAAATCGTTCATTGAAACAATAAAGGAAAACATATTCATTCACCTTTTTTTAGGACTTCGGCCTCCTTTGTTTAATGCAACGGAACAATAATAATCCCGAATATTTGTTTCAGTTTTTTCAAACCATATTTTCCTCAGTTTCCTGAAATTTGATTTCTTTTAAAACAATTTTAGTTTGAATTTCTAAATTTAAAAAAACGGAATTGAGGAAAATACAATTTACAAAATTTTATTTTGATCATCTTTCAATTAGATAAATCAAATTCTACTTAAGATTTTATTTAAAATCAAAAAATCAAATTATTATTTGTCTTCCTTTACAAAAAAAAATAGGTGTTTGCACTTATATCTTCAGAGATGGGGAAAATGGGGATAATAAGAACAATGCCCCCTATAATCTTCGTGACTTTGACCAACCCATTTGTTAATACTAGTAAATTAACATATTCTATTAGTTACATGCTCTATTCCCCCACCTTTTTCTCTAACTTGTTCCTCTTTTTTTCTACGTTTATCCCATCACATTTGTGCTGAAGGCAACGCAATTATGGCAATTTTATGTCTACACTATTTGGCTTCTTTTCGTTTATCCAAATTTCCTTTGGGTGATTATCTTAATTCAGCGGTCACTTCCCATACAAGCAAATCGTTTCCAATAAACTTTTGTTAATATATAAAAAAAAAATTATACAAATTTCATTATTATTATTAATTATTAGCATATGAGCCTGAGTTTGTCTAAAAATTTCCTGAAGATAAAAAGGGAAAATTGAAGCACAATTAATAAAATTTAACTTTTAACTGTTTCTGTCTGAAAATGTAGAAAAAAAAAATTTAAACAAAATAAAGTATTTTAACTTTTTTTTTAAATAAATGCTCAAAATAAAGTAAAGTTTAAAAAATGGCTTTATAAAATCGAATTAAAAATGAAGAATAAATATTTTTCTACATGACTATTTATATCTGATTCAAAAAAATTAAAATCTTTTTCACGTATATAAAAGATGAAGCCTGCACACCTGATTAAAAACTAAAATAAAATTTAATAACAAAAATTTTTAGTACCCGGTAAACAATCTTGGTTTCAGTTCCAGATAAAGGAACCATTTTCAAGTACCATTTTTCAGTACACTTGAAAATAGTTCTTCTATGTGGAAATGAAATCATGGTCGTGTACTAAAATCTTTTGTAACTAAATGTTATTTCAGTTTTTAACCAGGTCTGCAGGTTTCATCTTTGATACATACAAACTACGTACAGGGCACGTAAAACGTTTTTGATTTTCAAATCTTTTTCATTCTTGTAAATTAATCGTGAACAACTCTGAAAACTAATACTGTAATTATCCAGTTTTTTACTGAACGTGAATTTTTTTCCGTAGTGTAAATATATTTTTTTTAAAAATACAGAAATTCCGATAAATGATTAGATTTGAATGATTCAAATCTTCCTGTTATAGTGTTACTGTTATTTTTTCCAATACATCAATTCAATGTTTGCTTAGATAGGAATCTGCTTGTGACCTTATTTTAATAGAATCTTTAACAATGAAGGAAGACTCCATTTCCTATGATCCACCATTTGCTTTACAATCTGTAATGGAATCTACTTCTATCGGATATTCACCTATAGTGAAATATTAAAGAGGCTTAAAGAGTCCCATTAAGATTCTTAGCTGCAAAGCAGTTGCATAAAATTATTGGAATCCAATTAAAATTTTAATTACCTTAATATCTTCTCATTTTATGATCATTCGAACATTATAATCTATTCATTAAATTAAAGTCATCTTCAAAAAGAAAGAAAACGAAATTTGTTCAAAAAGTTTAAAAATTTATATTTTTGAAAATAGATGAATAGAAAAAAAAAGGAAAGAAAAACGAATGTATCCGTAAGGATGTTTCATGTATCCGTAAGGATGTCAGTTTTCTATTGTTGTCTGAAAATGTGATATAGAAATAATATAGTTATCAAACAAAACAATTACAAGCAATTTGCGACTTCTATAAAAAAAAAATTATATTAGAATTTTTTTTAAATACCGGTAACTTTGATTATATTTTTGTTTTTGTTTCCTTTACTTTTCCGTTTTTTAACGTGTATAAAAATTAATAGAACAGTTCAAAAAGATCAGACCCACAAACTATGTAAAAATATTAAAAACATTAAAGATATTTAATCATACGACCAGTTTCGAACCGGACTCGCCGTCCGTTTTGATATAAGCAGCCTGATTTTGTACTCGAAAACGGCCGGCGAGAGCGGTTCGAAACCTGGTCGTATGATTAAATATCTTTTATATCTTTAATATTTTTAAATAGTTTGTTTGTCTGGTCTTTTGAAACTGTTCCACTTTTCCGTTATTGAAATATTTTTTCCTTTTTTTATTTTAGTCATGAGAATCCAGATTACCCTTTGGGCTATGATGGCCGTGGCCATTGCGCTGATGGCATCTGCCGAACATGAGAGAGAGAAGAGACAGGCATCCTCTCTTGCTCTTCCAGCCGGAGTCGCCTACTTAGCCTTCTGGTCTTTGGTAACCCTTAGGTTACTTGCCTTGGCTTCTCGCGTCAATCAGGGAGGACCAGTTGCATCAACTCCCAGTCCTTTGCAGAGTTTCCGTCTTCAGCCCAATGGCCATCCAGTGTTGGTACAACAACCACAGCATCCCGTCCAACACCATCCTGTCCTCGCTCAGCAGCAGCAGCACCATCCAGTCGTATTCAATCCTCCTCAGACTCATCAACCACAACAGAACTCAAATAATCAGCGACCCATCATCGTTAATCTGCCTCCTATTGTAGTCAACACTCCAACTGAAACTACTACACAAAAGAGTGGTTATGTCAATCCTCATGTGAAGAGATCAGCAGAACCTGAAGAATCCATTCCATCACCAACTATGACAGTAGACAAGATGCTACAGGCTATTCGTGGTCTCGACAAGTCTAACTGCGTTCCCCTGCTCATTTGCCAGCTCTACGCCAAGAGAGGAAAGCAACAAAGCATGGGCAGTTTTGAACAGTCTGTTGTCCAGTTTGTCGAGTAAGTAATTTCAGTTTCTTGAAGAAAATTTGCATAGTAGTTTTTATATTATTATTATGGATAGAAAATTTAAAATTAATTGAATTAAAGAAAGATAAATTCTGTTATAATAAAGGCGCCGACCTTTATTAATTAGAAATTAATTAATTTTTAATTTAAAAAAGAACAATAAATAAAAAAATGACTAGTTTCGTCATTACGACATGGCTTCGTCTAATAAGTTTACAAAGATTACAAGAATGTTTATAACAATTTCACCTACGATAATAATTTTATTTTTTTTAAGTTAAAGTGATTTTTTATTTTTTTTAATCTTTCTAATTAATTGTGTCGGCGCCTTTACTATAACCTCAATGCACAAGTTATAATTTACTTTGTAATAACTGCTTTATACTAAGTGTTAAAATTTATTATCAACAAAACTATTAAAATAGTAAACTAATTTAAGATTTAAGATTAGGATAATATAGCTCATAATTTAAGAGTTTATAGTGTATTTTATAATATATTTTCTGTTGTAATTCGAGAATATTTTTTTAATCCCCCCTTTTTGTCAAAATCTGATACAATTTTACAGAATTTGTTAATTACGATAAAGACGGTTGTTCATTCCAGAAATCTAATAAATAATATTTTGTAATATCGAATTTTAAATTATCTGTACACTTAAAATCAGTGTAACCTTCATCAGATTATAAATGAGCCCTTAATAAATATTTGCAAGTCAGAAAACAAGATAAATCAATGCTTTTAGACAGTGTCAAAAGCAAAGCGGCCCCACAATATGCACAATTTTATAAACAAAATGTGTTCAGAAGGTCGATATTGGAGGGACGTCTTTCGCCGTTTTCCTCTTTATCGGAAGCGACCACTTTTGACCCCCTAACTTCCGGTCAGGTAGTGGTCCTAGAGGTCTGATTTTTGGACGAGGTCACCAACTTTTTGATGCTGAACGCAATGGTGAAGGTTTTATTCTAATAAATCTAACTGTTTGATAACTACAGTGTGTGACATCCAGCAAGCAGAGTGTGACATGCAGCAAGCATAAAAGCAAGAGCGATCCCCTATGTTTTACAGGCAAGCTGTAACCTAGGGGCCACTAACAACAATACACGCGAAAATTAGAAATCTTCCTTTTAATAGTTTTAGTTTTCTATAAGTAAAATCCATTCTAGACTTTTTCCAATTCCTCCCTCTTTTTTCATTTTCTAAGAAAAGTTTCAAACTTTATACCAATCCTTTCTTCGCTGCTGATCTTTTGATAACTAGCAGAAGAATATAAAAGATTAATAATAAAATATATTTTTACTAGATTTACTATTATTTTTATTCGTAATATTATTTCTTTTTAGCGATTGTTAGTTTAGATAAAAAATGTGACTATGAAACAGTTCACAGTAGCATGATATTGCCATCTATTCTACGTAAGATCTCGTTGTGGTCTTCGAATGAAATCAGTTAAACACTTGGATGTTCAAATTTCCCTGAAATCCCTGTATAGACATTACACAATACAGAAATTTCAGATGTTCTAATATTAAAGATAATACAACTTACATTTTCTCATGGTATTCCATTTCAAATATCAATATTGACTTTCTACATTTTTATTCAATTTCATAAATATTTATTTTCATTCATGAAATAATAAATTTGGCTTATTCTGATAAATACCTAAAATCTTTTAATCTTTTTTTTTTTAATGTTTTTACTTATTTGCTTTTCACTGAAGTTACTTTTCCCATCATTTCATAGTATTTAGAAATAGCATATTGACACACTTGGTGAAAATCTAACCGATGAAACTAAGTTCGATGGAACTAACTAAGCATTGTTAGATATTTGTTTAATTTAATTCCACTTCAATTTTAGTCATAAAAAAAATATGAGTAAAACTTGTTTTCTGAGTTGTAGTTAAACAAGCTAAAACTAAAAACAATAGGAGATCTCTCTCCAAAGAACTAGATCATACATAACTTTAATAAGTTGATTCTATCAGCTAAAACGTTTTAAGAAATATGCTTCAGTTTTCCTTTGCCTTTTACCTTCTTTGTATATCTCTTACTTGTTCCACTTGTTTCTAACTTTCCCAAATTTTTTACAAAATTGCTATAAAAAAATTCCTGTTTCTGTGTGCTAGAGACAGAATTTTATTTCATTGCTTCACGTTATCTTTAAAAATCAAAGAAAGAAAGAATAATGATTTTTTTCTTTAATTTACATGATTATATCCTTAAGTTCGTAATAGGGTATTTGGTAGTTTGTATTTTCATTAAGAACATTCGATTAAGGTCATTTCTACAATGAAATGATTAATCTTTGAATCTGAATGCAGATCACCTACTCTTTAACTTAGAGCTAAAATAAAATACTTAACTTTTTTTTTAGTAAAATATTGCACTATTTTACTAGCTAAGTATTGTGACCAACTTAATTCTCATTTTGCGTTTCTCCAACTTCTCTATCTGCTCTTTGAAAGGAAAGTGAGAGCTAGTTATTACATTGGTAAACTAAGCAACACAATGACCCCATTCTCCTTATTAGTTGCAGTTGAACTAAGGTGCGCCTTCAGGATGTGTTCGAATTCCGGGTGGTTTAGAAAGAAAAAACACATGAAATGATTAAAGAAATAGAATTGTTCAATCGATTGTTCTAATTTCTAATTTGTAAAATAGTTTACAAATAGTTCTTTAACAATTTTTTTTGAAGCTGATAAGTGAAATGTTAGTCACTACTTAGTATCTTAAATTTTAAAAATGGAAATCATTGAATGATAAATATTTCAAGAAAAATTCTTCTTTTCCGACTTACTTACTGTTTGTTTCAAATATCATTCAAATCCAGTTTATACTGTTATCTTCTGTGTTCGACTACAGTAGAATTGAATACTTTGTATTTATCTTGCTGAAGATCGTAAACTTTATCTGATATTGATAACTAATAATTAATATAACATGTTTATGAAAGATCATCATAAATCAAGGGAAATCGCTGATTTTTTTCCCCCACAATGTAATACGTAGTTATTTTTTGACTACATCAAAATCCTTTTTCATTCTTTCTCTTTAAATATCATTGAACTGTTAATGCAAGGGGAAGATAACAAAACCATCTTTGCACTGAACTGTAAATGGTAGGTAGGTGTATCACATTGACTGAACAAAGTTGATGACCAGGACATCAACGACCTAATTTGTTTAGGATTGAGAGTATTAAAAAAAATATCTCTTCTTACAAATCATACAATTTTTCATCATTCGCTATATGTCAACGTATTTTTTTTTAACAATTTTTTTTAACAATTTTTAAGCTATTTTTTTTTTTTTCTATATAAGAACTTTTTTTTTATTTCCTAATTTAAAACATATATTTTTCTTCCCAAAGTTTATAAACCGTTCGTAATAAATACTTAAAATTTAATTATAATTTTCTATATTCTTTTTCACCAGTTTCCATTCAAGCAATAGATATAATTGCAATTCGATGAGAAGGAATGGTGACCAACTGAAATTATCAAAAGTTTAATATTATTTTATAAGTTAACTCGTTTATTCTCATAAATCCTATCTAAGAAGTATGAATAAAAATAGTTTTACTTAATAGTACAAGAACTAAATGACATTAGATTTTTATAAATCTCCAGCATTTAGTTCTGGAATATTGGGCAAAGTCAATAAACTTTACAAATGTTATATTTTAATATTTTTTTAATATTTTATTCCGATTCGTCCCCGTTTTTTGTTTTTTTGTTTTTGTTTTGAATGATCTATTTGCGTTCAGAAATGTTATAAGCCATTTACTTTCCATTCACTTTTCTTCTTTTCGTCGATTACAACACACAAAACATTCGCTAATAAAAAAGTAAATTTCACAACATTATTAAGTGTAGAAGAAACACTGTGAAGAAATAATTATATTAAAGAAAGAAAAAAATAAATAAATAAGAACAAAAAAAAAAAAAGAAAAGAAAAATCTTAAAACGCTGAGAATAAAATTTAACGTGTGTGAAGAAGGTTACGAACGAATTTAAAAAAGCTAACATACTTGTTTAAAAAACTTTTTAAAAAAAAATAAAAAACTAGAAAATCTTTAAAAAACATGCAATTGAGAAACCAAACCTAGGTTTCAACCTTTATAAGTCTTCTTCAGTGAATCTTCCTCAGTTAACAGGTTTCACACAGATACAAATATATAGTCACACAGATATTTTATTTAATTGTGTATTTTACATTTATTTTACACTATTAATTTACAAAAACGTAAATATAATGACAGAATTAATATTTTAATTGAACATATCTTTCAATTTTATTCTGTGTTCTTTTTATCAAAATGTTTTTTTCGATAATTTTTTATCTGAAAATTTTTATCTGAAATAAAACGATTAAAATATGAAATACAATTACATTTATAAAATATTTTTACGTGCAGTAAGAAATTATTCAAAGTCAACCATGTTTTCACAATTATATTTATCCAGAAAAACTATAACTTGAAATAATGAAACCCTCATGAATTATTACACATTAAAAGAAATAACTTAAACTAAAAATAATCTGAATAAATTAAAATCCCTAGAAATTAAGCTTTTCTTTTAAAAAACTGCTTAAATAATGCACAGTAGATTAATATTGGAAAAAGTATTTAAGTAATTTTAGAAAAAAAAATAAAATAAAGATTGAATCGTATCTCTGAATTATTGTTATGGAAAGTTCTTGAACATGAAATTAAGTTCTTTTAAGTTCTTTAAAATCCCATTGTACTTTAGAAAGTAATTGATTCTATTTAATCCTGTTTTAAAGTCCATATCAAAGAAATTGTTATGTTTGGATACTGTTGTTTTTCGGGATGTGATAATGAAAGAGAAAGGTAACTGATGGCGTCAGTTCTAAATTAAGAAATTAAGAAATTAAGAAATTATTATTGCAATGTAACAGATTTCTGCTTTATTTTTGGTTTTTGGACAAATAACGGGAAATGTATTCGATACACATGTCAAAGATACTTATCGCATTTGTAACTCAAAATTAATTAATTCTAAATAGTTGAATTCTTTGAATGAGATTTCAAATCGATTTGCAAAAATAAAGATACATGCGATCCAAAAATCATATTTATTCTGATGTAAAGGAAATTTCATCAATTTTTCTATCTCTTCATTTCTCTTGCAGGGAATACAATGGCCCCGGTGTACAGAAGGGAGGCCCAGGAGCTATCTTTAAGGCTGCAGCCGTCTTAGGAAAGTCTGAGAAATCTACTAGCAAATGCGCTCAGGTGTTTTCCAAATGCCCTGTAAATGCTGAACAAATGTCTTCCATTTTTAAATCCACTGAAGCTCCTTAAGCAGAAGCAGAGCTTCAAAGAAATTCATTCACAAAAGCTTTTTACAGAAGAAACGAAGAAAACAGCGAAGTTCATACACCCAATTCCTTTATGGTGTTTTACCATTATTCATTTGAATCATTTCATTCACCCTTTCCTGCTGTTTGGTTATTAGCTCAATGCATTCAATGGCCTGTCCTTACAAGGCATTGCTAAAGTCAGAAATGTTTTTGAAATTCTGAAGTTCAAGATCACGTCCAGTTGGAAATTTCTTCTGGAGAAATTCAAGTTGGACATTCCTAAGATATCTCTGGCTTAAAATCTTAAAATTTTGTTTAAGTTTTTTAAAAATTTAAGATTTTAAGCAGAATGCAAAAATTTGATTTGCGCTTTGTAAATAATTACTTTTTTTATAATTTACAAAAAAAACAAAACATTATTTTGTATAGCACAATGTTTTTATTATTTTTAATTGTAAATCTATTATTCCAAATACTGAATTTTTTTCTATATTTCGAGTATTTCTATTATTTTATCATTATTCTTTTTTATTTTGCATTTATAGAGTAGAGAGTGTTAAACGAATCTTTTCATTTTTAAAAGAATGTAAACATCTTTTGTAAATAATGTAAAATATTAAAAGCTAAATTTGTTACTTTTTCTATTGTCTCCTTTTTTTTTTTGTTTTCTTGAATTAATAACACATCACTAAAAGAATTACTTCTTAAAACAAAGATATAATTGACAGAAGGCAATAAATTTCGATTTCCAATGGAAAACATCATTACAGTAAATGATTGTTTCTTATCAGCCTCTTTTGAATCGAAATAGACGAAGTCGAACACTTAGATATACACTGACTGCTCAATTGAAAGTGGACACCTGACGTAGTGGAGCAACCCATGCAAATTCGGGCAATAATTTGACTATATTCGTTATAAAACAACACGACCATGCATAGTTGAAGTCATTTGCTAACCATCTGCTGAGGTAAAATGCCACCATCAAAGCAGCTGAGCGATTTTCAACGTGGAATAGTCGTAGGCTGCCACATTAGTGGCCAGTGGGCAAGCCATAGCAGCGACACTGAACCTTCCAAAGTCAACCGTGGGTGCTACTATCACGAAGTGGAAACGTCAAGGAGTGGATGCACAACGAATTGGAGGTGGCCGAGTTCGCATGCTGACCGATAGAGACCGGAGAGCCCTGAAGCGGTTGGAAACAGAGCTGTTTCAGCGGAACAACGGCGGCAGGACTTCCAGCAGGCAGCGGGAACAATTGTCAGTCTCATGGCGATTCGTCGGGAGCTCCATGACTTAGGTTACACCACAAGCCTAACATCACTCCTGTAAACGCCCAGCGTCGTGTGGCCTGGTGTAAAGAGCGACGGTCTTGGTGTATGGACCGCTGGAAGAGCATTATGTGGAGCGACGAATCACGACTCTCACACTACCGATCGGATGGGCACATCTGGGTGTGGCGTTTGCCAGGGAAGCTACTACCAGAGTGCGTTATCCCAACAGTGAAGTTTGGCGGTGGTGGTGTGACGGTGTGCTCCTGTTTCTCCTGGTTTGGACGTGGTTCGTTGGTTGAGATCGAGGGGAACATGGCATCCACACAGTATCTGGACGTTCTAGACAATTTCATGCTTCCTATGTTGTGGTCGAAGTTCAGTGAAGGGCCATTTGTGTTCTAGCACGACAACGCACCGTGCTGTCAGCGCCTGGTTTCCGGAGAATAATGTTCAGGAACTTCAGTGGCCCGCCCTGAGTCCGGACCTCAACCCTTGAACATCGGGGATGAATTGGAGCGCCGTTTGATGCAACCAACTTGTGCATCCAACTTGTGCAGGCTTTTAAAGGAGGAGTGCTTGCTATCAGAAACTGGTGGAGAGCATGCCATGGCGTGTGGGTGCTATGCTTAGGGCAAAAGGCCACAGTAAGCGCTATTAAACACGCTGTAATTAAAGCGTCTGTTCCATACCATAAGTGTCCACTTTCAATTGAGCAGGCATTGTAAGTTAATCCGCGAATTTCTAGATTTTCGAGGTTGTTTTAAGTGATTGAACCATTGTTACAAGAGCTGATTGTAATTTGTTGGTACGACTTCTCACATAGATCTACTAACAGTCTGTGCTCGTCTGTAACTATTTTTTTTAATTTACACGCAGAATTAGAGGCGCAACCACTGGGGAGAGGGGCTATGGGGATCAAGCACACCCAAAACCCAAACGAAGAAAGAAAAAGAAAGAAAGAAAGAATGTGAAGGAAACCTTTATTAAAGCAATGATGTGTCTGTATCTTATTATTTTGGAAAGTGATCTTTGAAACAATAAATAGGCCTACTTGTGAATGGACTCTTTACAACATTCTTTTATTTCAAAAAGGCCGGAACTTTGAGAAAGTTCAAATTTGTACAACTCTCTTATTCTGAGCGGGCTCCGAATTACTTCAATAATATTATACTAACAGTTTTGCAATAAAATAATCAAGCTGCCAATTTTTATTTTGTTTTAGTAATGCCTTGTAGTCCTAACATCTGTTTAAAAAGATGCGCGTGGATACAGCTTTAAATGCTGCCCTAAGACACTTTTCAGATACAACTCCTCTCTGAAGTACAATTTCAAATAGCCCCTTCCCCCAAGAAAAAAAAAACAAAACCTTAATCCTGGTTGCGCCACTGAGCAGGATTAGGTTTTGACAATTGGACCAGTTGATTTTAATTTGTAATCTGACTGGTTTCAAGGATGCGGTAATTGCTTGGTTTGCTTCAAAATTAACGACAGAAAGAATCAGGTTTTATCCAAATACAGCAAAGCAACTTTTCTTTCTATGTGCTGGCACCTTCTATTTATTATTACAATGTAACAGATTTCTGCTTTATTTTTGGTTTTTGGACAAATAACGGGAAATGTATTCGATACACATGTCAAAGATACTTATCGCATTTGTAACTCAAAATTAAATGTTTCTAAACGAGTACAATATTGTGTTAATTAATTTCTTACAAGGAATTAATGGAATTCTTAATATAGCAATAACTTAGATTGTGCATTTGTTAAAAAAACAGCAGATAGTTTCCCTATTCTAATTGATTGAAATATTAATAAGAAACGATAAATTTAACCGTACTGACATTACTGTAAAAATATACAGAAAATAAAGAAATGCCTACGATTAAATAGTAACCAGTTCAATTAGGACCAATGACCAAACTTAGAACTTTCTGATAATTAAATTGTAGCTTAGTTGAACAAAGCAGATTAAAGCAATTTCTCGAAAATCTCGAAGTCTATTATTAGCCCCAAACCATGTTTAAAGTAAAACATACTCTTTGAACTCACAAAAATGTGATTTAATCTAAAGTGTAAAGAATCAGTTATGTTGATAGTTGTTGTGCTTTTATCTCCACATTTAGTTAAATGCAAAAAGTTTCAGAACAATGTCAGCAATAAATAAAATAGCAGATATCGAACTTTACTGATATTTCAAAAACTTAATCTTAAAAGGAAACTTAACCTAATGTCTAACAGATGGATGTTGACGATGCGTTTGCATGAGAATTAAGGAAAACACAAGATTTGGCCTTTAGCTTCTTCAGCAGGTCTCAAGGAATTTAGTATTTTGAATGTATGTCAGTAAGAAAATGCTACATAATGAATTTATTGTTTGTTTATTGACTGTTTTCAATTTATTAAAACTATATTAAAATGTAGTAAAATTGTAGTAAAATGAGAATGTAGTAAAATTCTCATACATTTCCCCGTATTATAATTCATTTAAATATTTCAATATTTTGTGAGAAGACATGGATAGAGGCTATTCTCGCGTAAATTACGTGAAATCACGAAAATATGAGATCGTCAAAATCCATCTGTTAGACTTTACACTACTAACTTTTTGATTAAAATGTTAAAGGCATTAACTTTAAATGAAAAGTTTATCTTAACTGACTATCTACACATTACGTTTCGTAAATAGAAAGTATTGTGTTAAACCACTGCATTATTCTTTGAATTCTTGAATGCACAAAATTTGGACTAATATTTAAAGCGGGTCGCAAATTCTAAATATCAGATTTCATTCAATGAATCAAAACACAGTGAAATAGTGATTAGTTTTTAATTACTTAAGGGTCGTAATATAAACATAGGTTTATAAATGGGGCTCAGCCACAATCTTGTGGTCAAAGTGGCGGCCCTGCTTTGAGACTGTTACGTCTGAACCTGGGTTCGAATCCCGACGTGGGGTTTGGATGTTTCTTTCTTCTTCAGTGTTTGTTTCTGGGTCAGGGATAAGACACACACACACACACAAAGCTGATACTAAGTTAAATTAAGGCTCGATGGTGATTCTACTTTTCTGTTATTATCTTACGGAAAAAATACAAATTCTAATTTCCTTTCTTCGAAACTTCATAGCAATTTACTAAATATCCAAAAATTACTTATATCTCTTTCTACTTTTGGATAACTTAAATATAGTATTTAAGTTTAAAAAAAAAAGAAAAGAAAATTTAGACATAGAGTTTTGTTCTTCTCAACAAAACTTTATATTCTTTAGGCAATAGATATGGAAAAGCTTCATTTCCTTTCCCTGTTTCAGAGCAGCGACGTTTGCAATATGCGCGGTTGTTCGTAGATATCGCTAGCCACCCAAGTCCATTCCGCAGCGCAAACGTTCACATATTCGCGTCCAGCTTAAGTTCAATCCCCGGTGAAGATCATAGAATTTCTTTCCACGTTAAATTCTTCTCCAAACGGTCCTAGGATTCACCCAGCCCTCCGTAGAATGGGTAGCGGATTACTTTTCCGGTGCTAAAGGTCGGTGGGAAGGAGGTTGACAAACCAAACCCAACTTAGTCCTGAGCGATGGTCGGAAAACGCCGGAATTCTAAACTCCCGCGATAGAAGGACTACTTAGCCCTGCAGTCAGATATTTTAACTTAAGTTAGTCAATAGATATATGAAAGAGTTTAGAAATGCACAATCTCTAATTAATGATTTTATTTTTAACTCGCAATTTCGTCTAATTGAAAATAATCTTCGGCCAAATAACATACCATTCCACGATGCTCACTGTATTCGAGATTAATTTCCTCAACATTTCCACAGTCGTATTCATTCTGATTTAACTTCCACAGAATATAACAAGGATTGCATGGAATGAGAGATCTTGAATTTGAATCCGAACAGCAGCATTGTTAAAACTATGATTATTAAAATTGAAGAGAAATTAATTAACAGTTAAATAGATGTAGGAGAGTGTGGTACTTTAAGGTCTGCAATTTAGCATGGAAAAAAGGAACTCAAATCGATGGTGAATTTTAAGTGATTTAGTGATAAATTACTGGATACAAAATTAAATACTTCATACATCAGAAATGATATGGCTCACCAGGATACAGATGACAATAGCAACTGTCCATTTAATAGAACACAAATGTTGATCTTCTCCGCAATTTGTTCCATACATCGTATTCGAAACGGAAACGATTGGTGGATCTATTGCGTTGTCAATCGGTTTGTCTTCATAATTAGAAAGGACCTCAAATTCACCTTGGCTTGTAAATTCCCTTTCCTTGGATTCCGTCTTTAATCCTCGTCAGGAACGCACTGGAATTTCAATACGTCGATACCAACTGGAACCTCCAATCCTTGATGCATTCGAATAACTTCGCCTGTTACACTGCAACTGCTGCACCGTGGATGTAGCCTTTAACACTAAACTTCCTGAGACTGTATTCTCTCCTCTTAAAGGAATAACTGATTTTTCTTGCAGTGGAATTTTGCAGTTGATGTGTCCGCTAAACTTGATAAAAAACATATTTAACTTTTCGGAACTATGTTTTTAGACTGCCTTTCTACCACTTGATCACACAGCTTTCAAGTCGATTACACTAACTCGCACGAGATTACACAATTATACTCATGAGATATCAAATGCATGCTGTGAATGTTGGCTTTGTTACCAACAAAGACCTGCATAATCACACTATCACTTTTTAAAATTATTAGTGTGTCTTCAATAATTCACTAAAAATCAAGCACAAAAATCAAATGGAATTGTCTTAATACAGGGATGTACATAGGATAGGAGTGGGCCAAGTGAAGGAGCGACTTCCAACAGCCAAATAAACAAACAAAACTCATCTTCAAAATTTTGGTGGGGCCAAGTTTTTTTTTTTCAATCGACTATCCGCCTCAAAAAAAAAGAAAGAATTGGTCATATTTAATATATTTCGAGATTCCGGGGTGCGGGAAGGGGGGGGGGGGGGAGATTAAAGTCCCCTTGACTCTTCCGTAAATACGCCTATGAATATATCTTTTTTTTTTTCAAGAAAGAAATGATTAAACATGGGCAATACACTTGATTCCTAGGTCAAAAAGAGAGAAAGCCAAGAAATATCTACTAGGGAAATGGCTAGAGAACATTTAATATTGGATTTGCTTTTTGTTTTTGAAAGAATTGCTTTAGATCGGAAAAACAATGAAAATAGAATAGAAAACATGAAAACAATTGATAAGTGAACAATTGAAACTATCCATTTATTTCTCAGTAACATATTCATTTATTAATTGTTCTCGCATTCATTATTTTCAACTATTGTCTACCAGTTAAAGATGGTAGATTGTTAAGTTTACCTTTGAAAGTTAGAATTTGTAAAATAGATTAACAGGAAAGCCAAGGCAGCAGAAGTTCAATTGATGTTTATTAATAATAATAACAATGGGAGCGACAAAGTTGTATACAAAATGACATCCTGGTACAGCTGTTTCACGCTAATATGGCGATCATCAGCCAGGAGCAGTTAACTTTTGCGGGTCCCACATTTGTTCCGACGTGATATTTATTAAGTTTTGTAAATTTTATTAATCAGATTTTCTCGGTCACTAATTCTTTCCAAAAGTCTCTATTATAAATCTTTTTTTTTCCTTTTTCTCTAAATTTTACATTAAAAGCAAGCGAATGGAAGCAAGTCTGAAATGCAACAGCACCAGTATTAGCTTTACATTTTCTGTTACGCCAGAATGTCTGTTGTAAAAACATTCATCTTGCTCTTTAATTACGAAACGTTTACAAGAGGCTTCGCTTTCTAATATTCCAACAGATCATAAAAAAGTAAAAAAAATGAATTCCTAAGCTTTTTCCTTGTCGTCATTCCAAAGAATAATCCAGTCGTTCCTCACAAGTTATAGAAGCAGCCATATCTTACAACGATTTCTTATTGACTTATGCATAACGTAAGACAGTCCAATCTAAATAAAGAATCTAAATCCCTGTTTCCCAACGTGGGGCGCACGCCCCACAGGGGGGCAATTTAATTGTTAAGGGGGGCAATTGGAAAATGGAAATTTTTTTTTTTGGTTGTAAAAGTTAAAAAGTCGTTTGTTTTTTTTTGGTGGGGCATAGCATACTTTAGATACTTTAGATGGGGCACAGCACAAAAAAGGTTGGGAAACACTGATCTAAATAAAACATGATGAACCCTCTCTAAAGTTGGATCTTAATTAATTTAAATAATAAAACCAAGCTCAGCAGATGCAAAACAATCATGTGCAACAATTCAATATTAAAATACAGAGATGCGATCTAAAGAAGAGTTAGTTACGTGTTAAATTTAGGATTTAAAGGTATTCAATTTAGTTATGGCGGCAGAGAATGTTTGTTTTGCTTCGGTAGTGTTTAGTTTGATTTTATATAGCATATTATTTATTGAGAAGGGGTCAACTTCTCTATGCTTAAAAAAAAAAAAATAATAAAAAAAAAAACCTTGATCTTTATCTAAAATTTTAAATTTAGTCATATTGCTTAGGCATGATTGTTGTTCACTAGTAGATAATCCATTTTTGTTGGTGTGCGTTATTCGAAAGCAGTGGTAATGCTTGACTGCAAGCTGAAGGAGCCGGGTTCAATCCCAGCGAAGGTCGGGATTTTCCACGATGAATTTCTTCTTCAGGCAGGTCTTAAGGTCTTTCTTTCTCGGGGGTTAAAGGTTGGCGGAAACTAACCACCTGACCTCAACTGAGTCCTATTAGTCAGGAAGCGCAGGGTGCCTTTCCTGCCTCGACCCGAAGAACCACATTGGCCTGTAGTGGGACATTTAACCTAAAAAATGAATTAAGTTTGGGATCTTAACTTAAGATATTGAATAATTTACACTTTATGTTCTGAGTCTCTTAAAAATCATGCATATGTTTGCTTTCTTTTTTTTAACAGTCTCGACAAATGTAAGCCGTTGTTTTTATTTTGATGCAGCCATTTGTAGAATTTTATAGCAACAACAACTGTATCAGATAGAGAAGCTAATGGTCTTTGTTCACTAAAACAAAGACAAAAAAAAAAAAATTCCCAACATTTAAAAAGAAAATTAAAACTTCTCATTGAAGCTCTTCCATGTAAGTGCGTTTTATTTGTTTCAATTTTTTTTTTTTTTTTTTTTTTGCGATGCAACATGAAATCAGGATTTGTAGGATTTATTAAGGAAAAGACTTGTAAAGAAGAAAAAGTTTGAAAAACTTTCGTTTTTTTTTTGTTTTTTTTTGTTGAAATGTCTGATTTTTTTTCCTATTAAAAAAAAATATAAATAAAACGAGAACGAGAGCTTGAACAATTCCCTCAAGTTAAATAACAATTCGGTCCAATAGATAATGTAAAGCAGATAAGGTTTTTATTTATATATTTTGTACAAAAGCTGGATCCTTACAAACAGTGTCTTTTTCTTATTAAAATCAGTAGCTGCAATGAAGTTGTAGCTACTTTTTTGAATTTAAAACTAACAAAAAGTTTTAGTTAAGCTAATACTGTAGTTTTCTTAGGGTTGTTACTTAGGCCGCGCGGTTGGCGATGTCGCTAAGACATTGGCCTCTCACCTCCGAGTCCCGGGTTCGGTTCTCATGTGGGTTTCGTTGATGGTGGCGATCCGCGCTGGGCAGGTTTTCCCGGGGTTCTCCCATTTCCCCTGCATTTCTCACACCATCCTTTCTCAGTCTTTCTCTCCTTCAGTCCTTCTTTCCGTGGGATAGCACAATAGATCTTTCAGGTCGACGTGCTCGGCAGTCATGCCACCCACTTTCAATTAATCTAATCTAATCTAATCTAGGGCTGTTACTTTCTCTTCGTATTTACATTCTTCTGGATGCTGTTATTGTAGATAATAGTCAGAGCAGACAGTCTTTTGCCGTAGCTTTGGCAATTTTTCATTATCATCATTCAGAGTTTCATTCTGCTACTGATGTTAAGTCTACAAATTAAGTTTAAAAACTAGAAATCAAATGAAAACCCTTCGTTAAGAGAGAGTAAAACAATGTACTACTTTTGCCTGAAAAAAAAAATATTGGCTGTACTTAAACTCATTGCAACTTCGTAAAAAAAAAAAGAGAATCCCCGAAAACGATTTTCAACTCTTGTGATAGGATCCACATTAGGGAATGACAGTAATCCACTGAATTTATCAGATTAGGAATTTTAACCAGAAATTAACTTTCTTTTTTCCTTAAATAAATTTAGATTTTATTTCTTTCCTTAAAAATAATAAATTTGACATCTTTCTTTTCTGCTTTTAGAATTGGAAATTTTATAAGAAGCATTTTAAAAATTAACTATTTACAAAATTAATAAAAAGTATTTTTAGTCTACATCTTTAGATTCTGAAATGGAAAGATTGATGGGTCATATTTTCACGACCCATCGGTATATGTCGGTATATGAAGTCTATCGGTATACGTAAGTTACAATTACATGTTGCATTTTAAATATGTAATAAAATAGCAGGAATTCTTTTCGAATTATGTTTCTAGTAAAACAAACGACAGAAGCCAAAACTGACTTCACGGAATTATTCAATTTAGATAATGATGTTCAACTAGATACATTTTATATACAGATAGATAGATATAGATACTTAAGAACCTCAATTGATTATTTTTATCTTTCTCTCAATCCTTAATCTAAAACAGCTTTTTGAATTGCTAACTTTATAAGATATTCTTCACTGTACCTTCATAAAAGCCCATAAAAACCTTTATAAAAAATTAAAGTGGAAATTTGTAATTATTTTTTTTTTTTTCTTAAATGTAGCTCCTCGGACTTTGTTAATTTTAAAGGTAATTTATTTTTTAATTATCATTTGATTTATTTTTTTGCTTTTTTTTCCTTACCAAAAAGAGCAAAAAAGGCCATTTAGTTGTCATAAATTCTGTGATGAGGTATCTTTCATTTGTAACCGACTCGAAGAAAGTGGAAGGTGAGTTGATCGGCCTAGTAGCCCCATAAACCCCTCGTCTGCTGTCAAATGTGACGACTCTTCTATTTGACCTGATCCCAGAAACAAAAGTGAAACACCGGCCATTGAACTGGTCACGCCTTCCAGAGGGGCAACATGCAAACACCGATTCTTCAGCAATTGGGCTTCGTAATTACACAGATTGTGAATGTGTTCTGATTTGTTAGAAAACGTTAGTTTTTTACGATTTAATCCTAATTTTCTTTATCGTCCTAAATTTAACATTTATTAAAATAGGCTAAAAGAAATTTAACGAAAACACTAGTGGTAGAATGCGAATAAGGAATGCTTTACAATAAAAGAAAACAATAACAAGTTTTTCAATTCATGAACAGTTTTTCATTACTGGAAAAATTTTCTTGTTCTCTACTTCTGATCAAGCGAGGTTATATAAATGATTTTGAATAGAAGGAATAAACGCAAATGATTTCTGAGAAGACTGTGGATCCCACGATAATATCTTCGAATCCTAAGAAATCCTAAGAATTTCTAAGATTTTTAAGAATGGTTATCGTTCTGAATTTTTAATTTAATTTAATTTCTTTATTATTTCTACT
>JAFIDM010012231.1:91103428-91117277 GCA_023159025.1 Thereuonema tuberculata
AAAGAATTTTTACATTGAAACATCCGAGACAGGAATCGAACCTGCAATTTTCTGATCCGAAGTCATTCGACTTATCCATTTGGCCATGGGAACTACAACTCTCTTCATATTGGTTTTTTGATTTATCTGTCAAAACTGAACTGACTTTAACTGAAAAGGTACAATCTATATTACTAAAATCTTTTATTTCTCTGTCTGTCTGTCTGTCTGTGTGTGTCTTTCCGGCGCGATTTTCTGTGAGAATGGAAAATAGAAATAATTTTTACAATGAAACATCCGTGACAGGAATCGAACCTACAACCTTCTGATCCGAAGTCAGATGTCTTATCCATTAGGCCATAGGGACTACTACTCTCGTTATATTTTTTTTTTTTACTTATATCTACTTTCCTTTCCCCCATCACTAAGGAATGTATTCAATTTTTTTTTGATTCTCAAGATTGTTTAATTATTTTCCATCCGTCAGTTTATTTGTAATTCGAAACTGACAATTAGAACTATAAACGTTGCAATATTTTAAATATTCTTACTTAACCAAAAATCTATGTGATATTGAAAAATATCTGCATGTACACGTTAGATGTTGGAGTAAAGAAAACAGAGTCAAGAAAGAAACACTCTTGTTTTTGAGGTGGAATATCGGAAAAATCACTACTTGAAACTCAAAAACCATCAATATTTGTAACTCAAACGTCACTGAAAAGTGAGGATTACAATTAAAATGAGAGTCAATAAAGAAATAAGCAGTACTTCTATTAGATAGAATACTGAAAAAATCACTATTTGTAACTCAGAAATCATCAATATTTGGAGCACAAAAGCCACTGAAAAGTGATAATTAGAATAAAAAAGAGACTCAAAAAAGAAAGAAGCAGTATTTCTATTAGATAGAATACTGAACACTATTGTAACTCAGAAACCACTTAAAAGTATCATTTGGAATAAAAAAAAAAAACAGTCAAGAAATAAAGAAGCAGTATTTCATTAGTTAGAATACTGAATAATCACTATTTTTACTCAAAAACACTGAAAAGTATCAATTGGAATAAAAAACGAGAGTCAAGAAAGAAAGAAGCACTATTTCTATTAGGTACAATACTGAAAAATCACTATTTGTAACTCAAAAACCATCACTATTTCTAACTCGAATACCACTGAAAAGTATCAATAGGAATAAAAAAAAAAGAGAGTCAAGAAAGAAAGATGCACTATTTCTATTAGGTAGAATACTGCTCAGAAGTCATAGATATATGATTAACACGCTGGTTCTAAAAGCAGTCGTAAATTAAGAGAATATAGACATCAAAAATTAAATTTAAAAAAAAATTAAAAAATTTTAGTTTTAGTTTCCTTGATGTAATTTGTGTGTCTGTGTATGTTTTTTTTTAATAAATAAAAAATTGTTTTCCGTTACATAAGCGAGGCTTCCGGAGCGAAGCGACGGGTAGCCGACTAGTTATTTTTTTAAAAAAGTTGTTTTTTTAATGAAAAATTTTGTTTCAATTTGTTAAAAATTGTTCCGATTTTTTTAAAAATGAATTATAAACTTGAAAATTTAATACAATTTTCTCGTTTTCAGTGAAAAATACTAAAATAGTAACAGCATTTTGAAAATTCTAAACTAGTAAGATACCCTGCCCAAATAACGCCACCTTAACATTTAAATTACTGCAAATCTGGAAATAAGGTGTATCGAAACACGAAAAGTATGACCAAGAAAATCCAAAACAGTTTCATTTTACAATGCACATCAGTAAAATGATGGTTTGATAAGAAGCACTCGGTAATGGTCTGTAATCCCAGAAAGTAGAATGGTAAATGTCATCTGCTTTCATGGTTTGCATCTGCTTCATATTAGAGCATTATTTTCTCCTTAATATCTTAGAAAGTATATTGAAAGAAATGAAGAAAATAATCCATAGTAGTTGCCTTTATTGAGACTTAAGGTGTAATTGATTAATTTATTAGAAAAAACAAAAATAAGAACCACTTTTTAAAATTCAGTAATTACTTAAGCAATTCAGAAAAAAAAAAAATATATATTGATCTACATCAAACCTCTTATCTAAGAGTTTATTTTACCCTACTCTTCTATAGATTTTATTACAACAACTTTGAGCCAAAAACAGTAACTTAATTCAAAGATTTAAAGCACTGATTACTTGCATATTTCTTGTTTTGGAGTCTTTTTTTATCTCAAATCTGGCTAGATTTTGGTGTTCGTTCCGAATTTTCAATAGATTTCTGTAAAATATGGGTGAAAGACACTGCCCTTGAATAACTCAAAAGAAACATTGCAGTAATTTATATCAAACTTCACACTAGTCTTACTATCTAGATCTTGTTACATTTTGAATCTTGAAGGATCAATATTGAGACCAAATTAAATTTGGATCAAAACGCTATTCTTTGAAAGTAGTCCAGGAGTAATGAACTGATAAAGGAACTTTTTCATTTAAGATTTCATTTAAGAATGCCTAATGAATTCCTTATAGTTAGATGCTTCCTATTTCAAATAGGTGATCCCAACAATTTCAGCTCATTCAATTGTATTCAAGAATGCGATGTCGAAGATTAATTCTGGTATTAAAGTATAATCATTTAATGCACGGAGGGGATGCCTTTTAGTTTGTTTTACTTTGTTTCTGCAAAACTTTCTGGTTTAGTAACTGAAACATTTTAAGTTTCCAAAATTATGTCAAGTATTGGGGAAGTCTTCGCAGTGGTTGCATTGTTATTTATTTTAATTATTACTAAGGGTGTGATTTAGATTTTCCTGTTCTCATTTTTATTAGAAGACCCTCCATCCTTGCTCATGTTTTCTTTTTTTATTTTATTTCCCTTAAAATCATCTTTCCAAATTAGTAGAATGAAATTAAATATTAACTACATAATTTACTGATAATAAGTTTCCAAATCGTTTTTTTTTTCTTTTTTCTTTTTTATCTGAGAAATCGCTTAGACAACATTTAAGGAACCCTTCGAGGAAAGGGAAAGTGGAAAAGGAGAGGGATCTAACAACAGGAAGGTTTGGGTTTTTCAGAATTTTCTGGGTCATTACAATTACACTTCCCGAAAGAGAGGAGGAGTAATATCTTATGGGACAAACACCCTTGTGGCAATAAAAAAAATAAAATAAAATATGAGAATAGTGAAAATGTGTGGAGTAGAGGTACCACCGATCACAAAAAGAATATTTGGTTATGAGCTTTCAGGTTATAATTCAAGACAAGCCAAAATGTAGCCTTTTTAATTTTTTTTCATGAGATCACGAAAAATAAGAAGAATAAGTAAGTTTCCAAAATACTATTAAAAGCATAAAAAAGTATGTAGTTCATAGAAATTTCGTTTTTTTTTAATCGTATGACAAGAAACACAGACTGTCGAGATAGAATTATCATAGCTATAATGTTTAATCTTTTCATCTATTAAGCTTTCTCAATAAGTTATTAATAAGAGAATAACATTCTGTTGTTATTATTTTCAATTTTACTATTTTTTTAGTATAGTAACCAAGTCCAACTATTAACAAACAAGAACGAAAATTCCAGTTGGGATCATTGATTTCGAGTATTCTTATATATTTTTTGAAATATAATACACACGAATACTCGAAATCAATGATCCCAACTGTAATTTTCATTGTTGTTTGTTAATGGTTGGACTTGGTTACTGTTATCTTTTCCAATGTTAATCTCCTTTTGATTTATTGCAATAATGATGCTTTAACAGTAATCCTCAATTGATTTTTTTTTTTTGCGACAGACTCTCACTACAGAACCTTTAATACTATCCAAATGATTATAAATTCTTGAATAAAAAAAATTTAACGTATGTGAAACGATTAACTGTTATTAAAAACACAACATACAAATTTTGGTAAATTTTTTTTAAAACACTTAAAAACATACTTAAAACATGGAGCTTTCGAGCTCTTGTGCGGTAGCCCCTCATCAGCACAGAGGGACTACCGCAGAGGAGCTCGAAAGCTCCATCTTTTAAGTATATTTTTAAGTTCTTTAAATTTTTGATCCAAAATTTGTGTGTTGTGTTTTTAATAACAATTATAAATTCATCTTTAAGCAATTGCCGTATTACAGCCTTTCAAAGGCAATGTACCAAAGGCAATGTATCTTTTTGGCTCTGTACACCGAATTTGTAGCAAAATCGGTAAAACATCGTGCAGATAACGTCGTAAATTTTTCAGGTTTTCAGGACATGTAATTCTATAGTTACCACAATGGAAAATCATAGTATATCTTTGGATTTACTATTCATCCTTTGTTTCTTACTCCATTAGTAGTAAATCAGTAAGTTGTTGGTTCTAATAATCTAAACCTAATATTAATGTTTAGATTTCTAAGATAAATATTTTTCTTAAGTGATTTTGATTTTGACGGACGGGCATGCTTACCTTCATTATGGTAAACTCCAGATTTTTTTCTTTAAGTCCTATTTTCTCTATAACGCGCATTGAGATGTGTTGAAAACTTCATTGATAGCTGGGTTATATCACTACCATGTGAATAGTATAATTTATTTAAACGTACATTCAAGCTTTTAGTAAAATATCCTATTCAATTTTGAATAGAAATAATTATTAAAGCTTTTCAAGATGGAATTAATTCTAGGAGACAAAGTACTTATGTAGTGAATTACTCTTTCTGTGAGTTTTTTTTAATCATCTGCTACTTATATCAGCTGAAAAAATAATTAGTGTGATGAATGATTGCAAAGGTAGGTATTTTCCATAAGAACCTTCATTGGCTCGTGGGGCGCAGAAAATATAGGCTTCGACTTTCTAATGACCATCGGGACTAATTGCATGGTTGATCAGTCCGCCTTTACTCCAGGGAAAGAACTCAAGTTCCAATTTTAAAAAGGGCTGGTTGAACCCTAGGGCCCGTCCTGAGGAGAAATGACATAAGAAAATTCCCGACTTTTGCCGGGCATTGAACCCGTCTTCTCCAGCCCGCAGTGGATTATACCATTACTGTCCTCCAAATGAGAGATGGCCGCCCTGTTTTTGTGCGATCTGCGCATGTATGATCGATTAGTCTGGTCAGGCACTTCCGTATGATTTTATGACAGGACGCCGCCATTAAGGTAATCGCTTGTTACTTTGCAAAAGAGCATTGTATTTATAAATAATATATATTTATTTATTTATATAAATACTTATTGTTAGCAACTGGTATTGAAATAACGCTAAATAGTCGAGAGAAGTTTTAATTTGGCGTTATCAACGTGTCTTTCTCAGTGAAAACAGACGCAATCGTCCATTGTGACAGGAAAACATAATTGATCAGCTACCGGAAGGGCTGCGCAGTTCAAACTTCCGCCGGCCATCTCTCATTTGGAGGACTATAGTCCATCAGACCATCATTATTAGCTAAAGTTTTACTAAATTTCTAAAGACCTTTTATTTTATTTTGCTATAAGAGAAAAAAAAACCTACTACAGTAAGACGCTCTTCAAGGGACCAGCTCGAAAGAGCGTCTTAAGCGGGAAAGCGTCTTATGGGTAAATTGGAAAAAAAAAAAAACAATCTCAAAGTGCTTAAAAAATAGAAAAATATGTATTGCTCATCATCCAGAAACTACACAAGGTACCTACAATGTAAATATTGTACAATGTAAAATAATAATACATACTGAAATTTGTTACTTTTCTGATGTGCTGGGAAAGAAAGTACAGTATCTTTCGCATCATTCACAATCGTTGTATCAGCGATCATTTCATCCAAAGTCCGAGTGCTGCTGGTCACGATTTTTTTTGTAGCTGCATATCCTTCATCGTACTTTTTCAAAACGTTCAGCTTGTCCGAAATCGATAAAGCTTTGTCGTTTTATTCCAGTTTTACTCCTAGCCCTGGCGGTAACGAAATGACTGATACACTCCCCAACGAACTAAACAAACTAAACTATTCGATACATTCGATCGATATAGGAATGAGTCAACAAAACTACTGCAATCACTCCTTCATCTGTGTGGCAACATGTCTCTACAATTTAAGGTCTTTTTGTCGGACGAAACAAAGTAACTAAGAAACGGAAGTGTTGCGGGGGTCAGAACAAAGCGAGTACAATACTAGCTTTGGTCAGAACGGGTGGAGAGGGGGATTATGAAGTGGGGGAAAAAGAGAGAAGAGCGTCTTATCCGAAAATACAGAGCAGAACAAAGCGTCTTAACAGGTGGATTCTATATTGACTAGTACAGGAAATTTCCAGGAACCGACTGAAAATAGCGTCTTAAGCGAGTGTTACTGTATATTTGTAATAGTACCTATTTATTTATTGTACCTCTTTATTCAGTTATTTAGGAAAGAAATGAAATTTATCATGAAATAATCAAAGTCATTACACTTTTTGAAAACTTTATTTTTTCCGTTTTTCTAAATATCACTACTTTTGTTTAAAAGCTTTTCAATTTTTTTTTTTTTGTCATCGAAAATTCTATTTATTGAAAGATAAATAAATAAATGCAGGTTTAACGTGTGTGTGTATAATATTAATGATAAGGATGAAATTAAGGCCACCACACATTGATGATTGAAAAAAAATATATATACAAAATAAAAATTACACGAGTACTTTCAGGGTGGACGACACCCCGTCCTCAAGTGAGCTAATACAATGGTTACAGAATTCGAAGGAGGAGTCGGAGGGACACGTGACCTTGGGTTGAACCTTCTTCGAATTCTGTAACCATTATATTAGCGCACTTGAGGAGGGGATGTCGTCCACCCCGAAAGTACTCGTGCAATTTTTAATTTGTATATAAATTTTTTTCAATCATCAATGTGTGTGTGGCCTTAATTTCATCCTTAACATAAATAAATACAGATTAGATAATTCACAAAACGTCAAGTTTTTTTCCTTTAAATTTACTGTTTTGGATTGTTAATGGAATTTATTTTCAATAGGAAGAATTATTAAAATTAAAGTAGAGTTTCTTACGAAATTTCCTTATTTTCTGATGGTAGGACAAATTTCGTAGCAAAGTCGATTCCTGATTTACTAGCAGCAAAGCCTGTCGGCTGACAGGCATAAAAAAATCTGAAAAATCATTTTATTATCAACTATCAAATATAACGTAAATGTAATCTAAATACTGTGCTAACTTGTGAATGAAGCTACTACGGCAAAAATGGTTTTGAGTTTCGAAATCAGCGTAAACAACTGAGTAAGTAGGCCAAATTTCACTAAAACGGATGCAGTGGTAGCAAAATTATTTGGTTTTGAACGTATGTTTTGTTAGAATTTCAGTTGTCGAGGTCATTTCCCAAGAATAAAATTTAATGGAAACAACATGGAATGACACAATGAACTAATATTTCATCCAATTTGAGTACTCTTGATTCAATGATAGCATTGAGAACCGTTGGATCTATCTTAGTAGCTTAATTATATCGAGTTACAGACAGACGAACTAAGCCAATTTACATATTTGATTCGATTGATGATTTGATTTAATTTTTTTTTTTTTTTTAATGTTTATCAGACCTATTTAGGTGTACTTCTTACCTGTACACCTGTAATATAGGTTCTGAGAGTTTAATGTAAAGGATCATTTTCCACCCAAAAAGAAAAACGAAATACCAACCTTATCTAAAGTTTAATTTATCTAAAGTAATAATTATTATTTTTGACTCATAACGCCGAAAGGCATTTAAAACTCAAATACTGCGTTAATTTGTGAACGAAGTTTCTATGGCAAAACTGAAAAGTTGAAATTAGGTTTCAGTTATTTCCAAAAAGGAACATAAATTATAGATTTCTAGGTAACTTCAAGCTTTTATAATGGCAGCTCAGAATTCCATCAGAAAGCAAAAAAAAGTTTTAATTTAAAATCCAATTAACAAACAGTTAAAATTTTCACTTTTTCATATTCAGTAGAAAGAACAAAATATCATAAATGATTTTTTTTTTTTTTAATTTTAAAAAAAAGAAAACTGTTAAAATACTGAGAACAATGAAAACAAAAGAATTGATTGTTAAATATCACTAAAAAACTATTGTTAAAACAATGAGAATATTCATAAAAATTAAAGTAACTATACCATTGTTGTAATTGCATATATAAAACAGGAATGTGTTTTATAACTTCTGATACTTGATTCTAGAATTCTATTGGTTTGTAGCTCTCCATTCAGTAGATCAGCTTTCCGATAAGATTGCGCTATCCTCGTTGTAGGGGAAGGCATCCATCGGTGAATATAACTACATTCAACTAATTAGAATGGCCATAATAATAGTAGTAGTATAACAGTATAATAATAGTATAATAGTAGTAGTAGAAAGTATAATAGTAAATAGTATAATAATAGTGGTAGTAGTATAATACTATAATAGTAAAATAATAGTATAATAATAGTAGTGAAATAGAAAACTTAGTAGTAACAGCCATTCTTTTTGAATGTAGCTCTGTATTAGATTGAGCTCTCTACTGAATGGTATCTCTCCAATAGATTCTAAAATACTTGTAGTGGGAGGATGGTTTTGAGTTTCAAAATCAGCGTAAAAAACTGAGTAAGTTTGCCAAATTTCATTAAAATCGGTGCAGTGGTAACAAAATTATTTGGTTTTGAACGTATGTTTTCAGTTTTCTAGATCAGTTTCCAAGGATAAAATTTTATGGAAACAACCTGGAATGACAAAATGAACTAATATTTCATCCAATTTGATTACCCTTGATTCAATGGTACCATTGAGAACCTTGGATCTATCTTAATAGCTTAATTATATTGAGTTACGGACAGACAGACAGACAGACGAACTTAGCCAATTATATAAGTTGATTTTGCTTTTGTTGTTACCAATATCAAGTTTCCTTTGTGCAACGCTAGGTGTCGCTTTAGATGCTGGCATCAAACGTAAATCTCGAAGTTTTCCTTCGAAGTCGAGTCGAAAATTGTTCCAGAGATTTATCTACAAATCTTGTTTTAAAAAATCGAAAAGTTCAAAAAAAATTACATTTAACTAGGAATGTTCTTTGATAAATTTACTTTTTAATAAATAACAATAAATGGATAAATTTCTTTTTTGTTATTTATTAACTCTTTCAAAAACTCGCTAATTAAAGAATTTTTGTGATTTTTTGAAGATAAAAAAAAGATGCAAACTTCAACGGAATTAAAGTAACTTAGAAGTCTTTCTGTAGTTAAATAAAATATTATGATGTAAAATATTAAATCAAATTGGTATTAAAATACATCTCAAATAGATAACGATGGACATGAACGTTAAATGCAGGAGATATTGTTTTCATTTTAATGATTGGAAAATATTTTCTAACTGAAATAGAATTTATTTTATTTTTCTGGAGTCTGATTCTTTAGTTCATTTTTTTTTAAATTAGAATCTAATTAACATTGATCTTACAATTCGTTAAATTTGGCTGAAAGATTCTTAATTTCAAATTAAAAAAAAGAAAAAGAAAAAAAAGTAGATTTGTGAAATTTCTACTCTCAATTATTCGGGTGGGGATAGATTATCCTCTAGGGATTAAAAATCGCACATTTTTGTTTCCTTCATTTACTTCGTTTACGAAATTGATACTCAAAGTGTACAGTTTCGCGCCAAAATGCGATGTATTTTAGGCATTCGAGCTTCATGCTTCTTATGCTTCTTATAAGATTTAATAATTATAGTTCTTGAGTTCACCTGTTTATCTACAGGTGTATTTCATACTAGATGTATTTAACTATGTTATGTATGGATTTCGGTTTGTCGTTTTATGTGGTTTTGGATTATCTCCAGGAATAGACTAGAAAAAAAAGGAGTTTGTGCTCACTATATTACAAAAGTTAGAATAAATTAGAAAAAATTCAAGAAGGGATACGAATAAGACATTGGCGTTCATCTGTTCATGATTTAATCAAAATGAAGTAAGAGAAATTGCAATTATTGTGGTAGATGTGCAGGTCCTTACAAGCGAAAGATTCTATAAGAAATCTTCTGTCGAAAACATGCTGAAAGACGATCCGTCATTTGTCCAAGCAATGTATGGACAGTATGTGTACGTATAAAGTCATTCTCTTCATGAATTTAGGATTGAAAAGACAATTTCTCTACCTTATAGCTAACAAGATTTATGCAACGATACGGTATCGAACTTTCTCTGCAAGATTAATGGATTTTGTTATAGCAGTTGATGTATTTCGCACGAATATCAGAAATACTTATAACAAGAAACCTGGCAGTCTCTTCAAATTCACAGCTAAGACAGGCCTATCTTGGAAATGTAATTTACAGTTACTGCGTTTGCTTACGAAAATGAAATATGTGTTTCTAGATGTAAATATTCCCTAAAGAACAGTCATTTGTTGACAATCACGAGAACCGAATTGTGATTCCTCTCCCATTGCATCTGAAAAATTAGTGAAATATAGCTTTTTTTTAAGATTCGAAAGCATATCTCCTGGTATATATATGTATATATATATATATATATATATATATTCAGTGCTATAATTTTCTTAAAATATGTATATGGTGAGACTTAGGCATGGTCGAATGTTCAATCATGAAGAAAAATTCTCCTAAATTTATAAGATGATGATATTCTTATCGGCGGAGACCTGTATTGGGCTTTTGTTACCGGAAAGATCGAACGCATCAACGTTCGACTCGTTGCAGTTGAAAGTGTGTTTGGTTGGCTTCTCCACGGACCAGAAGACCAATCAACTGTAGCGAATTATGTGACAGTGCAATCGATGCATGTGCATGTACAAAGTGCTGAAGTGAATAAGCAGCTGTGCAAAGAAATAGAAAAGTTTTGGAAATTAGAGAGTTTGGGCGTCAACGATGACGAATCATGTGCAGCTGTAGTGGATCCAGTTGAGCAGCAACTGTACAATACAATAAAGTATGTCGAGGATACAGAGTGCGTCTACCATGGAACGAGAGAAAGCCGGAACTGTGTTCAAACAAAGCAGAGGCGCTTCGAAGGTTCCATATCCTCAGTAGAAGGATTTCTCGAGAGGAAACGAAAATCGTTACATATCATGACGTCATGATGGACTACCTGCGTTGTGACCATGCCGAAGTTGTTTTAAATCCTGAGTTAAATGGTGATCCCGTTTACTACATCCCGCATCAGGCCGTATTTCGTACAAACCATGATACCATGAAACTTCGTATTGTGTTCGATGCCTCCTCGGGGAATCCATCCTTGAATGACTGTTTACACGCTGGGCCACATTTGAATCCAGACGTGTTAGATGTGTTATTGCGGTTCCAACAACATAGAGTTGCAATTGCTGCGGACATGGAAAAAGCGTTTCTCCAGGTGGAAATCGATCCAAAAGACCGTGATGCTGCCAGATTCATTTGGCTACCTCAAAATTGGAAACCAGGTGATCCGTTGACCCCCGTAACCTACCGCATGAAACGTGTACTGTTTGGATTGAACTGTGGACCGTTTTTGCTCGCAGCAACGCTGAAGTATCATTTGAACAGTGTTAAATCGGCTGAGCCAGCTGTAATTGAAGGACTATTGAATAGTGTTTATGTGGACGATCTTGTGAAATCAGTATTATCAGATTCCGACGGCTGGCGTCTTTACTATACAAGTAAGCAAATTATGAGAGAAGCAGGATTTAATCTGCGAAAATGGACCACGAATGATGAGAAATTGCGTAAAGCTATCGTCGAAGAAGAACGCGATAAAAAGGAACACGAGTGAATACCGAACGATTCAGACATTTTTTAGACGGAAAGAATTGTGCTTAGTTCTAGTTGGAACTTTAATATTAGTAAACGTTTTAAATTAGTTATTTTAAAGGATAAGTTGTACGTGTTTTTTAATTAGAAATAAACTTTAGTTAAATATATGAATTGGCTTTCTTCAAAGATAAGATGTCTTCGCCAGAGGTCTTCCCCGATCATGGTATTGCTGAGGGTATCTGATTCTAGCAAAGAATAAATCTATTAAAATGTTCAAAATAACGAAAAGTTAACAGGACTTTGAAAATGTCGACCTCGGTGAATTTGAAACAGAATTTTAACACATTAGTGAATGAATTTACTATCGTTACGAATCAGTTCAAATAGAAAGAGAAAAATAGTGAAGACGAACAGTGAAAAATAGATAAGTGACAGAACGGTATTGAATTGCATTAATATTACAGTCAGTTCAAATAAACGAGTTAATGAGACTTTGAATATACAGTGATCCCTCGCTATTTCGCGCTTCAAGTCTAGCGGTTTCAGTGCATCGCGGGTTTTTCAAAAATATTCATCGAAAAATAAAAACTCAAAAATAGCGCCAAATCGGCGGCCGTTTTGCGGAAAGCAGCGCTGTTTCATCGTGATGCGCGAGAGAAACGGCTTCCTAGGTTGCCAGACAGAGAGAGCAACTCCCTCAGAGGCTTGTACATACCCACAGGAAGGCAGACAAGGTACGTGATATAAATATAAATTAGCGTATTTCATTAGTCTACTAACTGCATCTTATCCTGAAAATTTGAGCTCTCTAGTATTATCCAGGCCGAAGTTATGAGTGTTCGAAAATACGACGAAACGCTTCCAGAAAAGGTACGTAGTGCCCTTCCTGCCTTCGGCTCGTCTTGGCGGGGGCACTGCCGTGCCCCCAGATAAATATATATGTATGTGTATAAATATACATATTTTAAACATTCTGATACCCACGTACATATACGAAAATTCCTAGGGGGGGGGGGCAATCCTACTTCGCGGATTTTCACCTATCGTGGGGGTTCTGGTCCCCATTAACCGCGATAAACGAGGGATTACTTTAATGCTATAATAACGGTGATAATAATTCATTCAAAATTACTAAGAATTACAAGAAATCTTGAAAACAACTAAAAAATAAAATCACAGATTATTTAATTAATTCAGTCACAATACTCTGATAATTAAAACAGTATTATTTAATTGTAATAATTTATATATTCATGGTAAAGTTTATTGCTTTAAACATTATATCCATTTATTTTTATATTTAAAGATTTGAATTTTGTCGAGTAGGAAAAAAACAGTCTTGAAAATGCGAGAGTGGATCAAAAAGTAACGCACAATAATTTTTTGTCAAAAAAGTTTAATAAAAAACAAACACAAAAACAAATGAACTTACATCTTTTAGCTACTTTTCTACATAGTCGCCAATTTTCTCAACACATGTCTCCCATCGTGTTGCCATTTTCAATATACCCTGTTCATAGAAGTCCGTTCGGTTGGAGTACAGCCATTTGCGAACTGCTGATTTCCTTTCTGCATCTGTCGCAAAGCGTTGGCCGGCCAAGAATTTCTTCAAGGGACAAAACAGATGAAAGTCCGACAGTGCAAGGTCTGGACAGTATGGTGGATGTTTGAGCTCCTCCCAACCAAATTTGTTGATTTTCTCACCAACTGAAGCCGCAACATGGGGGCGAGCATTGTCATGAAAAAGTTTGACATCGTCAGCATTAATGTTATGATCATAAAGATATACCAAAATGTCATTTATTTTGAAAGACCCAGTTTCAAAATATGGTAGAACAGAAACATTATGTTCACTGTAAGTTTCCCTTTTTGAGTAAACATAACACTGTACCACACTAGATTTTGTGGTACAAACTTGTGATATGTTCTTGTTTCTGGTATCTTTTTACAAGTTTTAAATCTTTGGCTGAGCTTTGCTTTATTTGTTTCAACTTCCTGTAGGTTAGGAAAGAAACATTCTAGTTGAAACTAGAATGTAGGAAATCCCTGTTATTTCTTCAGAACAAAGCTTAAACATTTCTTCAGCTGAAGTTATCTGGTCTGAATAAGGTCTTTGCAAACTACACCTAGAGACAGCCCTTTTTGTGGTCCCTCCAATACCATCACAGGCATTCTTCCCG
>JAFIDM010012231.1:91122189-91146688 GCA_023159025.1 Thereuonema tuberculata
CCATTTCCAGCACAAATATCAAAAATAGCTCAGTGAATTTGTGTTTTGTTTTGTTTAGTTATGTGCGTTCTTTGGTTTATTTTACTGTGAAAATTGTTTAAGTAACTTTTAATGATTTTTAGTGTGTTTCTGTATAAAATCTATGAAGGCTTGGAGTTTAAAATATTTAGGTTTTAACTTGATATAGTATCTGTTATTGTCATCAGCTTCACAAGTTGATATTCTGAATGGTTTAGTACCTTCATGAAACCATCTTTGAAATCTACTGAAAATGGCTGATATCACATTTCTTAACATTTATGAATTTCAAATTTGATTCAAATATCATTACAAGTTTTATGCAATTTTCGTACTTTTTTAAAGACTGCAATTCTCATTTTTCGAATATTTTTATCATTAGATCATTTATTACTATAATTACTTTCTTAAATAGTAATAAAAATATTATTAAAAAGATTTTTACTATTTATTTTATTGATGTAGTAAAATTTGTAAATGTTAGATTTCTTACTTAAAAATGTATTTTTTTTTATTTGCATATTTACATGATTTCTTAATTAGATTTCTTAAAGAAAAGAATAAGTGGCTTTTAAGAATTTTATCACAACTAATAAAATTTTAAAGATTCCTACGAAGATGAATTTTTGTTTTAAATTAATTTGAAAAATAAACTAGATTTCTAATTTCTTAGTTTTAAATAAATTTAGAACATTAAAATTTAGTAAAACTGCTTTCGGAAGAACAAATTTGGAATAAATAAAAATATTATTTTTCTATTAAAATTTTTGGAAAAGCTTTATTTTATTTTATTTTTTATAAAATGAATTCTTCAATGTGAAACAATAATAGATTTTTGTTTATTAAATAAAAAGAACGTGCACTGCAATTAATTTTATTTTGAATTATTGAAAAAATTGCTTATTATAATAAGTATAAAATGTGGACCCAGTGTTGTAAAAGTGCAGTAGTGACATCTCCAAACAGCTGTTTCACGGTCAGTTGCCGATCATCATTGGAGAGTAGTCACTATAAAACCCCTAGGTCCAATTACGGAGGTCAGTATAAGGAAAGGCAGGGAAAAGAATGGAACCTCTAAATCTAAACTAAAAATCAAGAAATACAGAATAAAAATAAAAGAATAGAAATTCATGAGTCAGTCTCCGCTGGCCTCAATGAATTTTCTATAGGCATCGGTTAAATAAAATTGGACCTAGGGGTTTTATAGTGACTACTCTCCACTGATGATCGGCAACTGACCGTGAAATAGCTGTTTGGAGATGTCACTACTGCAATTTTAAAACACTAGGTTAATGTGTTTAAGCATTTAACCTATAGAAAATTCATTGAGGCCAGCGGAGACTCATGAATTTCTGTTCTTTTATTTTTATTCTGTATTTCTTGTTTTTTAGTTTACATTTGGAGGATCCATTCTTTTCCCTGCCTTTCCGTATAATAAGTAAAATTGCTTATAAATTATAATGAGTAAAAATTCTTTATAATAATAAGTAAAAATTGTTTACTGTAATAAGCAATGGCTTTGTTATTATTTTTATACACATTTTGAAACACAGTCAAAAATTCGCTGACTGGAGCCTTCAGTTGATACAAGTTTCAGCCAGAAACGTAAGTATCCACCAGGTATCTGCGCGATGTGTATGGTCTTCGAAGCAGCGCTGTTTTCTGCAGTTCTGATGTTGTTATTTCAGACAACTGCAATCGGTTCATAAAGGTTAACTATTTATCGATATCTTAACAATTCAGAAAAAAACATTTGTTTTAAAATGGCGTGAAGTTGAATGTCACTACTTTAGAATTGTAGAACTTTAATGGCTAAAGTCACTGGTCTTTGGACACAAAGACCATACAGTGACTTTCTTAATGGCAATGTAGGGACGCCATCTAGTGATGAAAAATGTAATTCACCGTATTATTAGACAATAAAAGAATAAACTTTAAATTCAACTAACTAAAAAATTAAAACATTAAAACAGCAAAATTAAAATTAATTAACTTTTCTTTTGTTAGAAAAGGAAATTTTGGATTCTATAGTTCTTTAAAAAATATGTGCTTTATAAGAATTACCTACAATAGGGGGCTCTTGGAACAGAGAAATCAGATAAGCGAATGATAATACATGAAATAGGTGGAACAAACATATAATTAATAGAATTGAAACAAATCTACATGAATCTTTCTTATATTTTTTTTTTCAAATTGCTAATACTAATGTCAGAAACATAATGTAGTTTCCATGCATTACGTAGCTTGACTTTTAAAAAATGAAACAGTGGAGCAATGCCTACTCTATTGGTCTTGATTATCATTAAATAACAAAACGCAATTTATTTAAATAGTTAACATAATTGTAATGATTGGGCCCGAAGGAATTTGTCCAGAAGGCCAAAATATTTTGCTAATTTTTTTAAACTTTAAAAATCTTCTAATTAACTGAAGTCAAAAATAATCAATAAAAATTTGCTTACCTTCTGTTTGTTTTCTTAAGAGAAAAAAAATTGCATGAATTACATTAAATTTGAAAATTCCTGGAGGGGAGGAGGCGGGCAAATGCCCTTCTTGCCCTTATGTGCCAATGCCTCTGATGATGGACGAATTGTTACTATTATTAGAGTTGGGTCGTATTGTAAGGGAGATACTTCATAACGGTCCTCAATTGTTAAAATTATTTCTTTTATTATTTAAAGAAAGAAAATGTGCTTCATTGAAGTGACATTTGTGAATGAAAGTGATTGGAAAGTCATTACTATGTATATAAATGATCGTCAATGAGTGGGAAAATGATTCGAACCGAAGCCGTAAATTAATATTGAAGAATAACATTATCACAATCATCTTTTGTAATTAATAATAGCTTATGTTTTTTGTTAGGTTACATCGAGGACGTGTGTTTTGTCAAACCATTACAATATGACAAGTAAGTTACTTTGACATCTATCAGTGCACTAAAACTTTACATCGACAGCCCGAGTCATCATTAACGGGAATATTGGACAGCTGTTTCATCCTTAATAGGAATCCTCAGCAGGATTTATCGTAATGATAAGCTCAGACCGCGCGATAGCTTTTGGACACCACCTGCGCCCCTCGCATCAAACCTCAGAACAACAGAAATAAAAAATAAAACTATGAACTCCACAGTATTAATCCCCTTTGTCCTTTCACTGAAAGGATTTTAATTATAAAATCAATAAGTAATTGAAAAGAAAATCCAACGTCCACAAAATAAATTATTGAACAAAAATACCTTCAGCGGACAAAAACTTTCGCTCAGTCTTTGAATTTAATTTTATAATTCAACTCCTTTGAGAGTTTCAGTGAAAGGACAATACTGTGGATTTAATACTGTGGATTTATTTTTTATTTCAACTTTTTTGATGTTTGATGCCAATGCCAGGAGCGGAGGTGTTCATAACATTTCGCAAGGACTGAACCTATCATCAAGGCTAAATCCTGCTGAGGATTCCTAAAAAGGATGAAACAGCTGTGCAGGATTCCCGTCGATGAAGGCTCAGACTGTGCGAAAGCATAGTTTTAGTCTTCTGATCAAGATCAGAAGACTTATATTCCCGTTTTGTCGTGTGCAAGTATCCCACAATGCAACGCACAACAATCGCAACAATTGCGTGTTTTGCTTGCGCAACTATTACATGTATAGTACAGCACAATAATCGCAACTTTTGCATTCGCAACAATCACATTTATAATAATAAGGAAATTTAAGCAATATCAATTACATTTTCTTTTCGTATCAGAAGACGTTGTGATTGGTTTACTAATCGCTATCCCTACCTTGTTTGTCCTCTGATGGTATTTTTTTTTTGTTCAATGATTTTATTATGTTGACGTGGGATTTAGTTTTCAAGTTATCATGACGATAAATATATACCGAGGGGGATGGTAGGGGTTAGAACCCCTCCCCCATTACATCCAAAAATGGAAGAAATCCATGATTTTGGACCTCGTTTTTTTTTTTGGGGGGGGGGGTTGGAAATTTCATCGCTTTGTCTGTAATCACCACCGCCCTATCCGAAAAAGGATACTTTTTTTTGTTTTAGTTGAACGACTACGATATCGTAACCCCTCCCATTCCAAAATCCTGGTGAGACTTTTGATTATTACACAGATCATCGCTAAATCGCTGTAGAATATAGTAGAGATTTCAATTGAAACATTTGCATTTAACGACTTAAATTTTCCCGCCAAAGCTACAATTACTGAAGAAAAGGTAAATATTAATAGGTGATTAAAAGTATACAATGCTTACGACAGTAACAAGTTGTTTGAACATTTTCGTTCGTATTGAAGAGACTACAAATACATGAAAATGCAAATCATACTATGGTTTTTTGAAGTACCATAGAAGTTATTATTGGCAGTTAAATATAACACTGTGATATAAATCCTTGTGGATACAAAATGAGGGGAAAGCTTCTGATTTGAAATGTGATGAAAGAGCCATATATAATAAAATTTGTAAAGCGGTGCTGGCGTGGCCGTGCGGTCTAGACTGCGGTCTGCCGTTGTGGCCAGTGCGCCAGTTCCCGGGTTCGAATCCCGGTAGTAGCATGCATGTTTCTTTCTTCTTCTGTGTTTCGTCCGTTTCCCCCTGGGACTTACTCTCTCAGGTGTATCCTCGACGAGAAAGTGCATTCTTTCTCGTCTCTGATTTCCTAGCCTTGTTCTGACGTTGTCAGGAGGGGCTAGCGCGTGGTCCGTTGAGGCCCATTCGCGAATAATAATAATAATAAAATTTATAAATATCGTATTAGATTTTGATTACCGTACTATATTTTCAAAATTAATATTCTTTACCTATTAAAATAAGAAGGAAAAAGTAGAAAACAAAGTTCTCCCTAACAGTTAAAATTATTAATGTTCAAAGAATGATTCTTGCGATCAACTATCAACTTAGAAATGAATCGAGAAATTATCTGATGATTTTAAAAGCATAATAATCTCTAACAGGCTAATAAACTTAATAAATTAGTACATCTTGTGCTTTATTGCTTTCTTTTTTTATGAACTTTACGATTTTAATGAAAAGCAGTACATAATAGCAATCCGATGAGATGAAGATGTTATATCCAGCTCTCTGTCCCATCTTTACAATTTACTTAGAATTCTGCGTCCTTAATTAAATAACACACAGGAAATTTTTAATACTAAACAAATTTTGTAATTAGTTTTGAGAATCAAATTCCAGTATTACAAGACAGAGGTCTGTATAAAGTTAATATAAACATTTCCAATTGTAAATGTAGAATGATATAATAATTTTTAAAGTAATTACTGAACTGATTTCAACATGATTTGTTAAATTCTATTATTTACACGAAATTAAAAGATTGTACTTCATTTCTATTAAATATTAACAAGCTTCTTTACAAAAAAAAGGACTTTACAAAATAAATCGCTTATAAACAAATACAAAAATGGTCTAAAAAAACAATTACTGTAGAATTCTTTTCTAATATTCATTTTCAACATACTTAATTGATTGATTTTTTAATGGATTTTTAATGGTAAAATCGACGTAAAAATACGATGGAAGTGGAATTTTGTACTTTTTTTGGCTTTTCCCTTACGTTGATAATTATAATTATATAATTTAATCATCTTTATTTATTAGTATTATCTTTATATAGAGAGTTTACTTCCTTTCTGTATTTTATTTGTTTGTCTCCATATCTGTAAGCATTGTTACAAAACAAATATCACAGAATATTTATTTGTTGATTTTTAAATTGATTTTTTGCAAAAATTAGTATTTTTAAGAGAAGACAATTATGTAGTTAATAACTTCAACTGGTTTAAGAATGGTTAAAACTTGTTAAGAATAAAAGATAGCGTATAAAAGATTACTTATGGTAATGCTAAATAGTTGATAATAACTTCTTTTTATGTTGAATGTAATGATTAATCCATTGATGAAAGCATAATAATACTTGTTATAGTAACTCTCAAAACCTTGTCTAATGAATATATAAACTTTCCACACATGACTAATTAGTATGTGTTGCGATGAATTATCTGTCTTAGCAGTTCAACAACCAATCTTTTGTATCCCATCTTTCCTTTCCTCGATTTCTCTGCGTCATTCTGACACCATGAACTTTGGATCCTTGACTGGGCCAATTCCTCTTGAAGCTACTGCGCTGACACATCTTTTAGCCAACGCCATGTAAATTAACTATCACGTGACTTGAGGATCGTCACGTTTGATTGCACTGGCTATTTGCTAAGTTATGGAGTGTCACAAAGACTTTCGATCAACAAATCACATGACAGGAAAGCCTATATAAAAGTTACCATACCAGCAACTTGAGTTTCACTTGTACAACAAAACTAGTAGGATACCATAACAAGTAAGTTGAAAGTAACTTTTACTTTTGCATCTAAATGATTTAAAGTTATTAACAATTGTAAAAAAACAAAAAAAAAAAAGAACGACAGATAGTTTTCTCATTAATTTACTGTAGCTTATTTTAATAATCTAAAAAAAGGAAGGGGAAAATATAGAAACAAATTACTTATTTGGAATAATCGTATATAGTTTATTGTCGAAAATATTAAAATATTTAGCTGTAATTTCATTAATTTCGAAAAATCATCCAAGAAGAACTTATAAATTTCTTACGATAGTAATTTAAAAAAAATTTTTAAACAAAATATTTTTCTCTGTTATTATTAATTTAATTAGTATAAGCTTTTCTATAATAAATCACACTGTATTTATTATCCTCATATTAAGTATTAATGTATATTAAAAAGTATATAAGTATTAATATAAGGATAACATTAACAATATAAGTCTCATTTTAATTAAAAATAATATAATGTTAAGTTCTCCAAATTGAAAACAGTGGGAAATGTTGACCTTTATCCTGTTCTAAAAGCGCTTTCAGATTTTAAATATAAAGTCATTTCTCCTTGCGCTTCTGTATTTTCAGTTTCGATTTCAGAAGTTCATGTTCACTATTTTCATACTTCTAATTGAACTTTTTTTTTCTTTATCCTCAGATATAGAATCCAAAATGCGGTATCAATACATCTTGTTTGCTTTTCTCCCAGTGTTTATTTTAATTGCATTCTTAAAAGAAGCTGATTCAATATTTCTTCCATCAGCTGCGACAGCAGGCGCTATGTTGCCAATCTTTACGCTTCTAAAAGTTGCCTTAATCGGAGCTGGAGCTGGAGCGGCGACAGGACTTCTTTTGAGACCTATTATTGGTCGTAAAAGAAGTGTTGACCAACCTGAATTATTATTTAATCCCTCCAAAATCAATTACAAGAATTTACAGTCAATGTTTGATGCAATAGCGAAACTCGATCAGCAGCTTTGCGTACCTAGACTTATCTGTGAAGTGCACGCCATCTACGCGACGGAAGGCAGAACTAAATTTCAAGACGAAGATCTAATTCTTGGCCTTTTTAGGTAAGATAAAAATTTTACACTCTCTGCGATTTCTTTTCATCTTCAGTTTCAGTATCAATAGACTTCCTTCGGTTTCCTTTCGGAATATTCCTTTTAAAATTCCGGTTTTTTTGTTGTTTTTTGTTGTTGTTTTTTTATTATTTTTGTTTTTATTTATGCTGTTGAACGGATTCGAAAAGTTAAATATTTTCTTTGAAGAGAAGTAACAAACGACTTTTTTAATAATAAACAAGGTAATTAATGCTTTTAGACAGTGTCAAAAGCAAAGCGGCCCCATAATATGCACAATTGTATAAACATAATTAAAAGCAAGAGCATAAAAATGCAAGACCGTTCCTTTATGTTTTACAGGCAAGCTGTAACCTAGGGGTCGCTAATACAATGCTAAGTGTATCATTTGGATATGTTAAAGAATTTATGAAACAATATGCTTGCAAATATTAACAATGACGTCCTGTTGGCAACTGTTAATATTGTTATGTATGAAGCATCATTATTATTACTGTGTTAATTGTTATCATTATTACTAACACTGCTATGGAAAACGTTAATTTGGGGGGGCGGGGGTCAGGGAGTGGCCCTGCAGGTCTGATTTTATTTACGTGGTCACCTACTTTTTGATGCTGAACATAATGGTGAAGGTTTCATTCTAATATCTCTAACCATTGGCCGCTACAAAGTGTGACAGACAGACAACACAAAAGCAATAGCGGTTCCCTATGTTAATTGTAACATGGGACCGCTAAAAATGTTGTATTGAAATCGTGAAAATCAGAAAATCAGAAAAAATTTATGTCACAGAGTTATATTTTGGTGTTGATATAATGTTTCTTGGGTAATTTTTAAGAAACATTAAATTAAAATCAAAAATCACCTTTGTAAATTTTTTTTTACATAAAAATCAAAAAATAATAAATAAATAAAAGCATCGTTTCTAAACTTAAAATAAAATTGAAAAAATTCCAATAGTGTTAATACACTTCCATATAACGAAAATAATAAGATAATTACTTTTTCAAAACTTTTATATATTTTTAAATTAATCCAATTAAGAAAAAAAATAGTGAATTCAAAAGAGCAGAAAGAAGCATAATGTCGTTAAATCTTTTTTTTGGTTTTTGGTTTTTTTTATTGATTTATTTTGATTTACCATAAATATCTTCGTTGTATCCATTTTGTCACTTATTTTTACACTAAAATTTTCAATATTTTTGCATAACAATATACTTCGTTGCCTTTCAAAAACGTTGTTTGATCAAATTATAATAATAATAATAATGATAATAATAATAATACTAATAATACCACAAAGCGTACTAGAGTCACCCTCACCTAAGCTGTACTGGGACCGTCCCATTCACACAGACAAAACTATACATCACAACAGACCTGACATTACACTTGTTGATAAGGTCAACAAACAGACCTATCTCATTGATATTGCAGTTCCCATCAGCAAGAACATGCAGAAAACTCACGCTGACAAGATAAGTAAATACACAGACCTAGCACACGAGCTCCAGAAGCAGTGGAGGCAGGACCGAGTACGTGTTGTACCCATCATCCTGTCCGCTACTGGTCTGGTGCCTCACACATTGCATCACAGCCTCAGCACACTAGGACTTCATAAAAACACTTGTGCACAACTCCAGAAGGCTGTGGTACTCAACACAACACGCATAGTTCGGAAATTTATGGACACAAGCACACATCCCTAACTATTCTTCCAAACTTTTTTTTTTTTTTTTTTATTCACTTGGCAATATGTGCTTTGGTCCTTAACCCGCCATATTGTCTTAGCTGGGTAATCCCATGGTTTGAAACTTTTTCGATATAATAATATAAATGTAATGTTATTAAAGTTAAATTTCATCATTGAAAATTGAATTCTATTTTCTTTATTTACAAAATTTGAGGATTTGAACCTCTTTCCGCTTCTTCCATCGGTACAAAGCAATATTAAATTCAAATCTTTAATTTTGTAATATGTATTTAATATAAATGTCGTTTTTTTTTTGTTTTTTTTTGTTATTTACCTTCTGGTATTCATGCGTTTTTACAGTACCGGTAGATGATCTTTTTTTTTTTTTTCTTTTTTTTTTTGTTATTCTATCGAAGATCCGGTAAAGATACATAAAAAACCTCTACAGATTAAAAGGCGGATATTAAGAAGAAAAAAGAAAAAAAAAACCTCGTTGTATATTTGCATTTGTAACAAAAACAAACAATAACATCACAAAATTAGGCTAAAAAAATGTTATCATTACATTCCGTTTTCTTCAAGTATTTCTTGGGCGGGAGAGGAAAAAAAACCGCGATGGAATGAGCGTCAATATATCAGAAGTACTTCAATGTTAGCTTCTTACATTGCTTCTGTACTATTTAAATTAAATAGAATAATTAAGACTTTTCTAATATGCTAATTTCAAAGTAAACAAAAACTCAGAAAGGAAATTTTTGGATTAATTCTGAACTCGGATTAAAAGTGCTTTTTATTATTATTATTATTATTATTATTATTATTATTATTACAGTAAAACCCCGTTATTACGCTCCCGCTTATAGCACTATCCCGTTTTTTACGCTCCTTTCATACGGTCCCTGGAATTTTCTATGTAACTCTGTATATTTTTACCCTCTTATAACGCTTCAAATCCCGCTTGTAGCGCTTTTTTTATATCGGAAATTTTGTATCGAAAAGAAATGTAACACTGTAAAGATTCTTTTCTTTCCCTGGTAGGAGGGAATCTTTGAACTCTTTGAAGTGCGGGTCTGTGATACAGTAAGTTAGTGCAAAATTTCGAAGCGGAAATCCCTTTCTATAAGTAAAAAATTGGAAATTCTCCTTAAGTACGACGAGAATTCTACACTAAGTCAAAAGGATTTCGCAGAATCTCTAGGAATTCCTTCATCCAGTCTGCGAACAATAATGAAAAATAAGAATGGAATTACCAATGCAGCGAAGGATGGTTGCAAACGTAAAAAAGTAAAGTGTGGAAAATATTAGGATGCCGAGGAAATTCTAATTCCCCATCTCATAAATCATTTCCCGTCTATAGCGCTATCCCGCTTATTACGTTTACTTAGCGCTTATTACGCTTGTAGTTCATGGTCCCTTGACGAGCGTAATAACGGGGTTTACTGAATTATTATACTGAACTAGGTTTGTTAGTTTTTCCAAACTAACTATATAAGTTTCCAGCCTTCCAAAAATGTTGAAATGCACGAAATCCTCCTTCTCTTTCACATTAGGAACTCTTTTGTAAACAAAGTTTTTGGTTTTGACTGACAGAAATGAATTTTTACTATTCTTTACAAGTTCAGAGCAGGTTTTTTTTTTTTTAAAGTAATAAAAAAAAAAAAAGAAACGTTATTTTGAGTATTTCAGATTTACAGTAAAACCTCGTTAGTCGTCACCCGGATAAGTCATCACTCCGTTTAAGTCATCGTTTTCCTTTGGTCCCGACAAGGTCTCATACACAATAATGTAAAATAACCCTCCTTTACCAAATTTACCAAAATTCACCAAATTTAATTCTACTCCGGATAACTCGTCACCAAAAATGGCCAACAGAATCTTTCTTTTCCATTTTGCATGCCATCGTGTTGAATTTTCAGCCCCGCCCCTTCACTTTAAGAAAGCCAGGCCTTTATGGGGAATTTTCGACCACGCCTGTCACTTCATTCCTTTCCTACCCCTTCGGGTTCTTGGAATCTCGCTGCTAATCATTCAAAGCACACTTCTCGCTGTGACTCTGTCGAGTGTGGACGTTTTTCTTGACCTCTCCTGTGTGTGACTTCAGTTCATATCGAGTAAGTCCCGCTGTAAGGGCTATTTTTTCTCTTGCAATTTCGTGGTTCGATTACGTTTTTAACATGCCAGGGAAACGAAAACTTACCTCGTTATCTTTTAGAGAAAAAAAAAAGACTTAATTGCCCTTTTTGAAAAATCAAATGTTTCGAAAATAGCTTTTGCCAAAGAACACCATATTCCCAGGGCTACATTAAACGATATTCTTTCATCGAAACAAGTAATTGAAGAAGCTGACTGCAAATACAAAAGAAAGAGAATGAGGAAATCGAAATTTGACGAGATCGAGGAGGTTTTAGTTCGATGGCTAAAACATGCCAGATCGCAAAATGGGCCGATTTCCGCCATGATTCTCAAAGAAAAAGCCATGGAAATTGCTAAGGAGTTGAACATTGAAGATTTCGGCGGCAGCAATGGTTGGCTAGAACATTTCAAAGACAGACATTGCCTTTCTTTTAAAACGATTAAAATGTAGTAACTATAAAAAGTGTTTTGTTTTTTATCTTCCACTCATTCATTTGCATGTATTGATTTCTGAAAATCTTGTTTTCTCACCTTCATGAAAATACTATAATTCAGTGTTTTTTTGCTGTTGTTTTCAAAAATTCTCACTCCGCTAAGTCGTCAAAAATATTTGGTCCCTTGAGTGACGACTTAACGAGGTTTTACTGTATTTCTAATTATTGGAAACTGCGTTTACATATTATGTACATTGAATGTCATCTTTGCATAAAACTATAAAGATTTCTATTTTTTTAATTACGAATGAACTTTCAACATCTCTTGTCCAATAAACTAAAAATTTAAAGTTCATTTTTTTTCTTTTAAGGAAACTTGATATTGAACAAGTTCACAGTTTGAATGAGGAATTGGAACTGAACTATTTTTAATAATTTTCTAAGCATTTTTATAGCGAATAACTTTCTTGGTTAAAGCTATTTTTAAAACTACAAAAACCAAATGTCCTAAATGGAATTTCAGTTTCTTAACTTACGAGTTAGTGAATGAAAAAAATTAAAGCAATTCTAATTGTTATTATAGATAAAACAGTTTTATTATTAATCCATGTGTAATGACAAGGGAAAAAAAAATATTAAAAAAATCCTAAAAAGTTTTTTTATTTTTTAGCATCAAATTTTTCTCTAAGTTATATTACGAATATCAAAATGGAAACAATTTTATCAGTCAGTTTTGTAATTATTTATATCTAAATGTTACATTTCTTTGTAATTCCTTTATATTCAATTAAGATCAAAGTGAAGGAGAAGTGTAGATGGAACGAGTAAGTCTTCCTAATTAGGTTTCGTGTTTGTAGGTCCCTCTGGTGGCCAGGAGTTGTAAATTCAGCAATTCCTCGCTATTCGCGGGCGTCAGCTTCTCAACAGTGCCGTAAATATAGCAATATCGTGGGAACACAAATAGGATAGGCTCCCCGTGACCCCGATTCTTCCTTCAACACCCAATGTAAATATTATCACCAACTATCAAAGAATGCACTGCACACACACACAAATACCACCCTCTGTAATTACATTATTTCATTTAAGATATATCGTTAGATTTACCCATAGTAACATTATATACAAAGTAACAACGTTACACAAGAACACAATACGAAACAGGAAACCCAGTACGAAACAGGATGTTTACAACAATCAGACCCTATGTAAAGATCCCAAAGTAAGTTCCCAGTCTACATGAATTAACAATGTTGAAAACCAGTGCTATTAGATGAAGTTACGCATGAAATAGTATTAATTTTAACGTGTGTGTCTTCTAAATAAATCGAATGAAATCGAGGCCACCACACTTTCATATTTAGTTAAGTTTATAAATTTTATTTCTATAATTGAAAGTGTAGTGGCCTCGATTTCATTCGATTTATTACGTATGAAATTTAAAAGCAATTAGAAAACCTGAAATATATTGATAAAAATTTTAAAAAAAAATTACCTTACTTTCCGAAGGAAAAGAAGATTTATAAGATCACTTTTTCTGTGTATTTTTGTGTATCCTCAAAAACTTTGAAACAGTACATGAACCTTGAAAATTGACATACGTATTTTCGAACAATAATGTGTCTTTCCTTAGGATTTGTTTTTTGTTTGTTTGTTGTTGTTTTTTTGTTTTTGTTTTTTGTTTGTTTGTTTGTTTGTTTTTTTGTTCAAAAAAACTTTTATTTCAAAACGGAAATTAAAAGAACGTCAACCTCTCCAACACTATAGCAATGTTGATGACGGTGCTTTTTTTTAAATGAGAATATTCGAATTTTTATGAAAATTTTGAATGAGAGAGGAATGTTATTTAGGAATGTATTGAAGGTCAACCATTCAACCAAAAATAAAGCACAATTGTTCCCCTGACATTCAAAACTAAAATTCTCATTATTTCTATCCGGGTCCTTTTTTCTTTTTTTTTATTTTTCCGGATATAAAAGGAGGGAGGCACAGCCCCTCTCATCATCTCCCATTCCTATTAAAACCTTTTATTACTTTTAACCTATTATTACTTTTAGAGAAACTTTCTGGTTCATTTCTTTGGTATCTTAAAATGAAAGTTTTACATTTGAGGTTGCGAATTATATTACAAATCTTGTTCATAACCTTTTAGCTGCGACGCAATCAACTGATCAACTACAGAAGACACATAATGTATGTTACATGTTTTGAACACGGCTCGGGTGCTTCATTTAAACGTTATCAAACTTTTACGCACAAACCACAAATAAATTTATACAATGACAGGAATAAAATATTTCAATATAATATTTATATTATATTTATATATTTATACAATATTAAAAGTATTTATATTTAAAACATAATAAAAAAATATTTTATGCACTAGAATTGATCAAAAAGTAATGCATAAATATTTTTATTTTGGAAGAATTTTATATTTAAATATAATGTTTTTTAATTATCAAATAGCTGTGTGATAAAAAGTTCAATAATAATAAAAATAAACACAGATAATTCAACTGTGTTTGAACTGACGAAGGCTAAAAAAACGCTATGTTTTCTGTCACTGCATTAATATTTATCGACGTATTAAAAAATATAAAGTATTTTTTAATTAGTTTAAATGTCTACGTTTATATTTTTATTATTACTATAATATTTTTAAGATTAATATTTTCTTTTATTCCTGAAATGATTGCTTGGACTGCCTGAACTCGCAGATCGAAAGATATTCATCACTGATTTATTATATTTGTTGAGATATATAGTTAGGCCTTAACTGAATTACTAAAACCCTTTTTTGTAGCTATTTTATATTGGAAAAATTCACACTCAGTGATTTAATGCCATTTAATGCTGTTACTAACTTCTATCATTAATCTATTTATTATTATCGATTAAATACTATCGATAATCAAAGTACTCGTTACGGGATAGTAATCTTCATTTTTGCATATAGACTTTGTCAGTACCACCTTAGTAAGATGACTTAATTTCTTCCTTTTTTTCTCGGCATTTTATTTCAAATTGCAATAATAGGTTGAAAAACATCAACTGCACGATTTCTGATTGAAAATTCATATTTTATAATGAAATGTCTAATAATGAGGAAAAAATTTGCAAATTCGTATATTTGAATAAACAATAACTTGTTTTTTCCTTGGGATTATAATAATCGTCTATGAAGTCCTTTAGTCATATTTTTTTTTTCTTTGATGATATTTAACGTTACATTTTCTAATCTATGTATTCAATAAAATTCTAATGATGGGGTATAAATTCGTTTCCATCCATAAAATAGGAATAAAAATGCCATAAAGTTTTGTGAATGACCTTTGACCTTTCTGAAACATCATAATTTCTTTCTGACTCCTTTTTATTCTGAACTTTTCTTTGTAAACCTTTTAACCTTTTTTTGTTAAGACTGAAAGTTCGCTGCACTGCGGTTCCAAGCAACTATTTCAAATAGCCCATAAATGCATCCAGATCTTTATAGTTTCGTTCTTCAAAAACAATGGTTCCAGAAAATTCTCATCATCCGGTTTCCTCTGTTCGTTTGTTCATCTGTCGTGGCGGATTAAACTTAATTATTTTCATATGAATGTGATTTATTGTTAGTTTATAAGTAATTGGAAACTAATTAGTCAATTGTTGAATTAGTCAGTTAATTAAGTCAATAATTGGAACGTAAAAAACAGAGATTGAAAGCAATTTATTTTCAATTATAAAATAACATAATTTTTGTTTTTTAATATTTTACAATTAGTATAATTCAACATATTTTCATCACTCGTTAATTCTGGATCAGATGGAAATATAATTTGACTCCACTAATGGGCATATTTTAAGAAAAAGTGTTGATGAAAAGTTTTTTGTTACATGTGAACAAATTGTTTATATAAGTATTTATTTAATTATTATTATTATTATTATGTTTGTATGTTTCAAACCTTGGGTTTCCCCAGCAAAAACAATATGGCGGGTCAAGGACCAAAGCCCATATTGCCAAGTGTAAAGACGTGTGCAAGAATGATTAGGGATGTGTGGTTGTGTCCATAAATTTCCTAACTATGCGTGTTGTGTTGAGTACTACAGCCTTTTGCAGTTGTGCATAAGTGTTTTTGTGAAGTCCTAGTGTGCTGAGACTGTGGTGCAAAGTGTTAGGCACCAGACCAGTGGCGGACAAGACGATGGGTACAACACGTACTCGATCCTGCCTCCACTGCTTCTGGAGCTCGTGTGCTAGATCGCTGTATCTTGTCTGTGCGAGTTTTCTGCATGTTCTTGCTGATAGGCACTGCAATATCAAAGAGATAGGTCTGTTTGTTGTCCTTATCAACAAGTGTGATGTCAGGTCTGTTGTGATGTATGGTTTTGTCTGTGTGAATGGGACGATCCCAGTACAGCTTATGTGAGGATGACTCTAATACACTTTGTGGTATGTACTTGTAGTACGGGACCGTGTTCTTAATAAGTGAATGTTTGTATACTAGCTGTTGATGAACAATCGACGCTACCTGATTGTGTCGGTGGAGCTAATCTGTCTGGGAGAGAAGGGGACAGCCAGATATTATGTGGTCGATCGTCTCATGCGTAGTGTGGCATTTCCTGCATCTGTCATCATGTGTGTTTGCATCGTGTAGGATGTGTTTCTTGTAGTCGCGTGTGGGGATGACTTGGTCCTGTATCGCGATCATGAACCCTTCGGTCTCCCCAAACAGCTCGCCACTTGTCAGCAATTTGTTCGACGCTTCCATGTCGACATGAGGCTGGCTGAGTTCGTGGTGATGTCTGCCATGGAGTTCCTTACGAGCCCATGATTCACGCAGCTGCTGTGTATTATTATTATTATTATATTTCCATGTTTCAAACCTTGGGTTTCCCCAGCAAAAATAATATGGCGGGTCAAGGACCAAACCACATATTGCCAAGTGTAAAGACTTGTGCAAGAATGATTACGGATGTGTGGTTGTGTCCATAAATTTCCTAACTATGTGTGTTGTGTTGAGTACCACAGCCTTCTGCAGTTGTGCTTAAGTGTTTTTGTGAAGCCCTACTGTACTGAGACTGTGGTGCAATGTGTGAGGCACCAAACCAGTGGCAGACAGAACGATGGGTACAACACGTACTCGATCCTGTCTCCACTATTATTATTATTATTATTATTATTGTTGTTGTTGTTGTTGTTGTTGTCGTCGAACTTGTTGTTTGTCTGAAATTAAATCTGAAATATTCAGCTCTACGTGAGTACACCATATAAACTACGGTACTTTGACAAATAGTGAGGCAGACAAGTCATGAGTGTCTGTCGTAGGTATGACGAATGGACTAGAAATTCAAATGTCAGTGTCGTGAATAAATTCCATAACTATGTTGCAAGTATTAAGTAGTACTGTCTTTTGTAGCTCACTGTATGTATTTGGAACTACTTTGTCGCTGTTCTCTGAGACTCGTGTGTATAATATCTGATACTGATACGACAATTGGAACTATAGTAATCTTCCTGATATGCCTATTGTTTTTCGAGTTCCAATTCTAGATCTCTTTATTTCGTTTGTTTTTGTCGGTTTCCTCAAGGTTATTGCTGTTAGGAATTACAATATCTATCAATAGAGCCATTGTATCAGTTTCATTTACTACAGTAATGCCTGAGCTATAAAAATAAATCGTTTTATCAATGAGGAATGTTTTGTCCCATTACAGCTGTGGGTATCATTTTCTAGAATAATATTTGGTATGTATCTGTAGTTGAGAATCGTATCTCTTATCAACATGTACATTATTTATTTATTTATTTATTTATTATTGTTATTTTTGCCATTCTTATTTTTAGTAATATAGTAGTAATAGAGTAATGTATTCCAAAACAAGCAAGAGACATAGAACAGATGCTTAGCAACACAATAGTTGGCAATACGTAGATGATCAAAGTAATAGTAATAATAATACAGGCGTGGCTTATACGAATAAGCATTTAAATTACTAAATGACACAAGGCAAATAGACTTATAGATGTAAAACTACTATGCTTGAATGTAGAAATATTTCTTGTGTCTCTCATTTTTATCGTTTCATCTCTGTGAACTTTCAATGATTCACGACACCACTTAGCGGTAAAATAAGGAACTAAAATTTATCAGAGCATCAATTTGCATAAATTAATATTTTTCTTAATAAATTCAACTTTTATCGAGGCTAGAAAAAAATTGACTTTGGATTACAATATTAATACTTTTTAATGAAAATAGCTTCCGTTAAATGCTATTTTCATTAAAGTTATTAGTTAAACTTTAATTGAAGTACACTTACAAAATCTGTAAATATAAATAAGTCTTTACAAATATGTATTGAAATGTATGTAGGCGTATTTACAACTTGTATATTAAGGTTCATATTTGGCAGTTGTTATTTGTGAATTCAATATCTGTATTAGAGATATAAATCAGTTTTTCCTTAGTTTTAATTTCAGTTGTAAAGAAATTGTGAACGGCTATTCATTGTCTTCTGAAATTTTGCTAATTTATCTTTGGAATTTATTTGGAATTCTTGTTGATTTCCATTAATAAATTAATAGAAAGGAATGATCGAAAATACTAGAATTTACTTTTCTAATCTCTTTCTGTCTTGATCTTATTACAGTAAAGCGCCTATTATCCGAACAAGTCGGGACCGACCCTAGTTTTGATAAGCAAAAGTTCGGATAAATGGACAGACAATTTAAGGGATGTTTCTGACTTTACTAAAACATTCCTACTTTATCCAGACTTAGGACTGGCAGCACCCGTTAGTTATTTTCCGTTATTCTCTCGTTACTGCTCCTAACGATACATTATAAATAGACTACTTCTAATCGGGGATTCAATTTCGCATGCTAAATCTGAAGAGAAAACAAAATGAGTGAAATAGGCTGTTCGGATAATTGGAAGTTCGGTTAATTGGAGTTCGGATAATCGGCGCTCTACTGTTATAATGATATTAGTACTCTAAGTTATATTTTTGTTCAAAATATTAAAAATTCCTTTGAAGTGGATATCATTATCGATTCATTTTACGACATTGAACATCTAAATAGTTCAAGATCATTGAACTATCTAAATAGTTGAATAATTCAGTAATTGAGAATAGTTAAATCATTGTAGTTCTGGCGTTGACTCAGTTATAATAAAATAAGTCTTTAGTTTTATAAATCAATAGCCTTGTGTTTTTACATAAGCTATATAAATATACATATATCAAATAAATATTCTTAATTTATTTGATATATGTATATTTATATAGCTTATGTAAAAACACAAGGCTATTGATTAAGAATATTCTGTGTAAAAAAGATAAATAGAATGATATGAAAAATGATTTGGGGGTGGTATATATATGATGGAATGTGTTAATTGTGGGGAATTCTATTTAGGGGAAAGCAAGCGGACTGTAAAGGAACGTATTGTATAACATAGTAGGCCCTACTGTATGTGTATAAAAACAAACCAAACAGACGTATAAGAGGTTGTTGAACACTGTTTTGAATGTGGACACAAAATGAAGAGTGAAGTTAAAAACTTTATACATAGAGAAAAGTACAACCACAAGTAAAATAACCGAAAGTATTATTGTTATAAATATTAGAGGATTTAATACGAACCGAAATGAAGGGATAGAGATAGATGAAAAATTCGTAAATTTAGCGGGGGATTTAATTAAATTGAAATCACTTGAAATTATGCATTTTGATGAATTAAATTATTAACAATAAGCTCATACTGTTTTATGTTAACCTCCAGTAATATATGCTTTATTGAAGAATCGGCATCTCGAGGTGTTTCTACTTGATATGTTACTTATTTGTGAAATTCCTGTTATTTTTCTGTTTTGTTTCGAAATTAATATGTAAAGCTTTGTAAAGGAAAGGCGTAAGTAAAACTTCGTTATTAAAAATTTGCGTTATTAAATACATTTTTACTTATTTAAGAATGGAGAAGAGGTTATTTGTAAGTCTTTAGTTTTTTAGAAAGCTGTTGTGCCGCAATAACTTTACTGTGGAAAAGAAATTCCACATATTTATCTCATCCTATTAGTTTCGAATATTTCCGCTAACCTTACACATAACCTAACACATGTTTGTCAAAGCGGAGTTTCGTCAAGGCATTACTGTCAGAATTAGGCTATTGTTGTACAGATATACTGTTTGAGCTTTTACGAAAACAACGATACAGCTGAAAATCTCATTATAAATCTTTAAGGTCCCAATGCCATTCAAAGTATCATTGGGAAATGGATTAATATATTTCTTGAAAATCGGCAAAATATTTTTAATTTCTTGTTACTTAATTTTGAAATTTATTTATGTTTGTCCTTTTACGATGAAACAATTCTTTCATAAATGTATTTTTTTCTTCGTTTTCTTTTATTTCTCTTTCTTTATTTACTTTGAAAATTCAATATAAATTCGAAAAAGTAAATTTATCTCAGATAAGATTTAAATCTTGATGATTAATTCATGAAAATTGAAAAAAAAAAAAAAAAATTGGATATTTCAAAAGAAAACTACAAATGGACAATCTAAGTAATAGCTAATCTAAGTTTCGCTATCTAAGTAATCTTTGCTGGTAAACAACGGGTTGATGGTGAGAAAAACATGTTAAGAAAGATTAGGCAGTTAAACGAAGATCAGAGAGATGGATTTTATGCGATTTTTGTTGTGTCCAACACATTAGAATTACAAAACAGCATTTATGACTACGACTACATCAGGAGATACTTAGGTGTATTTTATTTTACGAGGAGAACATGTGGGTAAATAGATGACCATTGTTTGAAAATCCAATCAATGTTGGTTCAAATCAGTAGATAAAGTAGACGCTCTTCGAATTTCCCTAAATTCTTATCGTCAATATATTTTAGTATCTCACTAAGGCCTATGTGTCCACCCATACTTTCTCATTCTTTCTCTCCATCTGCCGTTACTGCTGTGGGTTAATACAATTCACCTACGGTCGCAGTGCTTGACCTTCCTGCCATATACATTCACCACATACATACATATGACCCTCGGGTTCGCTGTATTGTAAGACTCCCAACTCTTCCTGATCAACGGGACTAAGTGGATGGTCAACTAGACGCCCGCTCGCTTTTAAAAACCGGGAAAGAAATCCGATACCCATTCTTCAGAGGGTTGGTAGGTTCCTAGGACTCGTCTGGAGGAGAAAGAAGCGTGGATTATAATAAATAATTGTGACTGAAGCTTAAAGATGGCAGAAATGTTTGCCTGAGAATTTTCATCGTGAGGGATTCGTAATATTCAAGTGTCGGAATGAAAATTTTACCAAAATCAAAAGAATTGGCTATGATGGGCAGTAATCATTGCTCTGTCGTTCTGATTTGCGCTTATACAGATTCGTTATTTCAAAATCAAATGTTTTGTTCATTGTCCAATTCACTTGGAAGTGAACCATAATTGTTTCACCAAAGATGGAAATGTCCTTCGAAGCATTTCTCGTTTCTTTCCTTTCAAATTTAAACCATTCAGTTTCATTGAACTTCTTTCATCCAATGTCCTTACGACAATTAGTTTTCACCAAAAAACGGTTGGATTACTTGAAATCATCCTGTAGTGAATCTTAAGTGAAGGAAACAAGCGATTCCTCGTAACACTGCTTATTCTGTAGAAGTTCTAAAAGAATTTCAAGAATACTTTCCTTAAAGTCTTGCGTTCTATTTTTCTTTCTTTGTCTTTTTTTTTAAATGAAAAGTTTTCGCTTATTTTTTTAATTAATTACAATGAAATTTAAATTCTAAATAAATATACAACCGATTTTCCTATTTTTCGGAAAAAAATAAGTAAATCTGCAAATATTTAACTAAAATGTCTGAATCCAGGTAATTTTAATGATAGTTTTAATGTCTGTTTTTTTACAGATATTAAGAGATCAATATCCATTTAAGATATCAATAGAAATTTTGGTTGTTTCATTATTTCGGTTATTTCGGTTCTAATGTTTTATTTTTGTCACTTTCAAACACCGATTTCTCTATACAGATCCATTCGCCAAAAAAAATTAAAAATAAATTGTACCACTTGGATCGTCTCTTGCCTTGAAGCCAGCTTTCCAGAAACTCCATCTACTAATAATTCGGAAACACACCCACACACAACCACACATATGATGATTTCATGAGTTTCACTTTCCTATGAAATTAATCTAAAAATAACCTATAAGCAAACCTCATATTTTATAAGATTAACATAATAATCTTACTGGCACACAGGCCGCACGGCAGACCGACCTCTGAGACCGCACGACCATGCCGGCACGGCCTATACATCGTTCTATTATTTTACTTTTTATAACCTTAACATTTTTACGAAATGTTCTATTATTATAAAAAAAATTAAAAAAAAAGAACATTAATAATCGAAGATTATAATAATAATAATCCTTAGTATTAAGTGGGATTGAAACTCTTAATACTAAGGATTAATAATTTAATAAAGGGTTAATAATAAATCTTAAACAAGTTTTCAAGAGATGATTTATTACAGTTTGCTCTAAATTCATATCAGTTTTGTCACTTCTTCGATTTTTCAGGATGTTGTTAATTATGTAAAATATCTGTTTAATATAACCAATATGTAGACTACTACTCTTTAAAAAAGACATCTTTTTTTTTTTGTTATTTATCTGTTTCCTTAATATCTTCTGAATTGGTGTCTTCATTGGTGCCATTTCAAGTGCAATTGCTCTGAATTTATAGGAAACCTAAAAAGTAACAATTACCAATAATTGAGACTAAAACCCAACGAAACCCAACGAATACGAAGAGAATGGAAGATCAATGAAGATTCAGACAGAGGGTCAACAGCCTTTTAGTTTTATCTTCTATTAAACCCAAGAGTTTCTTTCTTCATCTTGGAGTGCCATTAGTAGACTGACCTACATCTTAGTCTGACTTCTATTAACAGAAAAACAGATTAGAAAAGAAACAGCAGCTCTATTTGATCATATTTTGTAAAGATGAAACAACATTTAATAAAAAAAAATATTTACAATCATCCAAACAAACGAACTCAGTCTAAAAAGGTTTCTTTTTCTTTGTTTTTGTTTTCTTATAAATGGACCTGAATGAATTGATTCATGGAAGTTGTTTTATCTTTTAGATGATTAAGGAACACAATCGTAGTATTTCAAAATTTAAATTTAAATAGAAAATGTAGTTTTTATCCATATTTCCTTCACTAACTTTTCTTTAAATAAGTAAGTATTTATTTAAAAGATTTCAAAGCAACAATATTAAAAAGAAAATTATAAAAATCATTAACGAAATATCTCCATAAACTCAATTAAAATTCACCTTTTTTTACAAGGAGTAATTTATATTAAAAAACAACTATAACTCACACATAAATCAATTCATTTAAAAAAGGTTTAAATAAAACATGCTAAAAAATACGATACATTAAAAAGTTCCTAGGACACTTTTTTTTTTTTTTTTTTTTAAGGAATAATTTCTAATTATTACAATTAACTTCGTTTCTTAGAAAAACTGTCACTTACATTCTTTACCTTTATTTATTGTCTCTAATTATTTCTAAACTTAAATAACTGTCTAAAATCTGCAGATATTTAAATTGAGAATCATTAAACAAAATTAAAGAGAAAAGGGAAGAAATATTTACTTTTGCAGAAAAGTTTCAATTTCTGTTTTTGAAAATTTTTATTTCCCCCCCCCCCCACACACTTATCGATTTTTTTTAAGATTTTTAAGGAATATTATTATCAGAAATTAGGAAACTTTGAATTCAACACAAATATCAAAGATTATTTTTACCATATTATTGATGAATCTAACAGGTAACTGATGATCACAAGGTCTTGGCTGACAGCAAAATAGCCAGAGTTCATTTTATTATAGGTAAATTTAAAACTTTACGAACGATCAAACATGTGCTCAGAACAGTGGCTCACCCACGGGGGAGGGGACTAAGGGGGCTGCAGCCCACCCTCCAGAACCAAAAATAAATATAAAAAAAGACAAGAAAAAAAATGAAAGAAATAAAGAAAATAAGAGAAGAAAACCTCTATTAAAACAATGACGTGTCTGTAACTTTATTATTTTGGAAAGCAAATTATTTTTAAATAGGCCTACGTCTGACTGGACTTTTTACAATGTCGTTAGCACCCCTCTCCCGCTCAAAAACCTTAATACCGAGTGCGCCACTAACTCAGAATAATTGCCTTTTGTAATTTTGTTTTTAGATACTGTTGTAATATCATACAACTTCTTGTTTCCACATTGGTCGTAACTCTTCCATCAGATCAGAATCTTTTTTTAATATAATTTTTGCTGCAAGTTACGGGAATTTATTCAGAATGTTAGTTTCTTTTGATTCTGAACAAAAATAACATAAGGTCTATAAAATAATCAGTGTTTTACGTGTACTGCTGTTGGTTAAGAAGCACAAATAGAAGCCGGTACACCTGATGACAAGTTCAAACATCAATTATAGTTTCAGTTACAATGAGTAACCATTTTCAAGCAAACTAATAATGGAAAATGCATACTCGTAATATGTATTTCAAGCAGATTGCTTGAAAATGATTACTCATTGTAACTGAAACTATAGTTGTAAAATTAAAGTATGATTAAATTAATGTTTGAACTTGTCATCAGGTGTACCGGCTTATATTTGTGCTTCTTAATAATATAAGGTATTTTTACAGTACGATCTGATCTATTGTAGAGTTGGCATTCTTGAGTTTCAAGAACTACGTATTGATAGTA
>JAFIDM010012231.1:91147088-91165070 GCA_023159025.1 Thereuonema tuberculata
TTGTATCAAATTGGTTCTTTGGATAGACAGGTGCGCCGGCTTTTATCTGTGTGTAATGAAGATAAACAGTGCACGTAAAATCTTAATTATTCTACTGACTATGGATTATCTTTGCTACGAAGTTATGTCTTTGAGTTTAGCAAACCTTTAGGAGCTAAAGCTTGGTAGTCTATGCTGAATCATCTATGAGATTATTATGTTATTATTATTAATAATAATCATTCTCTTCTTTGTTCTTAGTTTAAAAGTGAATTTAGAGTGTTTTATTTCTTAGCTATTTATTGTTTTCTTTAAATGTTCGCTCTTATCATATATATAAGGTACACGACCAATTAATAAGGTACACGACCCAGTAGTTCCAAAAGTATGACGAAGATTGGGATTTTTCCTTGATTGCTTCTTCTGTAGATGATTCCTGCACTCTGTTCAATGGGTATCATTTTTCTTTACAAAATTGCTTAAACATCGTTCGAGTCTTTTCTCAAGCGCTGTGTAATTTTTCTCAAGGAAAAAGCGTGATGCTTTAACCTGTAATAGATATTATAAGTGATTTATATTAATATACTATATAAAAAAGTAATTAATTTTTTCATGGCTATCTGCATCTATCACAAAAGATAACATTTTATCTGAGCATTTTTACATATTTTAACGATGTTTCTATTAACGATTAAAAAAAAAAAATGTAGACGTTAGCACTATTTTTATAATAAATAGATTGTTTCAATTTCAGAAAATACAAAACGGCTGATGTGCCAGGAAGAGTGAGTTCTTTATATCGAGAAGCTGCTACCTTAGGGTCTTCTCGGAAAACCTTAGAAGCCTGTCAGAAGTTTTTTTCTTCGTGTCGAATCCCATCCGAAGAACTCCACGAGATGTTCCGAGAAACCAGTTCACCATCACTATAGAGAAAAGAGGAAGAAACGGGGTTTGTGAAGTGGTTTAGCCAAACAACACTGTACCAAACAAGCATCTCCTTTTCATTAATGCCTTTCGAATATCATAACATCAACCAAATACTTAGCGATTTTCATGTGTAGAATTTTCATTAGTCGACTGTGTTTATATTTCTTTGTAACAAATATCTTGAATCTAATAAACTGCTCATTCCTTAATTTTCAAAATTTTGTTTCTCATTTAAATCAAGATTGTTTTTATTGTTATTATCATTTACTTTCATTATTTTAAAAAAAATGAACATCCAGAGGATATGTAATTGTTAGTCAGAAGTATAAAGCAGAATCTAAAAGTTTAATTTTATTAAAGTAAATAGAAGAATATCATATCAAAATAAATAATTAAAAAAAATAATAATTTGTAATATTGACTTTAGATATGCAAAAAGAATTGCAAAAGCTCTTCAGAAAAAGAAAACAAAAAGATTAAAAAAAAAATAATATTTGAAAATTATTGAGAAAACAAATAATTTTTTAAATTAAAATCAATGCAAACTACTACCAATAATAATAATTTCAAATATATGCATCGGAGTATTACTTTTTCTTTACTCAGGCTTAACAATACATCATCGGTGAAGGAAAAAAACAACTAAATATTATGATGAACTAATATTATTAAATAACAAATAATGACTTTTTTTCGAAAATTAAATTAAACAAGGTAGGGATAGTGATTAGTGAACCAATCACAGTGCTTCGCAACGGCTTCTGAGTCACCTTTACTTTAGAATAGACTGCGCCAGGGTGGTCTAGAAAATGCTCGCGCGAGGTTGTTTGCGACCCCATGCTATCTTACCCATCCCTATTTATATGAAATAATCGTCATTCTTAACTCAAACCTTGTTAATACACTGAATTCCTAATAATGATTTAAAAAAAAAAAAAAAGACTTAAGTTGATTAGGAGATCGAACCCATGACCTTCCCGTTATTCGCACGACGCTCTAATCAATTGAGCTAACAGGCCACCTACAATATTCAACAATATTGTATTCAAACCACCTACAATATTCAAACCACCTACAACTGAGCTAACAGAAGCCGTTGCGAAGCATTGTGGGTTATGTGTCCATAGACAGACAAATCGGGGATATAAGGCGTCTTTCAGAAGCCTAAAAGAATGTAATAATAGCAATAACGAAGTAAATATTCATTCATTACTTTTATGAACCAATATGATTTAATTGATTCTTTAACAGTTGTTGTTAACGATGTTTTGATCAACGAAAGTCAATGTTATTGACAACACTTTATTAGTAAAATTTAACACTTTTATCAGTTTATCGAACAATATCCTTTAAATTTTCTGAATAAAAATTGGCAGTCAATAGTTTAAAGGTACGTAAGTATCAATACTTCATTGCTGCGAAATAAAAGTAAAAGTATTGCTGCTAAATAAATATATATGCGATCAATATCAGAATATTTCTAAGTATAGAAGAGTCTTAGACGATGGTGGTTATATTCGAAAAGGCAATCCTTTCAAAACATTGTAAGAATCTTATAACAATACCGTTCTCCGTAGTAATAATAATTGTAACAGTAACAAGAAGGCCAAGAAGAAATACATATTTTTAGTTAGAAAAAGCATTTTTAAATGTAAATATCTTCGTTCGCTCTAAATACGAGAAACTAGGTTAGATGATAGAAAGCATCACATTTCCAAAAGGGAAAGTTTCGGTAAAGGTCTAGATACGTTTTTTTTAGAGCAAAAGATTTGAATCTGCACTAAACAGTGTTTATCCGAAGCAAGGGATGCTTCAGCTACTTAATTGATATTTAATCCTATTAGATTTTCATAAAACGGTAGCGTTCAAAGAACAGATGCAGTAGCGTTTTTAATATCATTTTAATATTTTTGGTTTTAAATTTGAAATGTTTTTATAATGAACGTAAACTGCTTAAAAGGTTTATAATAAGTATTTATTTAGGCAAATATATCTTTCATTTTAAATGTAAATTGTCTGTGCTCAATATAATATTTTTCAAGCAAATTTTTCTTGTTTGCTTTTTCTAATTTTTAATTGAATAAAAATTTTTAAAAAAATTGCAGGAATACATTATTTCTTTTATATTTTAAATTTTCTTCTTTTTTTTCCAAAAATTTCTCAAAAACATTTATAGGGCAAAGTTTGTGGTAAAGATTTTTTCAATAAAAAAAAAATAATTTCTGGGTTTTTTTTTTTCTTTCTTTCATTATCGTTAAAAAGATAAAAATAGAAAAATTATAAAGGCAAAATAAATATTATAACTAACAATGTTAGTTATAATATAATTTTTATTAGTTATAATATTATATAATATTATATTTTATCTAATTTCCTCTGTTGAAACTCTTGTTAGTGTTTCATCTACATTTGATATTCTTAAAATTAAAATTTACTTTATATTATCTGTAAATCAGGTAAATATGTTTTAAGAGTAATAAATAATAATAATTACAACAACAATAGAAAAAAACCTATCTCGTAGACATTTCATCTCAACCAATATCCGAAAAAAAAAAAGTATCCTGTCCTAGTTAATTAAAAGAATCTGGAACCAATAATTATAATTAAAGTACTAACTATATCAATGAAGTCATATTTACAAAACACATGGGACTTATGTTTACCTGCAATAAATACAGAAGCCGCAATTGTTAAAAACTTCTAAAAATATCACATGAAGATAGAAGATGTTCTCATACAGTATACCTGATAGACTTAAGATTAAGATTCATGGAAACTGAATTATAGAATTGTATGGGCTCTAAAGAATAAGATAAGCCAACATGCAAATCTGAAACTTAATAATAATAATAATAATCTTCTATTTTTTATAATCTTCTACTTTCTACTTTAATAATAATAATAATAATAATAATAAGACTCCTCACTTCACTCAGCCATTGTCAAGGCTGACACACACCTCACACCCCTGAACCTCGAAAACTCTTCTCCAACACTCACCATCCCTGACACCCACACTCAGCAGCTGCGTGAATCATGGGCTCGTAAGGAACTCCATGGCAGACATCATCACGAACTCAGCCAGCCTCATGTCGACATGGAAGCGTCGAACAGATGGCTGACGAGTGGTGAGCTGTTTGGGGAGACCGAAGGGTTCATGATCGCGATACAGGACCAAGTCATCTCCACACGCAACTACAAGAAACACATTCTACACGATGCAAACACACATGACGACAAATGCAGGAAATGCCACACTACGCATGAGACGATCGACCATGTAATATCAGGCTGTCCCCTTCTCTCGCAAACAGACTACCTCCACCGACACAATCAGGTAGCGTCGATCGTTCATCAACAACTAGCACACAAACATTCACTTATTAAGAGCACGGTCCCGTACTACAAGTACATACCACAAAGCGTATTAGAGTCACCCTCATATAAACTATACTGGGACCGCCCCATTCACACAGACAAAACCATACATCACAACAGACCAGACATCACACTTGTTGATAAGGTCAACAAACAGACCTATCTAATTGATATTGCAGTGCCTATCAGCAAGAACATGCAGAAAACTCACGCAGACAAGATCAGTAAATACACTGATCTAGCACACGAGCTCCAGAAGCAGTGGAGGCAGGATCGAGTACGTGTTGTACCCATCGTTCTGTCTGCCACTGGTCTGGTGCCTCACACATTGCACCACAGTCTCAGCACACTAGGACTTCACAAAATCACTTATGCACAACTGCAGAAGGCTGTAGTACTCAACACTACACGCATAGTTAGGAAATTTATGGACACAACCACACATCCCTAATCATTCTCGCACACGTCTTTACACTTGGCAGTATGTGCTTTGGTCCTTGACCCGCCATATTGTTTTTGCTAGGGAAACCCAAGGTTTGAAACGTACAAACATAATAATAATAATAGTCTCCAAATACATCATTTATGATCAAATTAAGGCTAATCTTTATTTGAATATATTGTTTGTATTTTTTTTTTTTTTTTTAACATCTAAAGATTTTGAGGAAATACTAGGATTGCAAAGCTGGAAAATATGACAGAATCATAAATTTTGCAAAATTATTTTTTTCCAAACTGTAGCTAATTCTTTAAACGCTGATCAAATTTAAATCTACATTCTCTAAGTGCTAATTTAGTGCATTTTGAAAGATTACAAAGAAAAATTAAGATTAAACTAAATGAATTCTAATTTATATTCTGAATATATTCTGAATATAATGCTTATTTGGCTTTATCCGCTTAATGTTATAAAGCTGTTTGATAAATAACATTTGTAAATAATTTTAAAATTGTATGGGGACAAAAACATGTTTTATCTCAAAGATACAAAAAATATTCAAAAGAGAGAAAAGAGAATAAATGGAAAATTAAAAAAAATAAAAAAAAACTTCGAAAGTTTTTGTATAATTTACGAGTTTTCTATAAAAGAGGGATGAGAATACTTGGCTAAAATATTAAAAATGAAAATGTTTTATTTTAAAAATGAGCAGAATTTTATGAAATCTTAGTTATGAAATCTTTGTTAGTTAAATAAAATTAGTGATAAGTCATCAATGAATTAAAAATAAAGAAAGCAATTACTAACGTGAAATTGGTGATAGGGAATTTGAGAGAAATTACTTTGAAAAGAAGCCTTAACAAGGAATTTAATTATAAAATAAACTCTAGAATTTCTAACCAAAATTAGTTATTTTTATTAAATTATATTATTGAGACATCAATTTCTTCCTGCCATTCCATTCATTTGTCAATTATCGAGGACATGGAACCCAGAAGAATATTTGGTTAAGGACATATATAAACAAAGTATTCCTCCAAAGGATGATAGGTTTCGGTGAAATAGGAATTATATCTTCAACTACCACGACTTACCTCATTGGAATGAATGTGCCTAATTACTGAGCTTTATTTATCCAAAAACCTTTGTTTATCCATTTCAGAAAAGCGTTTTCTTCAGTCTTCAGTCTTTTTACAATTTCTAAAATATCTGAAATACATAAAATAAGTCTTATGTAAATTTTAAAATATATCATTGTAGTCAATTAAAAATCTAATAATATGATACTGTTCATAAATTTTATTTTTTTTTCCTTTCCAATGATTAGATATGATTTTTGTTTTTGTTTTGTTTTGTTTTTTTTTCTATTTTACCGAAAATTCTAATCATGAAGTTAAATTCTACAGTTTAAAACACTGGAACAATCATTTGACTCATGCAAAAAAAAAAAAAAAGTGATCGCTATTTGATACCAAACCCCATCGCTTAATCTTTACGAAGAATAATTGACTAAACTGATGATCGCCAAAGAGCGTGAAACAGCTGTTCCAGGATGTCACTTGGTAAACAATTTGGTCTTCCCATTGTTGTTTAAAAATCTAATTAGTTGAGACTGATCATATTTAATTAGGCAATAGTCCCTTCAGTCGATTGCTATCAAAACAAAAGACTTCATTTTTGCATTTTATTTTTTAGACATTATGCAAATATTTTCAACTTAGATTGAATAGAAAAATTAAAGAAGTTTGATGTTTTGAAACTTTTTTTTACTTATTTATTTTTATTTTTTTATTTTTTTGATATAAATCTTTCAACTTATCATTTTTTCCTTTGTCGAAAAGGATTGTCCTAAATCCGAAACGTATTTCATGTTGTTATTTCAAGAATGTATATTAATGCATAACTTTTCTAATGGATCTTTACATTAACATCTTAATGGAATACAAACGCTGTTATTAGACCTAAATTCTTTGGGTATATGATATATATTTCTCTTATGCACTGAAGCTTTTGTATTTTAGTAAAGGAGCAGGTGAAAGACCTATCAGTAATCATCTCATAAATAGAAATCCCAAAATTCTATTTAGAATCTTTTTCTTACAATTAGTAAAAATTCATTTGAGGAAGCTCCGTAAAAAGACCGAAACCGGTACTATGTACTTTTTTAATGTGTAAAAGTTTTTTAAATTATATTTGTGTGTCGGCGTCTAATTTTTAATTCAACAAATGCACACGTTAAAATTAAAAATTCCTGTTCTTTAAGCTAATTAATCTAACTGAGAAAAATAAATACATTTCTTAAATTGAAGAAGCGTTTCAGTTCTTAGAAGACTAATGGACGGCTGTTTCAATCTTGCTAGAGTCTCATCAGCCCCAGGACTATATCTAAAAGTATAAAAGGAAAAGAACCATTCAAAAGTGTAAAACAAAACGACAAATTTACAATTTGATTATAAAAATGAACTATAATAATAACAAAATTAAAATTTGAGTTTAGTCGCTTTTGTTTTGTTTTTTAAGTTAATGTGAAATCTTTTTATATAAGTTCTTCAATTTTAAAACAATTTCTGTTATTTTGTCATTTATATTTCTATTATAACTTTTGATACTTTTCTTAAGTCATTTTGTTCAGCCTGCAAAATTTTTATTTCCGGTTGTAGATTATGAGAATCTTAAGTAATGACTTAACCATTACGATGTTTGCATATCCTTTCTTCTAATGGCCTATAAAATGATACGCTTGCAGTATCCAAAATATTTTTCAGCACAAGATTTTCATTTTAACTTGCATAGGCTCGTATAGCAAAAGAAGTAATTTTAAAATCCTTTTCTCTCTTTCTAATAGATAACTATACCTACTTTTCTAATTATAAGACTAGTAAGTAAAAAGTTAAGTATCTCATTTTAGGCCTAATCACCCTTGAGGTTGCTCTCTGCAATGCATGATTGAGTTGATGTCGGGTGATCATCTGGACTCTTTTAACTTTCAGCAAAGACATCTGTTATCCCTTTGATAAAGGCTGGGTGAACCCTAGGATCCATATAGAGGAGAGGTGAAAACAAAGCAAATCATGCTCGTCCTGTTCAGTGCCTTCAGCCATCGACTCCACAATTATAAGAAGCATCTTTATACAAACTGTTATTATTTACTACAAAGGCATTTTTCTTATATGGAAATATGAAGAGCCAATTTTAGTCAATTAAGATTAGGTCAGTATTTTTATGTTGGTTGGATATTTCGGCTGGGCTGAATTACTTAATTAAATGGGACCTCGAGCTTTTGTGTAAACTTTTATAAATAAAGCTTTGCACAACCAAAGACATCTCTGGAAATATGAGATAATTATAAAACCAAGATATTACTGTTACTAAAAAGTTTTGTATGTAGCTGAAGTAGGGTTGCGAGAAGCTACTCGAAAATTCTAATTAAGTTTCATTCATGTATACTTAGACGATCATCTTTGCAACGCTTTTAAGAAGTAACAATGAAACATCGTTTTCAGGTGTTGAAGAAAAGCTCAATTGTTAATGAAATTTCTAAAATAAGTATTATTAATAAAATAGAAAAGCTTATCACTATTCTTCTCTTAAAAACCTTTAATTTCCTTTGGATCAGAGCGTTATTGCAATGAAGCGAGGAAATGTTCTTCAATTTAAAGTAAACCAATCTTTGAGATATAACATATTTCTTATAACAACAGTTTTACGGTCCTGAATTTTGTAAAAACTATTTATCGATGACACAAAACAATTTCTCAGTCGTAACTGAACAATTACAATAATCATCGAAAAAAAACAACGGGAATTGACATCAAAATTCTGATTTATGTCGCTTTCTTTTCAGGATTTGTAATTAATTAAGAAAAAAAAAATGAGAACAACAATAAAAAGTAATGAGAATTAAATGATTTAATCATCCTTTATTTACTTTTTTTTAATTGTCTGAATTCTTTGCTGAGGGCCGTTATAGTTACAGTTCCGTGACAAATATTACCGTAAAACATCAATTTGCATATATTTGCTTACATTACACCGACGAATGAGTCCAATAATTTTTTATTGATGATATATTTTTCCAGACACAAATTGGTTCCGCTCGTTGGTTTCTAAGAAAAAGAAAATATTCAGTCCAGAACTAAACGAATGCAAATAGAAAAATAACATCTTCCTTTAATTATTCAGAGGGTTTTTCTTTCATTTAAATAAAAAATTTAAAAATACACTAAATTACCACAACTGGGATCTTCTTGATTTTCTTGGATGAAAACAGAAAGAAAGAAGAATGGAACCAAAATAGGATAAATAAAATAAATCTGTTTGTTTGATCACAGTAAAGACGAATTGGTAAACCTGTTACTTTAAGAATATTATTAATTTAAGTTTAAAAAATGAACAATGCTTGAAATAAAGCATTTTAATTATCTATTACAGTCTTATTTAAGTTATTTTTTAAAATAGATAAAATTTTATAAATCAAATTGTTATTTTAATAACATTCTATTACTATCGGAGTTTCATTCAAGTGAATATTCACTTAATTTATAAAATATTGAAATACTTATAATAATTTATTCTTAAATTATTCTTTAAAATTCATTAATAAAATGTATCGTGTATATTAAATGAAATTTATAGTTCTCTTTGTAAAGAAAGTTTCTTTAATTTACTTGAGAATTCTGCAGGAATAAGTGCTTCGATTTCTGTACACATTGAGCTAATGAGCAAAAAAAAAATGTTCTGGAAAGATCTTAAGGAGAATTCCATTGACATATTTTCTAACAGATGGAAGCAGCAAGTTCCGGAAAACTGAACTCCAAGGCCGTTAACTATCTTTAACCAAACCCATCTGTGATTGTCAATGCAAAAATTGGCTGTTTTTTATGAAATTATTGGATAATGTCATTGAAATATCCTTTTTTAAAAGAAAAAAGAAAGAAAGATTGAAATTAACAAATACTGTAAATTAGTTCTACCTTTTAGTTAATTTATTTATCAAATATAGTGCTAAAAATTATTTTAAAAATATCGTAACGATGGATGACTTTTAAGTATTTGTCAATTTTTAGCAACAATCTCTTTAATCAAAAAATGACTGCAATGACACATTGAGAAGAACAAAAACTATCATCATTATCATTATTATATATTATTTCTCAAAGGGTTTTTTTTGTCGGAACGCTATGTTTCCTTTACTACTTCATCAAAATCAATGATTGAGGCATCATTTTGAAGATTACGTTCCCCGCTAATGACGAAAAATAAACAAATTGTTTAAAATTAATGTTTTCTTAAAAAATTTTATTTTTAAAAACTTTTTATAAAAATGTAGACACGCTTTAACAGAAGCGCCTTATTTTTCGAAAGCGAAAATATTGCTTTAGCGTTATAATCTTCAAATATTTCCTTTTTTTGAATAAAAATGCACTTTAAATGATATTTCATCGTTTCTTTAATGACAACAGATAAAAAAACAAACAAAGATTTATATTTTAATAAAAATAAACGATTTATAACAATAGAAACATAAAAATTAGTCAACTTCTCATATATTATTTCTCAAAGGTGTTTTTTTTATTTCCCTTAATACTTCATCGAAATCAATGATTGAGATATTTTCAAGATTACGTTCACCGCTAATGATGAAAAATAAACAGATTGTTTAAAATTAATGTTTTCGTTAAAAAAATTTATTTTAAAAATCTTTTTTGTAAAAATGTAGAAGGCAATCTATTGACAATCTGTTCATTTATTTATTTCCACATTACCATTCGGTGACTGATCAAGATACCATGCGAATTATTCGCACGGGTCAACTTTTTTATAAAACTTGAGAAGACGCCATCTATTGACAATGTGTTTAACTAACATGCACACAAGCTGTTGGATTTGTTTATTATTTCTCAAAGGTGGTTTTTTTGTTGCGAATTATTCGCACGGGTCAACTAGTCTTTTATATTATTTAACGTAACTGAAAGCTTTGGATCAAAGTTTAGAATAAAATAAATTTGCGATTTCCCACAATGGATTTCCTGAAGTATTATGGTATTATTTTATTGCAAAATTTTAATTTAAAGCTTTTTATTACGTTACTACTAAAAAAATAATTTATAGAATAACATACATTTATTTAATAGAAATTAATTAATAGACTTTATTCTTTGTAATTCGTAAAAATAATCGCTGATAAATTAGAGGCTTATTTAATCCAAAAAAAAAAAAAATTCATATAATGTTCAAAATATCAAAATGTTAGTCTTGCAGAAAAGTTTGTAGGAAAATAAGTAACTAATTTTCTAGGGAAAAAACATAGTAATCTTGAAATATTACCAGCCTCATAAATTTTATTTCTTTTTTTCCTTTGTCACATGGCTTAGTTATTAATGTAATAGCTGCAGGATATATTGTGTTAAGCATTGTAGTACTAGGCTTATCAATCTCCACTGCAAACATGAACAAAGGATAACAATTGAGAATAGAATCTAAAAGAAAGATATGTACAGTCTAACAACGTGAATTTCCTGGCTGTACATGGATTAAAAAAATAAGATCCTAGAAATATCTGTTTAATAGCAGCAGATAAAATGTGAATCTATAATCGTTAATAGATAAGTCGTTAGCTACTAATTAACCTCAATATGAAAGAAGAGAATTCTACTTATTGAGAAGTCTTTCAAAAGCTTTTTTTTTTGTTTTTTTTAAGCAATTGTTTATGTTTACCAATAAAATCACCAAGGCTAGTAAAAAACTTTCTTAAAACAGAAATCATTAATCAGTTCTTGTTTTTAACTTACAAAGTCAAATGAGATGGTTAAGAAGTACATTGCTACAATCTATTATGTGAAAGGTTGTCTCTGAATATAATGTGCTTTTAGAAAATTAACTAATCCTTGGTAAGAATCAAATTTTGAACTACAGTGTCTTAAATTGGGGAAGATCTTAGGCCTATACAAATAAGTACAAATTCACACCATTGACAGAGAAAACAGACAAACACAAGGAACAAAGGACACATCCACGTCAGCTCCGGGATTCGAACTTAATCTTGGGTTATTTTAATCTTTAACTTATCTGGTGTAAAAGAGAAAGAAATTAAGATCGTATCAGGTATCTTTTAACTCATCGCAATTTATCTCTAAATAAAGAGTAAAAGAATGAGAACACTTTCAGTATTATCAATATAGGCTAATATAAATAATATTGGATTTTAAGCTTTTTAATGTAAAGAAACCCATACCATGAACTCGGTTTCCTAAAGGCTGGAGGAGATGCGTTCGATCCTCGGTGAAGATCAAGGATTTGTCCCTCAATGTTTCTTTTCCAGACGGAATCCAGGTTCATTTCATCTTCTTGGCAAATGTCGTTCCTTTGGGCATAAAAGGTGGAAGAGTCTATCGATCTTCTTACGGGATGTGACTATTGAGAATCAACACCTTCCGACCCTTTCGGTCTTCGAATCTCTTGACTCCTGTACCTTCTAAAACCTGTACTTTCACAATAGAGGTAATGTATACTTTCTGTATTAATGAAACCAATTTTGTCGAAAATCTGAAGAAATTTTGTTTAATAGTTAACTTCCGTTTCCTCAGTTACATATCAATGTAGTTTTTAACAAAAGTCGTATTCTCCAATAGAAAACTTATAATGCTTCATTTGTTTATTCCTTTAAATATAAATAACAGATTTTTTAATAAAGTATGAACAACATCCAGATCAATTTAATGAGAAATCTTAATTGTCAGTTGATTCGGGTTTTGTTTGATTCTTGTTTCATCAAGAACTATTTTGGGTAAGGGTTAATTTTGGGTTTTTTATTTTTTTCATTACTTACCCCTTGCGTAGCTTTGGAAACAATTTTCTTGGCGACTTGAGATTTGCAAAGGCCTGCAAATGGAATAAATGGATGCCAATCAAAAGTTCATTATAAAATGGTAGATTAATTGTAAAGTGCTATCAGTGTTTCCATTTTACTCTTTCATTAAAAAGCATAATGTATTAAGTTTCTGTTTCATGCATTAATAGTGCATTTTGTTTTTGTGCATTAAGTAATGTCACGAAGAAATTCTGTAAAGATTGTAAGAGAAGTTCAAAAAACAAGTAATTCAATTTGAATATTTCTGATTTTGTTGAATTGCTCCTTTTTTTGGACAAAACTATAAATTTTTATTCAACAAATCATAAAGTCGAAGAAATGATATGAGAGATTTAATCATAATACAGTAACAACTTTACTTACTTACTTCATAGGATACATAATGAAAACAAAGTTAAATCGAGTGACTTTGATTTAAAATTCAGGTTTACTTTTGTTAGCAGGAAACTTGAAACCATTCCATCTTTGAACAAGCTAATATAATGAATATCTTGTCAAGAATCAAGAGTTATTAATTAAAATATACAACATTTTTCTTAAATTCATTTTTTTTGGCCTGTGTGTGTACGTGTTTGTGGAGAAATAGTGTTGATGTCCTTGAAGAAAAAAATAAAAAAAAAAAATTCACAATGAAGCGGAACCTTTACATTTTAGTTCATAGGGGAGAATGGGTGCCAGGAAGATCAAGTAATGCAATGTTTGCCCATAAGGAAAAATTGTAATGCCTGCAGCCTCTACCTCTAGAATAATTCACTGCAAGCTTTATAATAGCACTTACTGATAAATCAATATCTTCGAAAGTATAATTATGAGAATCAATTTAAAACGGGAACAAAAAAATTAAAACCACAATGTAATAAAATTACTTTATCAGATAAAGAATGATGTGTGAGAGAAGTGTTATTTATTAAAAAAAATAATTGAATTAATGTAATTTGTTTTTGATTTTCCTCCCTTAAAAATGACAGTAGATATTAGATAGGAATTCTTTTTTTCTTTTTTTAATCAACGATAATAAATTAACAACAAGAACAGAAAAAGAAAAATCCACTTTTTGGAATTTCTGTTATTTTAAACTCGATTTAATAATGATTTCCTTCATTGAAAAAGAATTTTTTAAAAATCCTCTGTAATTTTAAAGAGCAATTTAGAACTTCAGGTTTTCTTTTCAAATTGAACTATCGCTGATTTTGAAATGAGTATTTTTCAGGAATATTTTGTCAAGCACAAAAGAAATAATGAAATTTATTTTCAATATCTTCTATCCAGTCATCTATATTATTAGAAGATTTAACTTACAGTATAAAATTAATAAATGCTCATTATATGATATACGCATTAGTTTTATGATTGTAATTCAGTCCATTATAACTGAATCCTTTGTAATATTTTTAACATAAAAGCATTATATTTAAAACACCAATGGGTGAGACCAAGTGTTTACTAAATGATATCCTAGAACAGCTGTTTCAAACTCTTTGGCGATCATCAGTTTGTTTGTTTGTTTGTTTTTTTTCCTTTTAATGCCCTGGGAAATTCATTTAAAGCCGGCGGAATGCCAGCACAGGAATTTCTTAAATAATCTTTTATTGTTAATTTAATATTCTATATTTGTTTTGTAGGTCCCATATTGATTCCGATGATTGCTTTCTACATAAGTTAAAAATATTATCTTTTTTTTTTTGGTAAGACAGACAAACATTGTATATATGTATATGTTTGTCTGTCTTACTCAAAAAAGATAATATTTTTAACTTAAATAGAAAGTAATCGTCGGAATCAATATGGGACCTACAAAACTAATAGCAATATTAAAGTGAATTTTCCTCAGTATTTCAGTGTTATTTACTATTAATGATTTTGAAATCTTAGGGGACATCCATTAATTACGTGAGCTCAAAATGGGAGGAGAGGGGTCCGGCACAATCTCACCAAATCTCATTTAAAGGGAGGGGGAGGGGGATCAATGAAAATCTCACTTCAACTTTTTAATTCAGAGAATATACATAATTATTAAAACAGATTATAACATTTTGTAATATTGTCAATGCCCGGGATTCCCCGATTTGAAACAAGCCCCGTGCAAGTGACGATAGGCTGGAGTGGCTGCACGAGGGGGATGTAGATACGTCTAATGACTGTCTTCCTATACTACCAAAAGACATGGACGTTTTGTGCCCAATCATTACAATAGAGGAAGCACATGAATGCCCATGGAGTGAGTGAAGAATTAGGGAAGGTGGTGTCGCAGCCTATTTTTTTACTTTTACTAAATTTAATTAAATTCACCTTAAACGTAGTATCATTTTTCTCCTCTTCTTTCACAGAAAAAATATATTTCATAAAAGACATCAGTAAAGCTTTAGGTATTTAGTGGTTTGAAGCAAAATACATGAACATATCAAATAAATTTAATTATTTAAAAATTATAGGGGAAATTTTTAAATAATTTAATCTGAGGGGGAAGGGGGGGGTCCAATTTTTTTAAAAAAACACCTCACGTAATTAATGGACTCCTCCTTACGTAAGCACAAGGTGGGTGAGTCGTGCATCTGCTTATTTTTTGCTTACAAGAGTTAAAATGACTAAAAATGTGCTTATGTAAACCTTGAACCTATGGAAGCGAATGTTCTCAATCCCACATTTGTTTTTGTAAGAAGAGACAAAAAATGAAGTTAAAATAACATTTAATTTCTCTACTTTTAACATAGTGATAGGAATATTTTTAACATTGTGTACTTTCTGTAATGACACAAGATGCGTAAATCAAAATTTTTATATTCTATAGGCTTATTCATTGATGTATTATCACAATAGCATAAGAACTGTTAATATTTAAAAAAAAGAAAATATTTCCTCAAAAATCAAGGAGTCCACCATATAAATATTAGAAATAACTAATTGCAATTTTGGGGTAATTAATCCCAAAAACACATAAACATTTATGTTAAAAAGCATAACCATTTACGTTATATTCAATCAATGCTATTGCCTTCTTAGGATGGAACACTATTTATTGCCACCAGAGAAGAGTTCCACTTTGTCATTGGCTAACTTTTTTTTTACAATATAATTATATAACTTTTTTTGGCAATATAATTTGTAATTTTGATGAAGGAAAAAGAAAAAGAAAAGAAAACTGAGAAGAAAAGGAAGTGATGGGAAAAAAAAATGAAGAGACTGAAAATTATGAGAATGAAAATCTAATTTATTTTTTTTGCTTTAATTTCTATCCTGAACTAAATAAACTGATTAAATAGCCAGGATACAATAAGACGCCATTTACATTTGATAAGCAAAGCAAAAAAAATAATAATTACGTAATAGAAATGGGAAATAATAAAAAAAAAAACTGCTGTTGATCTATACGAAAATGAAATCTTTTTATAATGTTTTGGTAATAGCTCCTCTGTAGATCCGGTTCTCATCTAATCTACCAGTAAGAGAGGAAACTCATGATTTCTAATTTCTTCTATAACTTTCTAGAAGCTTCGACTGATAAAGTTCTCAATCTAAAAATTATCTTTTAGATTGGATCTCACCGCAAATTTAACAATATTCTTCAGGATTTTCTGAAATCTTACAACAATTACTTGATAAAAACTTTATATTCAATAACTCTTTATATATTTCATATTATTAAAGGTTCGCTGTAAATACTTCCATTGTTGCTTATAATGATAAGTAGAAGATAAAGTGCTTAGCCAAAGCAAGTAAATAAATAACTTTTTTCTTTTCAGTTTTCTTTTGCTTTCTTAAAGTTAGCATTTCGATTTTGGATAGCAAAAATAAAAAAAAAATACAAAACAAAGAAAAACAAAAAAACAGTTAAAACTTATATTTATTGTTGCCTTTGATTTTTCTTGAATTATTTTAACGGAATTTAATCTGAAAGTTTCCGTACCATATTTTCCAGAAAAATAAACTAGTATATTATTAAAAATCCACTCTTTCCCTCTTGGCTTCATTTTTCAAGATTTAGATTGATACGTAATACTATAATATTTTGAAGAATTCTGGCAAGATGTAAATAAACAATGCCTTGACAAAATTTCTTATACATTAGTAATCACAGTGATTCTCTAAAAATAAAAAAATGAAAAAATAAATAAAAATGAAAAAAAAAATATTGTTATTTATTTATTTATTTATTTATTTATTTATTTATTTATTTATTTATTTATTTTTTCAATATTATTTTCTGTGTCTATTTTCATGTTTTGAGTTTCAATTCACAATCCACAAAAACAATCATAATGCTTTCGTGTTGAATCTTATATCTGTAATAAAATTCGGATTAATGTCATTTAGGGGATTATTAAGCTATTTATATGTTGGCTAAATAATCATCATCACTTCTTAAGATTGTTTTTTTTTTTTTTTTCAAATTTGTTCTTGAACTTTTCTTGTTTTCGTGGGAAGAAAATTAGACAACCCCCTCATAGATACACACATTATTCTCCTCTATCTAATTAGAATAATCCCTGTGTTTTCCTCTTAAAATTGCCATAAAAGAAGCACGATTAAAGGAATTGCTCTATGATAATAATCTTACCTTATTTTGTTTTTATAAACAACTTGAATCGGGTTTCCTTAACAGAATAAAAATAAAAGAGAGAGAAAAAAAAAGAAGCCACTTAGGGATTAGCGGTAAAGTATATTAGTGGTTTCATGTATTTCATACTATGTCCGCTTTCCCGAAAGCCTTACCACAAATAGTTTCTAAAAGCTTGTTTATTATTATTATTATTATTTTACTATAGAATAATATACTTTCTCTTTGACTCGATGTCTACATTGTTATTGTTACTATTTTCATCATCATTGTTTATTATTATTATTTAATAAGTGTGACGAACACATTCTGTGACGCAAAGAATAACAGCAAGGAGAAGTGAGATTTCAACTTTTCTTTCCTAATTACCAACAGAAAACACGTAAGCAAACAATGCGATGTTCAACCCAAAGGGAAACTGGAATCACTCTCTACACAATCGTAGCCCTTGTTCTTTTCATCATTGTTTCTTTGAACAGTGCTTGACCCTAATGTTTTCTACGGAGTCACGAATCTACTCGAGACAAACTATAGCAAAGCCGCTAGTCGCCATCTCAAAGGAATCTTTTGACCAGTTGTTTTGGAGCGGAAACAAGCTGGATATGATTAAATTGGAGTAATAGGCCTAAGTTAAAATATAAGCACTTAAGCGTTACTAATTGGTCCAAACTTTTCAGGGCGAGAAGTTCCACATGGAACGTCGGCATTAAAATCACGACAGTCATTTAAAATTTAGTTAAATGTAAGGAAAAGATAATAATTAGATCATTTAGCTTCCGCAATCGTGAAAAGATAACCTGCTCTTTACATCTTCCAAGCAATAATTTCAAA
>JAFIDM010012231.1:91175070-91216548 GCA_023159025.1 Thereuonema tuberculata
CATCAACAACTAGTAAACAAACATTCACTTATTAAGAACACGGTCCCGTACTACAAGTACATACCACAAAGTGTATTAGAGTCACCCTCATATACACTGTACTGGGACCGTCCCATTCACACAGACAAAACATACATCCTATCAGACCTGACATCACACTTGTTGATAAGGTCAACAGACCTATCTCATTGATATTGCAGTGCTTATCAGCAAGAACAGCAGAAAACTCAAGCAGACAAGATCAGTAAATACACCGATCTAGCTAATGATGATAGGAAACTTTGTTAAAATATAGGATGTCTACAAATGATTGGAGTGGTTTCATGATTGTATTTGGGATATATTATTTAGCATATCATCAAAAAAATATTGTTTTTGCTGGGGAAACCCAAGGTTTGAAACATACAAACATAATAATAATATATATATATATATATAATGTAATGTAATGTAAAAGATGGGTGGTAAACATACCTAGCACCGCGACCTAAGTTCTATTGTACTTTCCCCAACCTTAATCCCCAAAAAGACCAGAAGCTATGGCGAATGCCAGTAGTTTGTTTATAGGGACTGTAATCAAATCCTTTGGTTCTAAGAAAAAAGATCCTAGGATTATATATGTATTATGTAATTAATAATCAGTTTAAATTATAAGCGCTGATCATTAAACTCATCGGCAATTTAAAAGTTGAATTTTTAAATATTTTTTTTTGTATCTATTGTAAAACAATTCATAAAACAGTTACATTTGTCAACATCAAACTTATGCCAACAACAGCTCTTTACAAAGAATGCATTTTATAAAAATGAACTTTATATCCGAAACTAAAGGCGTTCAGTCTTAGAATATCCTCAAATAAGTAGGGCTGTGCTTATGGACTCTCATTTTAAATTATTCATTCAATTTTTGGGCTTAAGTTTGTTGTAGGTTTTTTTTGTTGTTGTTGTTGTTGTTGTTGTTGTTGTTTTTCTCTAACGGTTTAAGCTTAAACGTTTTTTGGCTTAAAAGAAAAAGGATTTTTTTTCTTTTTTTTTTCTTTCTATCTTCAGTAAAGAAAGGTTACTTTGATCATTTAAATATTTATTCAAGGAACAAAAAACTGGTTGAAAACAATACTTTGTCATGAAATTGTGACTTTTAAGTGTTTAGTTTCAAAACTTCCTTTCTATTGTTGTTACTACGTAATAATAGGTCGTTTCTTAAGTCAACAATTCTTTCTCAGTAACTCCCAAGAAAAAGCTTTTGCTCTTTCTTAACGAATCAAAGGATAAGGATATACTAGAAATATGTAGAATTTTAAAGAAGTTGCATTCATAAGAAGATATTATTGAATAAATAATTTCTTTGAGACCGGGATATGTAAAGTCCTACTACAAAGAAAATTAGCCGGAACTAGCAGACTTTTTCTTACAACGAATTTCCTTGTAAAAGTTTATTGCATGAGTTTATAGGGTTTTCCCTAGTATTTTAGAATTAAGCTGTAAACGGAAGAGGTTCAGTTGTTGAAACTAGTTGCCGAAGTGTATGTTGGAAGTGAAGTGTTCGTTAAATAGCCACTGATGTGCTACTGTTTTCCTCAGGGATTATTTACCGAGTTCTCACTGTTCCACTTTTCGCTCAGCCTGCAATGACTGAACTTATCAACACGTGGCATCGCTACCAGATAAACAACGCCCCAGTCCACGTTCGCTAAAGTTAGCTTTGATTCCGTTGTGATTTACGGGAAATACTATTTGACTTGCTCCTCCTTCCTTCTACTCCATGACCGCGGTATGAATGAATTCTGAAGGCTCTCTTTTTTTTTTTAATCCGATTTTAACACAACCCAAAGCCGACTGTGATATTTACGGCTTTGCCTCAGTGAATACTTAATCAGTTTAAGAAAACTTCAGTCTTAGCTAAATTTTAAATTTGTGCCCTACAAACCAAAAAGTAGGTCTCGACCAACGGATTTAGAGACACAATTTTACTTTAATAAATATTAAAATAATATAACTATGAACTTGAGGGACTGTCCAGAAAAGACATAAGAGTGACAATTACTGCTATTTGGACAATTAATAAGTAAGAAAATTTCTTACAGTTTGCACTCTTCTTCTTTTGTGGAAACATTACTAATTTTTATTACGGTTTTATTATTTGATAAATAAATGTTTTTAATACCATTTAGAACATAGCAAAATATGTTCAAGAATGAAACAAAAGTGCTATGTTCTTATGTAACATTATTATTATGTGCAATGTTTGCTAATTTTTTAGTTTTATTAAAGCAAAATATACATTTAATGAAATTAAACATTTGGTGATTTGTCTACTAACTTCCACCCACATTCACTACATAACATAATACAATGCAATTTGGATAATTCGAAGCTGAAGGGACCACTACAAAACTTCGAATTATCCAAGACTTCGAATTAAAGAAGTTACGTCTTTTAACTTTAATTTCAGGTCCACTGAATGCTTGAAAAGATTATTCTGTCAATAAGTAAATATTTATTCAGAAAGATCATGGTATGAAAGACTTAAACACTATATGTATGTAAACAAAATAAGATTTATATTACGTAAGGTACAGTACATATTACACTCAATACAGAAAATTATAGTTTTTCAAAAAATTGTGCAATGTTTGTTTTGTAGAATTCAGTTGCTTAAGGTTAGCAAAATTATCAAGCATGTTTAGTGAACGGAAAACAGCTTCACTTATGTTGGTTTGTCCTTCAATGTACGGACGAAATTCGGCGCTATCCCGTACTCGTTGGCGATTTGGCATTTCTTCTTCACACCCTTTTCCACCTCGCGAATGACGGCGACCTTTTCAGCAAACGTTAAATTCTTGTACACGCGTGGTTTACTGAAAGACATGGTTACATTGACAGCAGGAAGCTCGAATGGCGTTTGAAGCGTCACGTGTCGAATGGCGTCACGTGTTGAACGGTGGCGGGAAAGGGATTTCAGTTGTCACGCGTCGAATTTCTTAACGATGAAACGCCGAAAAGTCGTTATGGTTCGAAATTTTTTATAAAAAACTTCGAATTAAGGAAGTTGAACTTCGAATTATCCACGATTTTTTAACATTGATTTAATAAGAAGTTCAAGGGACTAAGAGAAATCTTAGAATTAACCACGATTTCGAATTAAAGACGTTCGAATTATCCAAGTTGCAGTGTAACTTATAACATAACATAACATAACCTCGTATATTCTTTGGAGCTTCATTGTTGATTTATTGTTTCAAAATACAATGAATACTTTTTACTTTAATTTCCATGAGTGAAGTAGGTAGGAATTATCTACATTTTGTGTTGGTTCTTAGGTGCCAGAAGAATTTTTGAAAGTGATTGAAATTTTTGAATGATTTTCCTAAATCAGATGCTTACCATAGAGGTTTTTTGAGAAGTACAGTTTGGATCTATTTCCATAGATTTCTACGAGCTTAGTACAGAACGGTCCAAAATGTCGATATACAAAATGGTGTTTGATTACAGAGGAGTGGATACATTAGTCTTTCGATAATGGGAAGTCTCCCATTATCGAAAGACTAATGTATCCACTCCTCTGTAATCAAACACCATTTTGATTAGACCATTCTAAAACCTTAAACTATAAAGTCTACATAACTCCTGATGCATGTACTGACTTTTAGTAATCTCTGGTTTTCGATCATAGTCTTTAAGGCCCAACAATTCCTGTTCATTAACTTTCTTAGTTTTCTAAATTGTCTTCGGTTTATTGCTACTCTGTTGGATCGACTATTTTTGATTTCACAAGGTCCACACTTGTTTATGATAGATTTGTTTACAAAATACTATGTAGAGTAATCCGTAAGTTTCTTAGTGCAACCCACACTGACTGCCATCGGCCTCTCTAATTCTTCCCGAATATAATCTCTAATATTTGTAAATGATTTTTAACAGCCGGCGTATATCATTTTTATAGTTTCTTTTACTTATTCAAGTATTATTGCACAAATAGTGTATATAACAGAATAAGTGAATTTATTTAACAAAATGGTAACTGCGGAAGGCACAAAGGAACCGAAAAGCTGTTACCAGGGAAAAGTTTGGGACGGCCGTTTCGTCCTCTTTAGGACTCTTCAGTCAGACAAACTCCACCGATGACAGGTTCAGAAGGTGCGAACATATAAGAATCCCATTCTCGCTCCCGGAAGCGGGATTCCACAAAAGCAAAACACAGTTAAAAATACACAATAATAGAAAATTCGACGTAGAATTAAACTTATTACAAAATAAAATTACGAAAACCGTACGAAGATGTAATATTTAATGAAGAGTAAGTACGAGTATTATTAGATAAATTTTTGATGTGAAACATTTGCTTGTTTCATTTATTTGTTTGTTTTTTGAAAAGTATCTGATACACTTGGAGATTATTTCATAGAAAGCATTTTGCCAAACTTCTCATTTTTTTGTAATATCATTGTGCCAGAATTCAAATATCTATAGACAAAAAAAGAAAGAGTTAAAGAATATTAATAAGCACAAATACTTCTACCTAAGACCAATCTGAGGTTAATTACAGTATTCCAGAATTAACTAGCGATTATAGAATGCTTAAATACCATCTTAAAAGATGTAAGAAAAAGTCATTAAAAAAGAACAGACTTAACAGGACATATAACTTGTTAAATAGAGCCATAACAGAAGGAATTAACTGATCTTACTAACTACAGGCGTAGGTAGTTAGTGGTGACCCGAGAACATAATTAGAAAGGTAAATGCTAAACTAAAATTTGAAAGAGATAGTAAATAGGTAATTAAACTAATACTTAAAAGGGAGAAAATGTAATAAACTTCAAAAGTTTCTATGGGGAAGGGAAAAGTGAATATTATGAAGCCTCTTTTTAAGAATATACTTATATCTTAGCAGAATTGAAAGAAATGAGTAAATTTATTAAATTTGCATTTACAGTAATATTAATTTATTGACGTAGAAAAAAATGACAAATAATTAAAAAAAATGTTGTTGAAAGTAAAAAAAAAAAAAAAAAATGACGAATTTTGACAATATTTCCCACGTGGGTGGATGCAATAAGAAACTGAGAGCGGGAAATATGACTTGTAGAAAGAAAAGTAGAAAAATCAAAAGTGATAAGCTTAATTTATAATTTAGATCATACATTTACTCCTATGATTAAATGACAATGTTACAATAATACTTATCCAGCAGATAACATTTTCAAATCTTTAAAAACGCTGCATATATCTTATAAATTGTTCAACTCTCTGTTTGACAATGTGACTAGGAGTTGTCTTTTATTACATTTGTTTACTCCATTAAATGAAATAGTTTCATTAATGGAATGACATAGTTAGATACTTTGGAGCTCCGGACGAATGATCAAAATGCCTAAGAATCTTGTTTTGCTACCAAAGTTAAGGAAATTAATATCGTACTTTTAACAAAAAAGAAAATAATACCCCTTTTTGTTGCCATCTTTGTAGTGCTATCAAGGGCCATTGTCTCATTCTCTCCCCCCCCCCCCTCGCTACACAACTGCATCAATGGATATCAAGGAGAAGGAGGAACTCATCATGATCAGATGATCTCCCCAAGATGCTTATAAACACTCTTGTTGTAATTCTTCAACATTTTCTAATTATATTTTATTATTATTTTTTTTATTACATATCACTGATTCACTGTTTTACCTCCTTTAGCATTTTGCCCTTCACAATTAATTGTTTCTTTCGATTTTTTTTTCTTCTTTAGAGCACTATAATGTGTGAGAATTTCTGCTAACTTCTTCAAATCGTAAAACGGATTTTTAGGTTTTATAAACGCATCGTATCTCTTATGATGTGAAAGTGTCGTATCTGTCATAAACTTTGGGAGACAAAATGGAGCATCTGAGTCATGGATATTGTTGCCCAATGATTTGCGAACTGCACCTAATAAAATTTAGCATATATAAACCTTTTTGAATATAAAAAGTTTTATTCACTAATGTCTTTTTAGGACAGTAAACATTTTATTGTAGAGGTTAAACTTAAAATACGCCACATTTCAAAGAATACGTAAGACAGAAACCAAACCAACCACCTTACAGATAGTATTTCACATTCATGTAGGTCTTAACTGAAGTGATCATATAAACTAAATCTATCAAGAAATCCAGAAAGGGCTTTTTCGTATCTTCCATTGCATCATTTCAGCTATTTTTCCTTTACGTAAGCTAATAGCTGGAAGACACATTCAAGCTTACTTTGCTTCTTATTAAAAGTTTAAAAAAAATACATAAGTAGAAGATAACGGAAACGTAATTATAAAACATATTAATACTTACATGTATAAACTGGATATTAAATAAAAACTATAAATTTCAATTCGAAAAGATTAATTTCTTTAATAAGAAAATCAAGATGAATGTACCATATTTTCCGGTGTATAAAATACATCAGAGGAATTTTTTTTGTAAATAAAATTATTACATTGAAAAAAAATTAAACATTCGGCGTAAAAGATGCACTATTTTGAGACAAATTTTAGGAAAACAAAATGTTGTCTTATACGCTGACAAATACGGTATATGTAATCGATTTTACTTACAAACTCATCTTGATTTTGATTTCTTCGTTTTTATGTTATTTCAACATTAGGGGTAAGTGTAATGCTTCAAGTCTTTACATCTTTGTTTTTTAATCAATAAGCTATTTTCCCACTTATTTCATCTCCCTCCATGTTTACATGTGATCCAATATTTCTCTAATAACAACAATTCATAAAGTCATGATGAAGTTATTTATCATTTATATTTACGTTTTTCTTAATCAAATCCTTTCTTATTATTTAGAATCATATCCATTTCTCATTATTCTCATAAAAGTTGATGATTATCTCACTTAGCTTTCGTGTTCATTTATCAAATATGTTAAGACAGCTTTTGTTTGTTCACATTCATCATTTTACCTTTGCCTTGTCTGTCAGAGTCTAAAAAGATAAAAATCTCCTAACAATGCTTATTTATCTTTAATTATCCGAGCCTCAGTTCATACTTAGGGTGTAAATAATTTCAGTAAATCGTCAATCATTTTTAAGATTTAATCAAAATGTAAAAAAAAAAAAAAAAAACTTTGTTAAAAAATTAAATATTCAAGTTTGAAAGTTAACTAAACCAAAAAATAATAACGAAGCAATGAGACAAGTCGTCTAATTTCTATTTCAGTATAAATATTAGTCTGGTGCGTTTTTCTTTTATTTCTCATGTATTTGTATGCAAGTTAAACTTTTGCATTATATATTGCTTGTTTAACAATTAATCCTTTACATGCTAAGCGATCGCTAGCGGGGATTAATTGTTGGCCTTTTTATTCTTTATTTAGGTTTTGATGTTTTTTTAATTGGAGGGCCATTGTGGTGTTTACTTTTGTTTTCTTTATGTTTTCCGAGTTCACTGAGATGTAAGATACTGGGCGGATCCAACTGGCGATGATCAGGAAACCAGAAATGGTCCATCTTGGATTCCCGGTATCACAATTTCAAAAAACAGATCAGTGAACTCTTATGTCTGGTGCGTTTGTCTTTTATTTCTCATATAAATATTTTCGTTAATACAAATTTCATCTTGTTAATGTAATTCGGTTGTATAAAATATAATTACAAGTAGAAATCCACAATGAAAATGAATGGCAAAACAAATCTTGTTTCTGGAATTTCTTAAAGTGTTAAGAATTTGAGGAGATGGTGCAGCTAAATACATTTCTTTCGTTCTTTTTCTTTCTTTTTTTTAAAGTTAATTTTGTATTCAATTAACGTCATAAAAATACAGCCTGCGTTTCTACTTTAAGGATATACTTAAATAAATCTTTTTCTGTATTATTTTGACCTCTGTTTTGGCAAACAACAGACTGTGGTTAATCCTCTGCAAATGGTTGTTTATATCCTGACTAGTTGTGATCGTAGGTTCGTTTAACTTTAAGCTCTACCTAAAAAATACTCAAAATAGTAATTTTGTTTATATACGTATATTAATACAAACAGTCGGACCTCTATTTATCGAACTTCTATTTTGCGAATTTCTCTATATTGCGAACTTTTCTTTGGATCCAAGAACATTTTGCTAATTTATTCGTAAAATAACCTCCAAATAGTGAAGTGCATTTTCTATTTAACGAACTTTTTTGTGGTATCTATTTTTTTTTTCTTCTTGAAATATTTTTATTATTAATATTCCCTTAGAGGAAATGAAATAATTGTGGATAGAGCTGAGAGAAAAAGAAGAAATTAACGTAATGTGCTGATTGATGATTATCTTTCACTTGATTTTGGAGTTGAGACCTCGGAGACACTAACTGAATCGGATATTTTGGACAGTGTGAAAAATAAAAACAATACAGCAACGAATTGCAATGAAGATGAAGATGATGAAAAAGGAAATGATCATGATGAAGAAATCAAAAAACCTTCGTATGATGAAATGCTAAAATCATTTGAAACAATCCAATGCGGATTAGAATTTGAAGAAAATGAAGGGGTTTTTGATGCATTGCAAAGATGCGAGAGTACTAAGAGCGAAAACACCTTTTAAAAAAAAAAAACCTCAGACAAAATTAACAGACTTTATTAAAGTTCACATATGGTAATGTATGTTTTACGTCATTAAAATTACTACTTTTTTTAATAATATTGAATAATAAAAGGTGAATCTCTATTTAACGAATTTTCCATATAACGAACTTTTTTTTGGAATTTAGCGACTTCGTTAAACAGAGGTCCGACTGTATATGGTTTTATTTATAGTTTTTTTGAGAGGATATTAAATCTTAAAAAAATAATATAACTTAAATGAATAATTCTAAAATTCTTAAATTAACCAACACTGGATTCAACTCGTTATAAAAAAATATATATTTTTATCAATTTTTAATTTAATTGTAACATTTTTTGAACTGAAATGAAAATGTTTACTGTTTGTCAAAACTATAATTACTCAGTTATTATTAAAGAAATGCTACCTCTGCTTTTAACATTTTATTATTATTATCGAAAAAGTTTCAAACCATGGGTTTCCCCAGCTAAGACAAAATGGCGGGTCAAGGACCAGAGCACATATTGCCAAGTGTAAAAAAAAATATTATTATTATTATTATTATTATTATTATTATGCATAATTTGGAAGAACGTACAATTATTACTTTACATGCATTTTATCAGTTCTTACTAGATAGATCAAATTAGATCTTAAGAAACCTTTAATCATAAGAATATAAGATTTTTTTTTTGTTTTTAAAGATATCTTCAAAAATATCCTCAGATATATAAATTTCTTGCACTAACCTAACATTTTAAATCCGAACTTATTTAGGCCCATCTCAAATGTGAATATTTACAGAGTTTGCAAGAATATGGAGGATCATTGTTGACTTTTATATAAATAAAAAAAAAAAATAGTAATAATTAGAAAAACTGCTAATTAATTATTACCAAATTTCCTAAGGGTTTATCCAAGATGTCACACAAGAAGCTCTGAAGCGCCACTGCGATGAGCGTCTATAACATGAACTAAATTTTCGAATCGTAGATGGTCTGTCAAATTAGCCCCATTTTTCTAATACCGATGGGTGGTGCCGCTAAGTGGATTGCCGGATGTTCGACTGCATACCACGCATATTTGGAACTTTATTGATTGTTCTTAAATAAATTAAGGTAATTGTTGAAAAAAATCAATTTATTTTATAAAACTTGTCAATCTCAATTGATAATAATTTTAATAACTCAAATTTGAAACACTATCTCATCAAATTTCAATAAATTGAAATAGTTAAGTAACATAAAAAGCAAAAACCAAAAAAACCCTTCATATATAGTAGGTAATAATATTTTTGAAAGATTGGAATTAGCATCTCTATTTATCGTAAGAACAAACAGCTCTGTTTATTATTCGTTTCCTTATTTGTCTGTCCTTATTTGTCCAAAGTATTTAATTAAACAGATTATTTCATTAAAAACAGTAAACAGCAAAGTAACACAGCAAACATCTAACGAACCCGTAGGCGGATCCAGGGGGGCTAGTGGGAGCTATAGCCCCTGCTGTGAATATAGATTGGATAAAATGGGGTTTACAAAGGCTGCTACCTGATAGACATTAATATTGTCATGATGATAATTTCATTTGCTAATAAAAAACCGTCGACTACTGTGCGCTTCAGACTCACAGGTAACTTCAGAAAAGTTATCCCCCCCCCCCCTTTGAAAAATCCTGGATCTGCCAGTGAATTTGACCCCATCCCAAACAAAGTTTTCGATTACGGAATTCTTGCATTTAAAATGCAGTAATTCGTAATGATTGTTATTAATGGTGTAAAATTATGTCTTCACTTTTCATGATTAAAACAATACTCCTTAGCACGAATTCAAACAGAATCTTTAATAAGTCTGTTGGTGTTGTAGACACAATTATTATATGTATTTAATTCACGTTAAGGGTTTTTGTTTCCAAATGGTTTTACGTCCTATAAAATCTCTCTGTTCATAAATTTATTTGTTTGCTATTGCTTATTGTTTTTTTTTAGAATCAGGTAAGTTTAATTTATAAATTATTGATTGCAATGGTAAGCGTAGAAACTTTCTCGTTGTGTTACCGCTTCATAGAAGAGAATTCTTTCAAAATTTATATTTTAAGTTTTCCTAACTATTTCTCTATTATCAAAATAAACTTTCTCCAGGCTACATGTGTTTAATGTAAAAGACTATTGTTCTGTAATAAGACCGCAACGAAATCCAGATGAAGTCCCTTGGAATATTTCAGGTGATAATGAGTTGCCAGACGAACTAATTTTCTCATTTTTGCCGATTTCTCAAGTGAACAAACGAACCCGAATTAGATTGTTTCAACCTACTGCAAATGTTGTCGAAAAGTTTTGTTGAACTGAAAGAGAAATAAATTACTTTACAGAAATAAACTAGTCTAATATTTAAGAAAAAGTATTTTTAAGTTAATTGTATACAACAATTAATTCTAACATTTAAGAAAAAGTATTTCTAAGTTAATTGTATACAACAATTAATTCTTCAAAATGTTTTTCAATGCCTTTAATTTCATTTCCAATTTAAAATTCTATAGAATGTGCATGGTTTTAAAGCTCTTCAAATGTTATGAAATTTAAGTTTCATATCCTCAAACAAAAATATTCATCTGCTCACAGAAAACATACACAAAGAAGTAACATTTATTTCAAAGTTTTTTATTATCAAAATTTCAACTGATATTGATTAATTCAAAGAAGGGATTTGATATAAATTACGAAAGAATAAACATTGACGAAACTAATCGTGTTTTTCGCTTGGCTTCCTTTTATTATTGCTTAAGGTTTTGTTTGTTTGCTCTTTAATAACTTAATCATATTTAGCGTTCGTTAATTATCAAATTAATAAAAAACCTAGACCGAAAAAAACAAAGTTAATTGATATGAAGAAAAGGTATTTTTGTATTTTTTCTTACCTTTCTAATTGTCCTAAGATGAGCTCAAAACATTCTCATTGAAAAGTCTGCATCTTCGAATAAACATTTTATTGACAATATATTAAGAAAACATTGATAAGCGCAGGAGAAGTGGAAAATTTTCTATTTTATTTTGTAGATAATCTACATCGTAAACTTTAGATGATATAATTTTAAAGTTTATCTAACGAATGGCAAAAGGCAGGGACGGAAAATTAAGATATCTTAATGGAATATGGGAAGATTTTGTTTAGATTCTTATTTGGATTTGGTTTTATTTTTACTTTTATTTAAATTCCTTTTAAGTAAAGTAAAACTATAATAGAATAAATGAAATTATGCTCAAAGGCAAACAAATCTTCTTTTAATATGATTTTAATATACATTTACGTAGTATCACAGACAGTTTAAACTTGGATATAGATTACCTAATGGTAATATGTTGCCGTTAGACCCAGGTTCATGGTCTAATAGTGAAAAGGATGAGTTTACTTATGGATACAAACGAAAGCAATACTTGTAAGTATGATATCGATTTTCCTCAAAATTGGAGACCTACTGTAGATGTATTGAATATAAATCTACAGTAAGAATCAATAATAATCCTCATGAAATGAACATAATTTATTTAATCTCATTTTTTTTATTCATTCAAGATAAAACGTAACTTATCAGTTTACTCAACACCACAAAATAAATAAATTTAAGTAAATCACGTAAATTACTCCACAAAATTTGATTAACAATATCAAACTTAAGCTGTTTTCGTCAGGTGATATTTTTGAAGATACACGAATATTCAATACATACAAATATTGAACTTCATTATCATATTTTGCAAATTTGAAAGAATTTAGAAGCGTTTCGACTGACTTAAGAGAAGAAAAAGTAGTGAGTGCATTATCCATATTGAGATTATCTCAGTGTAAGTTGTTTTAATTATATTAAAACTAAAAAAAACTTATTTCTTGATAGTTAAAGAAAAAAACAACATAATTTTAACCAGAAGATTAAATGAGAATGCTTAAGCTTTGAATCTTCTTCCAATGTTACAGAGTTCCTTGTTGTGAAACTATTCGTTGCAGTGGCTTGAGTTTCAATGTCATTGTCAATTGCGTTTGAAAACAAGAAGAGAGGAAGGACCCTTCTCTTCTAGTTGACCAGTGGCGAAATGAAGGCCAATGACTTGTGCATTTCTTCCACTTGATAATCAGTAGGCCAAGGGTTGGTGCTATACAAACCCAGTCCCCGGGGCTACAGTCTTTCCTGCCGGTAATGAATTCACGCATATCGTGTGGGATGATGATGATGATGATGATCACTCCTCCCCACCACACGGTCAGTCTCCTTGCTTGATTAACTCGAGCTGCTTCTCATGCGTCGAATCCCTTGCGGCTGGTGTAGATCATGCCTTGTTTGCGCTTTCTTATATGCGACGTTCTTTCCTACAACAGGTGTGCAAATGAAGGGTCACTGTTGCTTCGCCATAGCTTCTGGCGCAAAGGACGAGTTTTCTTTGATGTTGATCAATTGCTCACCGACCATCAGCTACAAGCCTTAACTGATTATTCAAAAATAACTGTATTCAAATAAATTCCGTTTATCCAAAATACAGCGTTTTCAAAGTTATTATCTCAATGATTCTGATAGGGGAAAAAACAAAACAATTTTGTCTCATTCCCTCTTATTTAACGTTTAAATGTACCTTTGCAGCAGAAATTGAGATGGATAAGTTTTCTTATAAACCTCATCATAAATCATGGTCAAGTTGTTCCATCTGTTGCAAAATAAGCTAACAACAGGGGATAGATTTGATGGACATCTTAATCCCAATGGGATTTAACCTCAGAGATCCAGATGCCGTGGCTTATTACTAAACTTGCTTTTGGAACCGTTGCTTTCAAGACTGTAAGATGCCAAATGGCTGATTCATCTATCTTTCATTAAGCAAAGATGTACTTGGATGCAAGAAACAATCGAATTGATGTAAGAAGTTTTGAATTTGAAAGAATAGTCTTTTATTTTTTGCTAAAATTAATAGGGATTATTTCTTAAGCTCAAATTTAATTTTGAGACTTACATAGTCCTAAGTAGACAGTTCAACTCCCATTATAAAAATCAATAAAATTATTGACAGGGTGAAGCATTCGATATGATGCAGTTTAAAACAGGATGAAACTTTCCAAACCGCCCTCCTAAAAACCATTATCTTTCAATGATGACATTTTGGTTTTACGGTCTTTCAAAATAAATGAAGGAAAAGGAAGCATTATATTCCTCTAATGCAGTGCTTGTCAACCTTTTTGCTTTACGTTGCACTTTTGTATTTCCAGAAATCCCTCCGTACACCAAACCTTGTTCTTAAAACTCCGCGGCAAACTAAACTTTTTCGTTGTTTTTGTTGTTATGATAGAATTCTCTGAAGAACACCCATAACTTACAAAAGAATAAAAGAATCTATTTTAAGCATTTAAAGATATCCTGAAATATATTTTCTAAGCTCATTTGAATGAGAATTAACACTTTATTATTCTTAATTGTTAGAATGAAACAGAATTTAGTTCAATTTCTGTTTGGCCAGGTTATTTGGCGTCTAGATTTGATTGTAGATACGATTGTTTGATTATGGTAATGGTAAAGGTTCATTACAGTGCATTCTCAGAATTTTCTCGCCGCACATCGATTGAGCAAATGTTCATATTACAAATATTTATAATGTTTTCAGGCATTTAAATATCAGTTAAAAAGTTATTAGTAAAGATCTTCACAGACGATTAAACGAAAAGTCATTCATCTAATACCTCTACAAGTCTTTTAGAAACGAGGCTCAGAATTAAGAAAAAAAGTCGTTAATGAAACTTTAATTGTATTTCCTGTCTGTTTTTTTTTACACAGAACGGAAATAAATCAATAGATCTCAAAGAAAAATAAACGAAAAAATAAAAGATTCTCCACCAAATTTACTGATTGTCACGACTGTAACTAACATTCGTTATCTACATTTCAATAATCTATGGTCCAATGAGACTTAGCTGTTGAGAAAATGTAATGTATACTATCTGCTTTATATTATCTATTAACTATCACGTTAAAGCTCTAAAATATCGTAAAACTAACACAAGTAAAAGGGATTTTAGGTCTATCTCACAAGGTTGTGCATGAAGTGATAAAACTTTTCACAGGAAACTATAATAGAAACAATTAAGTCTATTGAAATTAAATGATCTATTATTTATTGACGGACAGTTATGAATTGGTTGCACATGCGTAATGCTCAACTCCCTCCATTTCATTTCATAAATTTTTCATTTCATTAACTGATTAGACAATTTTAATATTAGTATTTGAGAATTTAATATATTCTTCTTAAATTGATAACTTTCTTCTTAAATTGATAACTTCAAAGTTAGACTTTGTCAAATAAAACATCAAAGTTTATGAGTCAAGTAGATAATGTGTTAAAATTTCCAATTTTCAAAACAAATAACAACGCCAATTCTTTGTTTTTTATTGTTTTGACGACTGAGGGGAAAAAAAAAAATACTGTAGTTGCTCAGTAGCGGAACCAGGATTAAGATTCGGAGGGGGGTTAAGGATATTGTAAAAAGTCCATTCAGATGTAGGCCTATTTAAAAATAAATTGCTTCAAAGATCACTTTCCAAAATATTAAGATACAGACACGTCATTGTTTTAATAAAGGTTTTCTTCTCGTTCTTTCATTCTTTCTTTCTTTTCTTTTTCTTTCTTTATTTTTGGTTTTGGGGGCTTCAGCCCCTTTAGCACCCCTGCTCGCGTGGGTGCGTCACTGTAGTTGCTTATGGTTATCACTACTAATCTTAGCAACATATAGATGACCGGTGAATATATATGAACACCCTGGGCATCTTTTAATATAATAGCAACAGAAAAAAAAATAGTTTGGGAATAACATCTTTTACTTATGTTAACTATTCGGTCTTTAATATATTTTAATAATACTTCAATCAACTTAATTTTTTAGCACATATCGAATTTGGCGCCCCATTAAGTGTACCGCTCCAAGCGACCGCTCATTTGATCCGCCCCTTAATCCGGCGCTGAATATGCCTTAACTTTATTCGTTACATCAGTGTTAATTATAATTCAAAGTTAAAAAAAAAAAATAATGTATAGTATTAATAGCCCAATTCTCTTCTATTAATTTCTCTAATCTCTTGATTAAAGGCTAATCCTAATTTGATATAGTGGCTCGTGCATTCAGGTTATCTTACTTAAGATTTCAAGTGGCCAAAACAGAGCAACTTCTCTTGGCTTATAAAGTAGAGAATCATTAGCAATGAAAACGTGATTCGCCCAAGTCATTTATTCAGAGGGAAAAAAAGAAACTAGCTCATATTAGAAAGGATAATCATCGTTAATATTCGTTTGACTGTTAATCCAGACTCTCTTAAATAACGATCAACGCACAATTAAGGTTGGCTTAAATACCTTTGTGGTTTTTCTTATATTTTTTTTCTTTCTTATTCCACAGCCTTCATTAAGACTATTAGCATTTTTCATAGTGTATCTTCAATGGGGAGGAAGCAATCTGATCTTATCGGACTTAACTCTATATAATTTATGGCAGTATTCCTGAGGAAAGTTTTCAGGAAAAAAACAGCAAGGTCAGAAAATGATAATGTTCATGAAATACTGTTATCTTTCTTTTCCGAAGTAATTTTTCTCATGTTCGTACAAAGTCATTATCCTTTCTTTTTTAAACCAAGTTTTCCTTTTCTTACAAATTGCGAATTAAGAAATACGTTGCTTCTATTAGAAATCCTTTTCCTTATTGAACAATGGAATAGTTCTATATAAATCATTCTTTTTTTTCTTAATTGTCGATTGAACCGAATAAATCAGGGAACTGATATTAATCGACTTTATTACGGATTTTTTTATAACGAAGGCAAAGCAACCATTTAGGAAATATACTATCTAGACAATTCATTTATCATAAGTAAAAAAAAAATCAATTTTAATTTAATAGAGTAATATACATTTATAAAATATAATACAGCCAAAATATATATAAATTTAAAAAAACCACATTAAAATTAAATTCACATTAATATTCTCGTAAAAAAAAAAATGGAAGTTAATTTTATTTCAGTGTATTGATTTGTTGAGAATTATAGAAAGAAAGAAGATGTCGAAATAAAATATTTGTTATAATTTTTTTTTTTATTTGTCCTATTTAAGTCCTATTTTATATTTTCATACCGGTATGTTAAAGTTTTACAATGAGCTCTTTTGAACTGTAAGAATAATGATGAAATTTCTTATCAACAACCACAGCAAGTGCAATATTAATAAAGGAAAATATTAAACTTCCCAGAAGAACTTACGTAAAAGAAGTTTAAAAATAATTAATGTTGAATAATTAATGTATTAGGCTACTTTAACTTATGCCTCAAATAAATAAAGACGATTAAGTCTCATTTATCGGTTTCGTTTTGTCTGTTTCATTTAAGATTCATTTCGTATCAATGAATTCCAAATATCTCTGGATTTTTATTAACTTTACAGCTTTACAGTAAGTGTAATGACTTTTCTACATTATCAGTACGATGTAATTATAACACAGTTTTTTCTGAAATCTTCAAAATCTCTGACTCCACTGTCAAATAATTTTGATTCACATAAAAACGTGTTATTTTTCTGTCTTAAGATTAATAAAAATATCACGGTTTTTCCTTAGTGAGTGCTTTCCCAATCAGGTTTTAGGTTTGGAATAACAGAAGAGTTACAAATCATTCTTCATAATAAATAAAAGTACTGACTTATTTAACGTTTTTATTTTATTATCATTCATTTTCGTATACTGTTCATTAAAATAACGAAGTACAGGCTTCCCCCTCTCTTTTTTTTTCCTTTTCATTTCTTATCCAGCAAATCGTCTTTATGTCTTAGTAGGCCCTAAGTGTTCAGATTTGCTAACAGAATATGAAGGAATCAGCACAAGATACAGTCCCATTTTTAATAAACAAATGTGCAAAAAACAAAAAGCTCTGAAAGCTTTGTTTTGTAATGTATTTATCAAGTCCATAGATTCCTTATTCCTTAACTCGTAGGTATTGTTGTTTTTATTAGAGAGTTTTTGCCATAACGTGATTTATATACGGGAAACGCAAATGTCACGTGAACGAATACGGTAACCACAATAGCGGGCTCTGTCATGAAGAGAGTTTTTGCAATAATGTGTCAGTGGACACGCTAAGCTAATAAACAAGATGGAAGACATACTTCAGATCACTGCATTTGGAGGATGATTTGTTTGAGGATCTAGTGTTACACAATATCCTGAGAGAAAGAAACATTTAGGTTCGAGAAGAGGAAAATCCAAGGTTGAGTTTAAATGAAATGAATGATGAGGATTGTCGATTGTATTTCCGTTTCGAAAAAAACGATATACAGCGACTAGCAGATGGCTTAAATTTACCAGCAATAATTGAAAATGAATTGAAAGTGAAATGAAACTTCGCGCAAGAGTATCAATTCGTCATTCATGTTAAATCTAATTCTCTAAGGTTTATCGGAACTCATGTTTCCTATCGTAAAGCGATACGCTATTCGAGGAAAGTTAACGTATCACGTTAAAGTATTTCCTCTACGGGACAGTGATGCATGCGCAGAATACCAGTCATGTGACTTTAGCGCTACCGTATAAAATAGTGAGCTGGGCAAAAACTCTCTAATATCTCCAAGAGACATCGTTATTTCTTGATGACTGATGACCACCAAATAGTATGAAACAGCTGTTCTAGAATGTACGGTACTTAATAAATTTATTAAAAAAAAGTTTCGTACCTTTTAGACGTACCTCAAAGATTATATCCTAAATAACATTGACCAAATTGGCATGAAAGGATCCAGTTTCATGTCTTTATCGTTCCTTATCATCCGCTTATTATCTGTTGGAACAGCAAAAGAATCAGACTATAAACATTATTTTAAGTTTGCTTTTAAACGTATCATTATTATGTATTAACTATCTAACTTCTTTGATATAGTAAGGAATGTTTAATAATCAATTGGCTGCAAAACTCGAGATATTCCTCTTTGACTCCTAATTTATACTCAGAAGGTAATGGGATTTGCATTTAGTCAGGGATTATGAATAAAACAATAAAATTGTGAACACAAATACTTTTTTTTTTCATTTTCTTGACAGATTTCCTTTACCCAACCAGTAGTTATTGATTAACCCTTACATTTTTTGTAAATTATAACTAGTAACCCTAAGGAATTAAAAAAGGTTATTAACAAGCTAGAAATGAATATTACTGAACATATGTGCATTACGGAAAGACACTTAATATTCTTTTACAATTTTTTTCTTGTCTACAAACAGTTTGGAGCGATTAGAGATAAACAAAATGAAAAATTCCATTAAGTCATTAAGATATAAATGTAGTGAAACAAGGAAGATTTATACAAGGAGTATTAAAACAAGGAGTTTGTTCTGCTCTGGTATTCGGATTAATAAAAAAAGCCAATATTCCACCTGTAAATTAAATTAATCTGAGATTGAAATTTTCATAGTTAAATTGATTATTTTTTTCAACATCGCATATTACGTAACATTGTATTAATCTTCAGTGAACTGAAAGTAATTGGTTAAAAAACTGAAAGTAATTTTAATAACGCTTTGATCTAGAGAATAAGTTGTAAATAAATCTAATTTTGTTAACTTCTGAAACTTTTATTCAGTTTTCAAGATTGCCTCTTGAAAATTTAATTTCAAAATTTTTAAATTAAAAAATTCTTTAACTGCAAATTAAGTCTTTAATTAATGGAGAATTTATAACAGAATATATATCAATGAAAGTGCCCGAATGGGTAAGGGCGCTTAGCTGCGGGTTGGAGGTGACGGGTTCGATCCGCGGCCTCAATGGAGGGCGGGGATTTTTTCAACGCTCCATTCTCGTCCTAGGGTCTATCCAGCCCTCTGTAGAATGGGTTCCGGATTTCTTTCCCTGGAGTTAAAGGCGGGCGGATGTCGGGCTGACCATCCGACCTCACTTCGTCCCGTTGGTCAAGAAGCGCTGGGAGTCTTACGTCCCGCGACCCCAAGGGCCTGCATTGGCCTTTAGTGTAATACTTTAAACTTATATCAATGAAAAGTTTTGAATTTCCTCTTATATTCCTATCATTTAAGTGATGTTTATTCATTATATCGCACAAGTTTATTTATTACGAGATGTGCCCCGCGGTGTCACCCGCGTTAAGTTCGGCCCGTCTCGGAAATGTTCGGTTCTCGTCGTGCAGCCAAGCCGCCCCGTCGCCGCCGCTGCCGCCCCCGTTGATTGACGTTTATGTTTATTGCTCCGCTCCTTTTGGTCGCAGCGTAATGTTATAACCTATAACCTTCCTCAATAAACTGGCTATCTAATGCAAAAAGAATTTTTCAAATCGGACTAGTTCCCGAGATTAGCGGGTTCAAACACACAAACTTTTCTGCTTTATAATAGTAAGTCTGATATCACATTCTCTATTGTCAATTAGTTTACTCAATTTGTATATTTCATACAATCATTATCATTTAATAGGACATGATCATCTTTCTACAACGCTTTTAGGATCTTTTGTAGCAATTATATAAATTCAGATCTTTCTTTAAGACCATGGAAGCTGGTTTAATGAGTTCACGATTTTCAATCTACTTCAAAAATGGTTTTTTCAAGTTCATTTTTCTTCGATTTCAGAGAGTGATTGAAATGATGGAAAAATAAACAGAAACAATGAAATGGTTAGAATCATGATATTAATTACATATTCTAAATAAGAATTTGTCAAAACTAAATAAGTTCTTAGTTAGCTAAATAATTCTTAGCAATTTTAAATAGGATTAGTTAAGATGAAAAAAAAAAAAAAAAGATGATAGGCTATGTAAAGATACATCTACAACAAACGGACTTCGGATAGAATGGAACAAAGAATAAGAAAACTAAGATAAAAGATGAATCAGAAGAATTTGACCAAACGAACAATCTCGATTCCTGAATAAGATGGTGATGTTTTGGGATTTGTTGGTCAGGTGTTACTAAGCCAGCAGACAAAGAATCACGTGAAGCCTCGATTAGGTTAGTTTAGATTCATCAGATTACTTTTTGATTGGAGAAGCTGATGTAGTTAGGATCAATGAAACAAACTTTCATCTCAAGTTAGGTTAGTGTATGCATTCATGATCAGTAGTTTATTGGAGCACTTTCACCGTCTGATTTAATTGCAATAGGCGGAAAGACGGTAGTCAGGAGACATTAATTGAAGCTTCCGGTTAAGTCAACTTAGGATTTATAACAATAAGCTAGGGAATCGAGAAAAGAATCTTTTTCCAATGAATTTCATTGCGCAATCAATTTCATCGTTAGAAGTTCTTCTCACTTGATGTCAGTTGTAGGGAATTGTAAATTATTGATTCAATATATTAATTGGAGTTATTTAGTTTTAATCTTTAAATTTATGGATTTCAGAATAACAAGTACAATAATTTAACAAACTAAGATCTCAAATAACAATAACGGCTGGTTACTTCAAATACTGTCTAACAGATGGATGTTGATGATCACGTTTGCATGAGAATTTCGAAAAACACGAGATTTGGCCATTAGCCTCTTCAGCAGGTCTCAAAGAAATTTCGTATTTTTCAATGTCTGGCACTAGGAAACTGCTACCTAATGAATTTATTGTTGTTTATTGACTGTTTTCAATTTATGAAAACTATATTAAAATGTAGTAAAAGTCTCATGCATTTCCCCGTATTATAATTCATTTAAATATTTCAATATTTTGTGAGAAGACATGGATAGAGGCTATTCTCGCGTAAATTACGTGAAATCACGAAAATACGATGTCGTCAAAATCCATCTGTTAGACTTTAGTATTAGTATTAGCTCACGTTGCAACTTAATTGATGTTTAATCCTTTAGTAGCAGCTTCCGATTATTTGGAGAAACCGACCGAAAGTGCGCTCGTGTTCTTTATTATACAGAGAAAATGTATTCTAAATATAAAACTGCATTTTTTTAGAAATTGGGATGCTATAAAACTTAAGGAACGCAGCCTCCTAGTCTTTTATAACAATGTCAAAAACCAAGTTCTTGATTATAGATAAAAAATTCTCTTTACAAGAATGTAGTGTCTTGCAATGAAAGATACTTCATCTACAATTTGACTTTAAATAAAGTAATAAAAGAATAGAGCCTACACACAAATCATTTCTTATATTATTCTTGTGTATAGGCTGTATTCTTTTATTACTTCATCGATGAAATTGGCACACTTTAAATACTATTTACTCAAATTAAAGATGTTCAAAACAAACTGCCTATAATTGACTGAGCGCCTTCCTTTGAATGCTTCCTTTTCTTTTGTCTGTAAAACGAATGAACGGATTTCCATGAAATTTGGTTCGTATCTTATATAAGGTCTCATTTAAAGCGTGATTATTCTTGTCTCTCTGTCATCTCCTTCCCCATCCTCAAAACTGGCTCCTAACGCTGCGTCTCAGTCCTGATTTACATCGGAGCGTACATCAGAAAATAGAAATGAATACAGTGGGATTTACAATTGAATTGAAATTGCTTTTATTTAATCGTAAAAAAAAAATAATAATAACTTGGGCATCTTTGAGAAGGAACAAATTTAAAATCCAAAAATTAAAAATTAAAATTATATTTCTAGTGTTATAAATTTTATGAAGTTGGATATTAGTGAATTTATTATTAGATGTAGCTGTGCCAGTGACATTCAATACAGCTCTAACAAAAGTTTGTTTGCTTTTGTTTGCTTTTTTGTGTTTTTTTTTTTTTAAATCGATCATAAAATCAATTAAAATAATAGATTAAATAATCAACTATTAAAACACATTACCATTAAGACAACCTAAAAATTAAAAATTATCACTACGTTTCAAACCATCAACGTTGATATGGTTCTTCCTCAAGTGCATTAAAAAAGTTTTGATCCTCCGTGGTCGGGTTCGTCTGTAAGAATGACCATCCGTATGGAATTCTGGGTAAAGGGAAGAGAATTTCTGTTGAGCATAGATTGCCCCTAGTGTTAAGCGGACGTAAAAGCTCTGCGGACGTAGAATTTTTTTTTTTTTTTTTTTTTTGTTGCTGTTATTGTGTTGTTATTGTTCTTGATTGTTTACGAAATGGAGTTTCTAAATTCCGTATTCCAGGATATTGGTGGTGGAGAGATCCTGATTGTAGCTTTTTTTAAGCTTTATTAAACCGGATTCGTAGAATTGTCGTAGGTATAAATCCCGTTCGCTGCCAAAAACAACAGGATTTTTGTTGTCCAGTTCATGATGCGTTTTTTGACAATGTGAGGCCGTATGATAAGCCAGGTTTTTGTTTTTTACTGCGGAAACGTGTTCATTTATGCGTTTTTCCAGACATCGTTTGGTCTGCCCAATATACAGGCAGCCATTGTTATAATTCCCATTCTGATTTTTACAACGTATACCGTATATTACGTCTTGCTTTTTTAATAAGCTACTTTTATTCTTAGACTTATTATTCAGGTATGTTGACGACTCATTTTTGATCGTTAACAAACATTACATAGACAATGTCCTCATGGATTTCAATAGTATAAACCCGAACATTCAATTCACACTGGAAAAAGAAAATAAGGGCATTATCCCATTCTTCGATATCCTGATTGAAACACAACAAATGACATATAAAACCAGCGTGTTTCGTAAGCCAACAGACGCGTTAATTACTATTAATTATCGGAGTTCGGTACCTAGTTGTTATAAACGTAATGCGATTCATATGGCAATGGAAAGAGCGGTTAAAATTAGCTCAAACTCAGACATTTTACATGAAGAAATAAAACATATCAAGAATGTTTTTCAAAATAATGGTTTCCCCATAGATATTCTAAATAGACACATAAAAAGGTTTTTAAATAAAATGCGCTATAAAAAAAGAAAATATATTTCTCCCATTGTAGATGGCAATGCTACAAATGTCAGCAATAATAATCACACTAAAAAACATTTTGTTTCTATAACATATGACGATAACTTGTTCAAAAGATTAAGACCGATACTGGGAAAAGCCAATATAGGTTTAGCCTCTAAACCAAAGAATACCATTAGAAACATATTAGGGAATAATAAGTCTAAGAATAAAAGTAGCTTATTAAAAAAGCAAGACATAATATACGGTATACGTTGTAAAAATCAGAATGGGAATTATAACAATGGCTGCCTGTATATTGGGCAGACCAAACGATGTCTGGAAAAACGCATAAATGAACACGTTTCCGCAGTAAAAAACAAAAACCTGGCTTATCATACGGCCTCACATTGTCAAAAAACGCATCATGAACTGGACAACAAAAATCCTGTTGTTTTTGGCAGCGAACGGGATTTATACCTACGACAATTCTACGAATCCGGTTTAATAAAGCTTAAAAAAAGCTACAATCAGGATCTCTCCACCACCAATATCCTGGAATACGGAATTTAGAAACTCCATTTCGTAAACAATCAAGAACAATAACAATACAATAACAGCAACAACAACAACAACAACAACAACAAAAAAAAAAAAATTCTACGTCCGCAGAGCTTTTACGTCCGCTTAACACTAGGGGCAATCTATGCTCAACAGAAATTCTCTTCCCTTTACCCAGAATTCCATACGGATGGTCATTCCTACAGACGAACCCGACCACGGAGGATCAAAACTTTTTTAATGCACTTGAGGAAGAACCATATCAACGTTGATGGTTTGAAACGTAGTGATAATTTTTAATTTTTAGATTGTCTTAATTGTAATGTGTTTTAAAAGTTGATTATTTAATTTTATAATACAAGCACGTTTAAAGATTTTATCATAAAATAATAGATGTTTGGTTATCAAGCTACTGTCTAACAACTTTATTTGTAAGTTTCTGGTCATAGCTTTATTGGTTTTGAAATAGATCATATTTTCTTTCTAAAATATCAAGGCAATAATAAATTTTTATGTGAACTTAATTAATTAGATATAGAGTCAGTACGCATTTAAAGGAAAGCAGTGAGATTTGGGCTAATACCAACATTTTTAAAATAAAATTAAAATAATGTTAAAAAAAATGATAGAGTCAAGAGGAAAAACTTTTTGTAGAATCCAATCTTCGTTACTAAATCATGAACCACCGCATTGTCAGATGTATTTCAATACGAAGTCTCATTTTCCTCTCTTTTTTCTACTTTTAAGAAAGGAAAGATTAAAAAATTGTATCCTAATTTCAAAATAACTAACTGTGAAGCACAAGGGTTAGATGCTTATTTTGTAAAAGAATATCTATTGATATCAATTGAAAAGAACTGATATTCAGGGAATCACTGAGTTTCTTTAGATGGAATTGTTATTGATATCACTTGTCAACACGAGTTTTGGCCCATGGAAGAGAGAAGGTATTTCTAATAGAACTTTTCACACTGCATTCAAATCTGCAGTCGGAATTTTTCCATCACCCATAGTTTTCCTGAGATGAAGTTTTTTACCTTCTTATATCACGCCCCACGTGATAATTTTCATGAACCCCCAGGGAGCATTTTCACCAAGACAAATCTGCCATGGAAAAGAGATACCAGGGACAGTGGAGTTCAACAATGCTTTTTGATTACTGCTGGACGCGCAAGAGAATGTTCCAGATGCCAGATACAAAAGAAAATCAGCAATTCTCACATTTTTTAGGTAAGAATAATACAGTCCGACCACGAAATCTTGACGATTGGAAGGAACCCACGTGATTATGGCGTATCTTTTTTTCAGACAATCACAAACAAGCGCGCCTCAAATCACAGGGCTTTAAAAATATATAACATTTAATAGAAATACATGAAATTTAAATAATACATTTTGAATCTTACATTGAAAGCAGTCAATCAATAAATAAAGTAAAGCATTTCCTTTAAACATCATAAAAACTATTCTTTGTTTTGTTTTATAGCTGTAACTAACATCCTTCGGAACCTTGAGAGAGGCTAGTGCTGACGTCATGGGTCTCTGGAATTTTTGCAGCCGTCAAGATATCGTGGTTGGTCTGTAGTATCATGAATGTATGTAAATACATATTTCTTCAAAATTTAACCTGGGTGTCACAAAAAAAAGCCGTGCGTGGTGGAGAAGAACTAGTTATTTATTTGAATTCAGCTTGAAAAGTTCTAATATTATCAGGTACTTTCCCTCGTGTGCCAAAAAAAAAAAAAAAAGGTTCATTTTGTTTCCCAGTATATCCGTTCCCAACGGTAACATGAAGCTTCAAACATTTATATCTATGGTCGACCGCGGGAAAAAAAATCTAATCAAACTCACAAGGAAATGTGATCATAGAAGCAATCTCAAGCAAATTTCACGCTGGCTCACTTCTGATTTGCTCTTCTGCATTAACCTAAATCAAACTTTTCAATACGAATTCAGTAACTCAAAAGCTGAAAGAATTTCGAGACATAAGCTGGATTCAATTTGCAAAAACATGACAAATTAAATCTATTGTGAGCAATCTCTAATTTGAAATTGATCTTAAATTCATAAGAATAATTTACTGATAATATGATTACTGATCCTGTAACTTATTTTAACCCTTCAGTATTTATTTTCTAACTGTTTGGTTGTTGATTTCCACAACGATATCAGGACAAGTGATGGAGTTATTGGGTAAAGATATGACTTGTTTCTTTTCTTTCCTTAACAAGAAAGAAAAACTATTAAGATTATCGTCTTTGTAACCTCAAACTGCAGATGGAAATTTGAAGTTCGAACACAAGTAATTCATAAAAGTTCAGTTGATTAAAATTTTAAAATTATCTCTGAAATAGGATTCAAAAATTGAAGAAATAACATTATCTTATTAAGTCTAGCATCTTGTTGTTGATGATAGCTTTGAACGATTTGCTTTCCTTTCAGCAAAAACTGCTCCAAAAAAGCTAATTCTGAAATTGTTGAGAAAATTGGATATCTGAATAAATTAAACGACAACGGGAAATAAAGTGATTTTTTTTAAATACGTACAATTTTTAAGGCTATTAATTGCGAACAATAAGATTTAGTTTTGTTGATCATATTTCTTTTTTAATTTCCAGAGATTAACAACATCACACAGATTGATTTTCTCGTTTCTTTGGCTTTTTTTCTTTTCTAAATAAACAGAAATGTGTCTTATTTAGTGTAACCAGCAGATGTAAGACGATATAGGAAGGATAGTAAAATACCTTTTAGTTATCCGAATACTTCTGATGTATGAAAAAACAAACGAAGAGAAAAACATTTAAAAATGATTTATTAGTTTCAATAAAAGTTTCACCTGAAACTGAGGAAGGAAATATTTTTTTATTTATTTATTTTTTCCATTTTCCCTTTTGATAATCTGGTGGCATTCAGGGGAGGAGAACTGTATTGTTGTGGTTTATTTTTATTGGTTTATTTTTCAGACCCAAATTCAAAGATATTAAATTAAAAACTCTATCAATTTCATAGATATCATTTTTTTTAAATAAAAAAGATGTTTGATTGTTGTGTGGGATTACGCCAACTAATTAACTATTGTTACCTACTGCGGTATTTCTGAAAACTTCATCACTTATTAACTTGAATGATTCTGCTGTTACTGGCTAATAATTATAGAAGAAAAGCAAACTATTTGCAAAGTCTGCGTCTTCTTCCCACAGCCCAATTACAACCGTTTGCTCTCGAAGCAAGAAATCCTGAGTTGTTTTTTTTTTTTTACTTCTTCTATCGTCTGTTCCTAGACTTGTGTTACTTTCAGGTGGCTTTTATTGTGTATTCCTATGTTGCATAAGTATCTCTAGTAAGGATGACCTTGGAGAGGTTCTCTCACCAAGCAAATACCCTTGCCGTCTTTCCTTTGCCGACCCAAATTTGCTTCTCATCCAGGTCATTCGGTAGAGGGAACGGTTCATTCAAAAGATGCCGGCGCCCCCTATCGTCAAAGGTCCGACAGCACGGAGAATTAATACTAACCTCAAACTTCATTAAGTTTTTTCGCCATTGATTTTAGACAGCAGGCGACTTGTCACGAAAAGCGTGGAGAATCAAACTACAATAATTTAACATGGACGAAATTAATATTCGCTGGATTTCACCGCAGGAAATGTCATCGATTGAAGTTTAATAACAGCGATTCAAAACATTTCCACTAAAGATGATTTATTAAAGAAAATCTTTAAACCTAAGATAAGATCTTGGCGCAAGAAAACTAAAATGGTTTTTTTGATTAAATTCTGCTTAATAAACTATCTTTATAAAAATGATTGAAACTGTCATTATAATTCAGTTAAAATATAATAACTCCAGCGTTTTTCAAATTAGATGGAATTTCTTATAATAATATCCATAATTTAGAACATATTGTTGTGATTTCTACGGTGCTAATGATAATTTTTATCTATAATTTTTATGATCTCTTATGAATATTTTGTACAACATATTTTATGAAATCTTCTATATACCATGGACACATTTAAAAAAAAAAAGTAATTGTTTTCAGTAGAATAAAAAAGTAGCTTTCAACTTATTTTCATAATAAAGTTATAAATTCCCTAATTTATTTGCATTACATTTTAAACATGTTCCTATTGAAAAATTGACGAGATTAGTTCTTCTTTTAATTTACTTTAAAATTCCTAAGTTTAATGCATTCATCTAAAAACAAAAATTTAATTCATTGAAAAATGAATTAAAATTGAATTACGGAATTAAATGCACACAACTATGTATACTGATGTTCTAATAATTCCTTTTTTTAAAAGGTCAGTGTAAATAAATATAACTATAAATATATGAATCAATTAATTTCCTTACGTACTTCATATGGATTTATATTTACATTTAGGTAACTTTACTTTCTTATAAGGTCAACCTTATGCCAGTAATGCTCTTTGAAATAGCTGACAATATGTATTACGAATCGTTCATATCTAAACATTTTTTTTCTTCCAGAATTCTCTTAAATTGTCTATTTATCCATCTTAGATAGAATCGTGTTTTTATGATTATGAATTTTTATTAAAATTCTTTCTATTTTTTTTTCCCGCATCCATTTTTTTCGCACGCTAGCGAAGACACACATTGTTGAGAGGAATTGCCTGCAAAACAAATCCATTATAAATGTATAAGCATTAGATCTCTGTATATCAAACAGTGGTAAGCCGAAGGGAAAGCGCTTCATGAGCGTTGGAAATCTTTACTAGATCCGAAAAAAAAATATCCCCATAGAATTAATAATCGTCATTCAAAATATCTGGGCTAACTGGAGACGTTAAGTTGCAAACATTTTCTTGTTTTTCAAACTAGTTATCGGTTGTAATAAATATCCACAAAAAATAAAATATATACATATAAGTTTAATAACCGACAGTAGCTAACAATTAAATACAAGAAATTGTTTATCAACACAGAGATTGTAATGAAGATTTTATTAGTTGACGAGAATATTTTTTTATGGCGTAATGAATCCTCACTTTATTGACAGTGATATTCATCTAGCCTTCAGGGTTTGGATAAGTTAAGAGGAAAAAGGTGTCAGAAATGAGAAGTAAATGTCTTCTCAAATAACCAATGTATAAATTAAGGGAAAACCAATTAAGACAAAAAGAAATTACGTTTCAAAGAGGAATAAAATAGATAAGTTAAGCGTTAACAATCCAGTAAAGAAAAAGCTCTGTAACCCTATTGTCCTTTCTCTAAATAAAAATAATGCAAATAATCTCTGAATTAAAGCTGAGTGTTTGCTAAGAAAACAGATTTCATTCGCTGCCCATGCTTTTAAAATTTTCAATTTTTATTTTCTCTGTTATGCAGTCGAATGCGAAAAAATGTCCTTAACGTCTAACTTCAGTACAAAGATCGATGCCAGGCTTTTTACTGTCTAAGAGAATTCAAGAGAAATTCACATTTTTGTTTTCTCCTTTTATTGTTTGCTTCTAATATCTAAGAAACTATACTGCAAAAGCACATCATAAGTAGGTATATCTTTGATTTTTTTAAAAAAATCTTATCGTTTATTTCCCCTCCAATTCTAACGTTTGTTTGCTTGTATGTGTGTGTGTGTGTTTGTTTTTGTTATTTTGTTTTTAAATATGATCCTGTTTATGTAGGTATATATTCTGCTTATGGTTTTTATGTATCGAATTAAATCTACCAAGTCATTGTTATGATGACCAAAACAAGCGACAGAACAATGAAAGACAACAAAAAAAAAATTCTAATAAGCCCTTTTCATCAAAACGTAATTTTTTTTTAGTTTTGTAATTTTTAGAAAGGATTTCCATGACTTGACAGATTAAGCACTTCGAGAAACATTGATAACAAGTGTTTGTTGTTGATTTTATGTGATTTTACGTCATTTATGTGAGCACATGTGACTTCGATGAAGTAACGAAGTCACGTTGAATTTTGACTTCATTGACATTAATTTAATTTACATCGATGAGTTGGAATAATCAGAAATGTTGTCCCAGTATCCATGAGGAAACAGGTACCAATTATTTCGGAATGGCTTGGCAGCAAAGGACTCAATTTGTCACCATTTTCTGAATTTATTTATCTGTGCTGATTTATTAATAAGTAATAAATGCATAACTTGTTTGCAAGCATGTTTTTATTCGGACATTTCTCTTAGCTTTTGCAAACTTTCGCTAATAAAAGAAATCCCAAGTTTTTGGGAAGAAAATTAATCCGTGTAAATCACACCGGAGATTTTCAAATTTTCTTTGTCCATCGCTATTTCATTCCTTTTACAACATGTGAATTTCATTGATTGCGTTATGAAAGTTGAAATGTTAAGTAGTGATAAATTGACAGTTGTAACAATCTCAAATTATGTACTGCAACTCAAAGTCACGTTCAAAAAAGAAAAAACAAATGTTTAAAAATAAATAAACAAAGATGATCTTTGGAAATAAACTCCAAACGAAATATTTTATTTGTTTTAATCTAAACTCTTAAAGTTACCTGGAAAATAATTAATTTGGTTGTATCTAATCAAGATTGTAAAAAAACAAAAAAACAAAAAAATAAATAATACAATAATACAAATAATAAAGGTGAATTTAAATTATTCATTAGTGCAGAGCTTCTAAGCCAGTGTGCCGCACCGTCCTGGTATACAATGAAGATGGACATGTTGTACCGCAAGAAAATGTTATAGTGCATTTGTAACTTCACACTCAATCAATTATTCTAATCTAGACTGAATTCTAGACATCAAATAATATGGACAACCACACAAATTTCAAGTACATTCTATTTTTTTCTAATAATGAAAGTTAATGAAATATTATTTGTATTCAAATCATCTACAAAAAATATTTCTGATTATCTTTAAATTTTAGAATAGAGTATAATAGTCACTTGTAATAAATAGATGTTTTTCAAAGGATTCTATTATAGCAATAAAAACAATGAAAAAGTTCGGTTTTAGGAACAGGGTTTGATTTGCCGCGGGATTCACAATACAAAAGTTTGCCGTGAAGCGAAAAAGATTGAAATGCACTGCATCAGAATAAGTATTAAAAATATATTAAATTACTACAGGATATGTAGAAATCGTAGCTGTATTTTAAAAATACTGTACATTAGAAAAGTCAATTTTAATTCAATGTTACTTAATTCACAATCTTTATCCCTTTTACTGTTGGATACACGAAGTGGTTTAGAAATATACATAGACCGACTCCTTAAATATTCCTAAATCTTTATGTTTACTTGTTTACGTTTCTGGAAAGTCAATTTGTACTTCTCAATTTCAGACTTAAAATGGATCATTTCTAGTTCAGTTTTAAACTGTGTATCTTTTGAGTTGTTCACTTACGGATCATCTACAGGTTGTCCCATAAGTGTGAACCCATAGGGTATAATGCGGCGTAGCATTACATTCTATTGAAACCAGGTTGAAAATCCTCTTCTGGAGCATTGTAAAGTATGTAAAATTCAAGGAAAGGGGATCCGTGATAGACAAACCTAGTAATGGGCCACCGAGGACATCAACAGATGAACAGACAACTTCTGATATCCTGGAAGCGTTCTCTAAGAAGTCCCTCCGCAGATTATCCGCAGAGACAAAGGTCCATATACCGTATTCTGAAAATATATAAATGGTATCTGTACAAGATCTACATTAAGTTATGATATTCCCGATCGGAGAGTCGAATTCTGGGATTGGGCTCTGCAACAATGCGAGATTAATCCCACTTTTAAGTTTACTTTTCCGTAAACGGGGAGGTGAATAAGCAAAACACATGTTACTGGTCACCACAAAACCTCCATTAGATGCAGGCTTCCGAGGCACAAGGTGACGATCATCTCATGATCTGGTATGGGATATGGAATGATCGAATTATCAGTCCCTCCCTTTTTTTCAGGAGACTGACGGGACAGACTTACTTGACAATGCTCCAGGAGAAAGAATTACCATCAATCTTAAACCCAGAAGGCGATTTCACAACTTCCAGACTTCTGGGTCACCCTGTAGCATTAATGGACTTCAATGTTATTAAGAGCATGGAGAACGTAACTTCAGTGATCTAACCAAATGTATAGTTAACAACGTCTAAGTGATATTCAAATGTACAACTAATAAAAATTGATTTCCAAGTTACTGATTGACCGAAGCATCGATATAACAAACAGTAAAAAAAATGAATTTCAGAAAATACAAATGAATGAATAAACTTCTAGCAAACTGATAGAGCACGAAATTTACTTCCAAAGAGATAGGCTATTATCGTCTTGGAAGCAGGGGCGCCGTTTGGCTAGGGCAAGTGGGGCGATGGGATCCCCAAATTCACAATATGAACCTATAATGAATAATAAAGCTGAGCTGAGTTCGATTGAGAACGCGATTTTGCCCCGGGCCCCAAATTAAAATTGGACCCCTAACGGCGTCTCTGCTTGGAAGATAATACTATGAATTAATTTGAGAAATTTTGTCAGCTTTTGATAAACATAAGAAGAAAAAAAAAATTAATTTATTTTCTTGCTGATTTTCTCAGCTCAACTTCAACCATATCATTCCTTTCCTTCATTTTTTAGATTTTAAAATATTAATTTAATTATTGTCCTCAAAATGAAAGATGACCGGCGGAAGTTTGAACTGCGCAGCCCTTCCGGTAGCTGATCAATTATGTTTTCCTGTCACAATGGACGACAGAGTCTGTTTTCACTGAGAAAGACATGTTGCCAAATTAAAACTTCTCTCGACTATTTACCGTTATTTCAATACCAGTTGCTAACAATAAGTATTTATATAAATAAATAAATATATATTATTTATAAATACAATGCTCTTTTGCAAAGTAACAAGCCTTTACCGTAATGGCGACGTCCTGTGATAAACTCATACGGAAGTGCCTGACCAGAGTAATCGATGATACATGCGCAGATCTCACAAAAACAGGGCGGCCATCATCATTGGGAGGACAATAATTGCATATCTTTTGGGTTCTCAATTAATAGATATCTTCCCTTTTTTATCTGACTAAAAACTCTACACAGGAAGTGCATCCACATACCAGCATACTTTCCAATGACAGATGTATCAGTGCTTAGGGGAGAAATTCAGGTAAGTTTATGAGGCATTTCCGGGAATTTAAAACCTTTGAATTTTTTCATTCTTCAAAAATTAGAAATCTGTGAATTCTTTATTTTATTACTTGCAACCATCAAAACACACTATATGATGTTAAAAATATTTAAAAAACATTTAAAAGCTTACTGATATGATGTTTCGAGGCTCCTTTACATCGAGACCCCTTCCTCAAGTTCATCGGAGCACCAATTTATTCAGTTTCATCTGCCGTGGATTCGTCAAATTCCTTCCTTATTTTAGGCTATATTTAAGAATAAATAAATTCAAATATTCGCTAAAATAAACTGATTTCTCGCTTAATTATTAAACTTAAAAAAAAAATATGAACGCTGTATAATAAATAAAGCATTTTATTGACGAAAGCTTGAAAAACATTTTTAAATTTTTTCTTTTAATTTTAAAATTTTAAATAAAAATGTTTAAATTTTTAAATTTCATTTTAATTGAAGTATTATTTAATTTCCTTAATGTTTATGAACTTTTGTTTGAAAGTTTTCAAAAACAAATAGGTAATGTTTTTTTATTTATTTATTTATTTTAACAGGTGACATTAAGAAATTTTGAATTTAAAAGACACAGACAACGGTACTGGCCATTTCTTTATTCTGAAAAATTCAGTTATTGTGATTGGACAAAACTTAAAATTACAGGGTAGTCCATAGATCAGTCATTAGAACAATTCAGTTATATGTTAGGTTAGATTTTAGAGTGCGTCCGTAAGCCGAAGCAACGTATCTTTTTTTCACATATCAATGTGCAAAACGCTCTGCGATCGTCATATGAGTAAGGTAACTGCGTGACTGAGATGCTAATGTAGGTATGCCTTACAACTTTTGCCTTAAATTCTTAGTTTCTAGTTTAATTACAAGAAAACATAAATGTTAAGAGCACTTTTCATTAAATTACACCTAGACTACTCACTGAGAAAACTACAATGACAAGCCAATATAGTAATAGGCTTACTTTTTGAGATATGTATAACAAATTATGAAATACTTATGATTAATATTGTATTTATCTCTTAAAATAAACTTAAGTTACAAAATTTATATTTGGTTTAAGTAAAACAAATATTAAGTTTTTGAATTTCCTTTCAAACGGAAGCGAATTTTATATTATATTTTATGTTATATTTTTATGTCTTAATTGCAGTATCTTTGTCTGCATGGTAATATATTTGTCTAAACATGATATACATTCAAACATTAGAACATTCAAATATTTAAATTTCCTTATTTATTTAAATTATTAAAACAGAAAAATGTCTTTAAATAGAAACGTATTGTACCAATTAATTATTACTAAAATAGTGTAAAAAGGAAAAAAAAATCGTCTTCAAAGTTATAAGACTTGCAATGTATAATTGTTTACATTACGAATTTATTGTTCATTTGTTTATTGTTACGAAGCACAAACCAAGAAATTGGACAAAGACAAACGTGATCTAAATACCTTTTTTTTTTTTTTTTTTTTAAGTTTTTTTTTTTTAAGGGTTTTTTTTTTTCATGATTGAAGGAGAGCTAACGTCTGGTAACGTAACTTCTCTTGTAACGCAATTGCATTTGTCTCTCTTAGCGTCTTTCGTTTGACTCCGCAGTGGAAAACCATGACTGATCAACAAACTGGCTTTTAAAGTGGATTCCGCATCAAAAAAAATTTGTTAACCCTGTTAAAAAAAAAAAAAAGAAATTCTCTTTGGCCACACACTGGGATCAAAATTGGTCACTCAATTTCCAATTGCACAAAAAAAAAAAAAAAAGAAAGGGGAAGAATGAAGTTTTAACAAAGCTAATTAAATCTATTGTGTGAAGGTTCAATATATCGGAGAGAAAAGCTGTTAGCGGTTTTTGAAACAGTTTCTTGTTTTAATAATCCTATTTTAATAATCGTCTACATTTGTTTGTGTAAGTTTTCACTTCAGTAAGTAACTTCTGATTCAGTTTACACTTCAATACATTTTCAAACAACATAATTTGTGATGAGTCATTATTTGAACATCTTATGTACGGACTGGTAATTTCAAGAGGAATACAGAAGATGGTGGAATCATGCACCTGATGACCCAGCTAGGGATTTTTGGAAGTAAAAGTTCCAAAATGATTCAGACTGGTTTCATTGACATCAAAATTTAACTGTTCTAAAGTTGAGGCAGATTTTATTGTTATCAGTTTCTCTGAATTGAAAGTAACATGGAAATTTGTCAAAATAACCAAACAACTTACGAATATTTGTAAACTGTAGTATCATTCCGTTAAAGAATTTTAAATTTAAGTTTATGCTTTATGAAATCAATTTTTGGTAATGATTGGTAAATTACGCAGCAAAACAAGGTGGTATCTTTATTATCTATCCTTGAAATGACTATGGTCGCAATTCGCGCTCATAATCGAACAGTTCAGAATTGCTTCCTCAGTGTCAACAAAAGTTCGTTGATAAAAACAAGATGCGATGATTCTACTTTTAAACAAGTTTGTCTTTTGTGTAATCCTAATTTTTGCAAGTTCTAATGTCTTATCAGGGGTTCCGATTGTAGTGTAAATTAAATCTTTAAAAAAATGATGTAATTTCGTTGATAGTAACGCTTTTACGCTAACTTATGTGTGAATAAATAGTTAGATATTTTCATATTAACTAATGTTAGTGAATTAGGGAGAGGACATTAATTTCTCACCGATATTAAAGGGAGAGCCACTGATAGTGAACCACTGCTTTGCAGAATTAACTTACATAATATTATTATTCAAAATTAATCACTGTTTAAATAGAAATAAAAAGTAAACAGTGATTATTCTATTTAAACCTAAATTATTAAAGAAAGCATTTTCAGGTAAATTTTAATTCAACATTCCTACAATGATTTTTTTGGTTTAATTTTGTTCCATCTTCTGTTTGGAGGTGCATTGTTTTACTTATTTATTTTTTTCCCAAGGTATTTTTTTTTTCAATCATGATCAATATTTATTAGGCTGTAAATCGGAATTAAGTATTAAAAAAAAATAGGATTAAGGCAGCCAGATTAGGATTATGAGGAAGGGGGAAAAAATTAAGGGTCAGGAAAGAGCAATAAGGAGGTGAAATAAGATACAGCCGTTCATTGGATTGAGGTGCGAGGCACATAAAAATCACATCACCAAGTGACTCGCTCCTTATTACTTGGCGCGATCGTATAATCAGACGACCCACGACCGGGTAATCATGTCTCTGTCACTGTCATTAGATCTATTATAAATTTCCTCGCTTTCAGATTGAAGTTCTTATTAGGTGTCATTTCTTTCACTCACTAGAATTTAAGTCCCATTTACAACCCTTAAGAATTGCTCTTACCACGAATATTAAATTATAAAAAATGCATTATTTGCTGAATTAAATTTATATTTGGTGGAATTGAAATGGCAGCCCTTAGAGTTTGTAGAATGCAGTGCATTTGTTTTACTTAAAAGTAAATTAATTTTCAGGAAATTGAGGAGTTAAAATATTTTATTACAATAACTTGTTGAAGGTAATCCAGACGTGATCTGGATTAGCTAAAGATAAAGTTCAAATTCTGGGTAAGATATGAGTATTTCTTCATTTTCACCTGGAGATATCACCTGGATATCTCCATATCTACCTGGATATCACCTGGAAAAGCCCTGCTGAAGTCTTTCTTCGAATTTTACTTCGTTTATTATTCTACCCTGAAAAGGTAGAGGAAATCATTTGTGTTATTTTCCCTTCCAAATCCAAGCACACCCCAATAATATTGTGAGAACAACTGGTGCTAATAAATGTATATTTCCCTGTACTCCTGCTCTGTATATGACAATACAGGAATTAATATCGTCGCTGTTATATCAAAATGTCATATGTCAAAATCTACACTTTTCAGTAGATAAAAAAAGCTTCTGTTTCCATTTTGTATTAACCCTAAATACTTGATACCATATTTTTAAACTTTGGTTGGCACATCATGCAATATGTAAGTACTGGTTTTAACAAATTTCTTGTTGTAGTGCATTGTTATCTATCACCTGATCACAGTATACAACAATTTGAGAGCAGATGTAGCTAACAAATACAAGTGTTTTTCCTCAATAAAAATTTTTTGGTAATTTTGACATACGACATTTTGATATAACAGTGACGATATAAGAGAAGTAAATTACAAATTCATGAGAATATTATGAAAAGAAGTAATTCAAGGTTATTTCCGATCAATTTAGTTAGTTTGATAGTTAATTCAGCTTGAAATTTTAAACTTTTAAGCAGATTCTAAATGGACTTTTGGATTTAAATATCATTTTTGTTCTTTCCATCCACTTTTATGACTCTAGTGGCAAAACCACAACGTATTAGCAATTCAAGTGTCCCGACACTCCACCTAAAATATAAAATGCAACTTTAGGGATAAAGATATCTATTTTTGCAGTTGTTACAAGTTTTTTAAATTTTTTTCTTGAGTTCTTAAAATGAAAACCAACTGAAAATTTGAGAAGCTAAGTTTCTTTGCTTAAGAAACGTCAGAGATGTTATTGTAATATCTGCTGTTTAAATAAATGATAATGTCATTTCAAACTAAAAAATTCCAAACTTTGTTATTTCCATGTTCACGTGTTTAAATTTACAGGGAAATATCATTATTAACATTTCTAAGAAATTAACTCCTTTGCTTTTTTTTTTAAGAAAAACGAAACAAAAAAAAATATTGGAAATGTATTTTAGTAATATTAAAATAATTGTTAAACGCTAAATTTAGAGATTTTATTGGTTAATATGGAGAAGATAATATACCGGTAGATAATTTTGAAGAAAATAAGAAAATTAAACTAGAAAAATTAAATTTTCAAATAAGAAAATCTTTAATTAAATCAACTATAAATCGATGAATTAAACGGCGTCGTAGAAATAAGCAATCGTTATTAAAAATACGATGAACTAATATAATAAATAATAATGAAAATAAATTCAGTCGCAGTAGTTTAGTAAAAGACTGATTTTTATAAGTCAAATTTAGCTTTAGATTGATTGGTTTGATCTTTAATTAAAGAAGTCTAATTTAAAAAACTAATTGAACTAAAGAATAACGTTGTGAAGATAAATAATCGATTAGGGAATCAACATAAAATTTGTAACTGTTAAATCAATTAATTTAGAATGTTACATTATATTCAGTTTAGATATAGAAATCTTAAGTGATAGAATTATTTGCTTATGTAATAATGGTAGTAATAATTAATGGTAGCAATAAAAACATAAATAAACATTAGAAGCACTATGTTTATTTATGTTTTTATTCTGAGACACACACAATGCATCCCGATACGAGTTTTCCAATTTTTAACCTATATTGATATTTGTCATCGCATTTTTTTATTTCTTTTGAGAATTTCAGACAACTCAGACTTTTTATTTGAATATTGTTACGAAATCCAGATACGAAACAATAATGGATCATGATAAATAATTAATGAAAACGAAGACTTTATCCTTTTAATTCATCGACACAGTCCATAAAAGTCGCACTGAATCATGCGAAACGACTGCAGCTAAATTCCAATAGTCGCTTCAATGGTTCTTAGAGAAATCTGATCGAATTAAAAAAAAAAAAAAAAACCGATTAAACAAATAACAAAATATTAATATAAATGTAACAACTCTTATGCTTTTTAAATAAAAAATAAATACGTAATTTCTCATTAAAGGCGTGTCAGAGGCCACTTGATATGAAAAAATAAATTAAAAGAATTTTTAGTTTGTTTGTTTTTTTCTTCTTTTTTTCTCGGTTAGTTAATTTATGGCTTTAATCAATTTCAAATTTTCTTTATAAAATTTAACGTGCGGTAATATCTTTAACTCAGCACAAATAATTCCATACCTAACTATTTAAAATCGAATATACATTTACAATTAAAAATTAAAATTACACATACGGAACAGGTTTCTTTAGTGAGTTGCTCAATTTCATCAGGCGAATTACAAATTACATATATGTCATATCTTATAAATGTTGAATCAAAATTAAAATAAAACGTAATACAAGCGACGTCATGATGATACCTGAGACAAGTTTGGACACGTATGTAATTTGCAAATCGCCTGATGAAATTGGCGAAATCACCAAAGAAACCTGTTGCGTGTGTATAAAATTTTTAATTGTAAATCTATGTTCAATTTTAAATAACTAAGTGTTGAATTATGTGTGCTGAGTTGAAATTTTCTTTCATTTATTTAATTATTTATTATTTACTAACTTATTTATGAGTTAAACATATACATTTTATAATAAAGAAGTAAAAATTGATGCTGTTGAACAAACACACAAAATAAATATTACAGATTGTGGTAATACCTCTGCAGAAGGTAAGTCCTCTGGCAATTCCCTACTTGTTTTTCTTACATTCTCGTCTTTTTTCGATTAATTATCGAAGATGGAATTGAAGTGATCGCATTATAGGATTATCATTAGGGAAAGAACTAACCCCGTTCGATTAGTTCTCAAACAAAAAAACGACAAAAAGTAGAGCGAAAAAATTTTTAATTTTTTTTTTTCCTCTTTAATGTTGCCATGAATTTCTTATTGATTATTACTGAGTTAAAAATCTGAATTTCAACATTCGCACTATTTTTTTAATACATGATTTTAATTCAAAGCAATAAACTTTTTTGAGAAATTGTAAAGGTAAAAGTAAACGTAAAAATAAAAACTTGGCTACACTTTTACTTTTTTACTTTACTTTGTAAATATTTTACTTCACTTTATAAATAAATTGAAATTTAAATTATTTTACAATTTTTTTTCAGAAAAAAAATAAATAAAAGAAAAGAGTAGAATAGAAGAAAAGAAAAGAGAATAAAAAATAAAATAAAATAAAAAAAAAAATAAAAAATAAAATAAAAACATGGCTTTTTTAAAAAAAATTAATCTTCTAAATACATTTATATTATTATTTATTATTCGTCAGTTTCTTAAATAATCTCATTTAAATTTTTAATAAATTTAATGTATCGTACATAACAGGATGGGAGTTAGAATAGAAACTTTATATTTACGAAATCTAATCTTTGTTTTTTTAGTTAATGGAATTTCAGGACAACGCCTTTTCGACGTTATTATCTCTCTTCAGTTGGCGTCTTTAAATGATCAAGAGAAGAGAGATTAAAATGTAATTATTTTGTACTTTCAAAACTTTATATTGAATGTTAGTTTTAGTTAATGAATTACTCTTATATTAATTATTATTAATTGGTGATCTGGTGGCAGGATGTTTTATGACTATTTATAATTAATTCTTCTTTTTTTACATTTAGAAATAAATGGTGTTTCCCATTTTCTTTGGAATTACTATTAATGTGAATAAAGTCTAATACAGGGTGTCTCAAAATAATGTATTAACACTTCGATAGTTAGTACATCAAAGTGTTAGTAAATTTTTTTGAGACACCTTATATTAAGTGAATCTGATTTGTAGATCAATGGATGAATGATTTCAGATGATAAAGAATCACCTTAAAAAGTCCCTTAAACTCAGAAGACGAAATACTAATTCTTTTGGATTCTACACTCCTTGTTCGCATTTGCCAGAGATGAGTATTTTCAGTTTTAAGCTTTTTTTCAGTTTTAAACTCAGAATTCTACTTGTATTTTCAGATGTTAACGGTAGTATTTACATAAAGTATTTACTTTTTTTTTGTAGGGTATATTTTTGTTGTAACACTATGTATCAAAAAGAGAGGCCCTACTCTAATATTTAACCACAGTAAAGTGATGCGAAAAATCACAATAACCGTGCTGCGGATACGAAGAGACCCAACTTCTGACCCACTTCCCCACAAGTTTTGTTTCATGGACTTGGGCCCTTTTTGGAATCCGAGATTCAATTATAAATATTTATTTTCCCAGATAAGACATTGATCGAAAAATGAGAAAAAAACAACTTAATAATATAAATTTTGAGTACAATATTTACCATTTGTATCAGAATAAGTAACATCTTAGAATTTACATTTTAAAGCACTGTGGTCTTACCTAATCATCTTTTTCTTTAAAAAGAACGTAGTGTTGTTATGTGAATTGCATACAGAAATATCTGACAGTGTTGCTGCCTCAATTCATTGCAGACAAGTTGCTGCGAAAAAAAAAAACAACTTTTGATAAAACGACTCCCTGCTGTGTGACGAAAAGGACAGCTATCAAATCATTACGATACTCTAAGTTATGGAGATTAAAATCATTCTCATTAAAATCTCCATGATATTTTAATGTATTGTTTGTTGACGAGATTGGTGATTACTTCTTAATTAAATAATAGAACCACTTTTTATGTCTGCTGTAAATCATACACATATATTAATTACAATGTAATTAAAAAAAGCATTCTCACAATGGGACAAAAG
>JAFIDM010012231.1:91238315-91259077 GCA_023159025.1 Thereuonema tuberculata
CTACAGCAGTATCACAGAAAGATTTGTGTTGTGTTATTCCTGAAATCTCAGCAGTAAATTATATTTTTACTAGGTAAGCTTTCGTTTTAACCAATACAAAGATATTTATCCAAATATAAACTTAACATAAAGCTATAAATTTTTAAGAAAAAGGGAAAAAAATTTCTGTGGAAGCCAATTGATTTTCTCTTAACTATTCTTTAAAAGATTCCATTAATCATATTAGAAACGGCCTATTCTCAATCTCATTAACATTTATAAATTATTATTATAATAATAAATTACAAATCACTTTTATAAATTATTTATTATGGATTACATAAATCTATTTCTGTCTGATTACATTTTGTAAAAAAGAAAAACTCAAAAAAACCCAACTGATATGGATAAAATTTTTGGGAGATGTTTATAATACATAAAGCTTTCGTAAGCGTAAAACCGTGCAGTCCTAAGCAAAAATTATCTTTTGAAATACGAGTAAACAAAGTTAAAGTAACAATCCATTAACAGTTCATGATATCTATTACAATTTTTAATTAATATAAGCATTTTCAGTCGTCTTCTAAGATTAATATTTTTTTTTTGAATTAGTTACAAACAACGAAAAATTGGAAAATTAAAAGCTTATTTCTTTCTAGTCTTAGCACATGCGGTATGACATTCAGTTTAAACGCAACCAATGAACAACTCGTAGTGTAAAAAAAAAGCAAGAAGTAGCTGACCAATAAAGAGCAAGAGCTTACACTGTACATTTCACCAACATACAACAAAAGATAGCACACAAAAATCGTTAAGAGATAAGAATTAGCGTACGGTAAGAGGCGCACCAACATAAAGCACATGTAATATAATTAAACAACAGAAAGCAAGAAATAGACCATACAACCAGAACGAGGAAAGATAATACACTAAAGAACATGCAACCAATAAAAGACAGTAAACGCATCAAAATGAATCAGGATGATTCTGGGTGGTGGTGGGGAGTTTGCTAACCCACGGGAAGTGAGATAAGATATGCAATTAACAAATGGTAAGCAATAGCACCAATAATCAACGTCTAGTTTTGATATACAACTGTAAGTTCGAAACTATAAAGATATCATTACTTATAAGCTACAATTTTTTTTTCTTCTTTTCACTAAGGAAGAAACCACGTACACAAAGCCAATATTATTCTCAAACTATCTGGTTACTCTAAAGGAAAATTTTAATCTCGTTTGATGGAAGTTTCATAAACATTCAGAAGTTTAGGCAGATTTCTCAATTGCTTCTTTAAGAAAAAACCATGTGTTTCAGATTGTTTCAATTACGCTTAGTAAAGACTTCTTAAAGCAAGAATGCATTGAATCTTAAGCTATTTTTTACATTTTGAATTGAATTATAGATTACAGTAAACCATGCTTCAAGTGTCGTAATTCAAGAATCTAAAACATTAAGAAATTTAAATATTGGAATAACAATAAACTTTGTCGCAAAATTAATTTTGACTGAAAAAAACTTAGTGAACTAACTGTAAAGTTTTAAAGACTGTCAAGAAACAATTTTCTCAATTGAAAAGCGAAGAAAGCAATCTATATATTTCCCTTTATAAATCTCTCCGTTGAAAGGTAGCTTATCAGAAGCCATTACTGTATGTGACCAGGAAGCATTTCTTCAGTCGAGCGATAATGCTAAGTACTTCACTATTAAAAACTATTTGACGAAAATGATGTTGAAACCTCACGCTTCATGTTCACAAGAATAGCAGCAATAAACTGAATGTTTCCTGAAATTTCTGAAAAGTTAATAAGCGTAAAGAGTGCAAAAGGTATTTCAAGTTAGATTTTACAAATGGACAGTCTCTAAATCACTTCTTATTTCCACGTTCTATTTTTTTTTTCTGTTGTCACTGAACAGCTTTTTTTTTATCAACTTTTTTTTTTGTGATCTTCGAAAGTTGGTACACCAAATGCACAATTGTTTACCTACTTCAGTTCTTCAGTGAAATAATTTAATTTTTAAATAAAATAATTAGATTTTTTTCTCATTGTTTTTATCCTCTTTCTTTAAAAATAAGTTTCAAACAAACGGTCCGTCATCATTATTATTTACAATATTTTTATGTGTGTTAAAATTTAATCAATAAAAGAATAATCATTAAACATACATTAAACTTAATAAAAATTATAAAATAAAATTATAAATTACATTAATTCAGGGAGCTTTCGGCTCATTTTTCTTGCTAATAATAATATCTTTAGACAAAATGTTAGAAAACATAAGAAAAAAAAAAAACTAGATAAGAAGAAGAATAAAAGTATCCATGCTGCTTATCCTTCTTACCCAGATATTTATAGGCAGCTTAAAAAGATATTTAAGGATATGGACATAAGAATAGGTTATTTATTGGATTATAAACTTCAATTCCCTAAACCTTATTTTGATTTGAAACAACCAGACATTAAGGTCCTGACTCAAGCAAATGCAGACGACTGCAAACCTTTTATTTCTTTTATACTGTATATTTCTTTTTCCAATGCACTTAAAATTTTGGAAATTTAAAAATGAACTTGTGAAGCATCTGGGATTCCTATTTTCTTGTTTTTGATTTTTAAAAATATATTTCAATTAGTTAAATTAAAACTCAAAAACAGTTAGGTTTTTGGGTGTTTTTGAGGTATTATTCGGTATTTTCAACTCAAAAAAATTTGGCGAATACCTGAAATGATAAAAAAAATTGTAAAATAATGTTTTATATTTAAAACATTTATCATTAGTGCAATAGTTAATTTAAAAAAAAATTAATCTCACGCATTTAAAAAAAAAACACACAATTTTTATTTTTTAAAAAATTAACTGTTATACTAATAATAAATATTTTAAATACAAAACATTATTTTACAATTTTTTTATCATTTCAGGTTTTCGTTAAATTCTTTTGAGCTGAAAATATCGAAAAATACTCAAAAAAATTGACCGCTTTTGAGTTTTAATTTAATTAATTGCAGAATATTTTAAAAATTAAAAACAAGAAAATAGAAATCCCAGATGCTTCATAAGTTCATTTTTAAATTTTCAGAAATTTGGGTCATTGGAAAAAGTAATATATAAAAGAAATAAAAGGTTTGCAGTCACCTGCATTTACTTGAGTTGGGACCTTAATACAAAAGGGTGTGTTTATTTGATTAAAAGTTTTAATCAATCATGTTTTTATATAGGGAATATTGGTAATAGATTATATGAGAGATTTGGAAATCATAGAAGTGCTATTAAAACAGCAAATACAATATCATTTACGGTTAGCAATCTTGTGTATTCGACTGGACATTGTATTATATTCAAAGAATTTCTTATTAAACTTATAAAAAAAGTAAAATAGGAAATAAAATGAGAAGTTTTTGAATCTTATTTTATTTACGCTTTATTATAGGGTTCTATAATACTTCCAAATTCTTCCATTACTTCCAAATTCTTGTATAAATAAATAAATTACTTTAGAAAATTACAGATTTCGACAAAGCATTAATAGAATTAAGAAGTCTGCAACAAAGAAGATATTGAAGATAGGAACAGGAAATTCATCAACTGACGACCCTTCTCAATAGGATGCCATTGATTAGCAAAGGACGAAGTATAAATCATTTGAAGAAGGATCAATAGGACAATGGCTAGATGATGACGGAATCTGCTGATTGACGATTCAGAGGATGACCAATGGAATCCACTTCTTTGGATGACGACTTGATGGAGTTTTTAATTGGTTAATTGTATATATAGACAAAATAATAATTTATTTATAAATAATTATTAGGTTGAAACTGAGCCGACTGTGTAAGGGCTCGAAAGCTCCTTAAGTCTAATGTGTGTTGAAGGATTATTTACTTATTGTCAGTCATCATGTTTTCTTGGAAAGTGGCAATTGGTTGAATTTTTATCCAAGTCAACAAATCTCAGATATAGAATTCGATAAAATTTTAAATAATTGTAAATGAAATTTACTTTATCTGAATTATTAGTTTTGAAGGAATGATAGTAATGTAATACTATTTTGATACTCCAAGGTAGCCTCCAAATTATTTGAAGAATTTCTTGTTATTGTAGAAATATTTGCTGAAATTTGCGTAAGTTTATCAAACGTTTGCTAGGAAATCAATTCTGTTCTGTAATTAATTAATTCTGGGAAACAAACAGAAACAGAAAATTGTTAAAATATCAAAATAACAATACACAAAATTTCAGTACAGTTCCTTAAAATCTAAACATTATAACCATTATTAAATAAGAAACAGGTTTGGGTTTTAATAATACAAATTTCATATCTTAGCTAAAGACACTTGGTCTAAAGCTTGTTTATCATCTGAAATAATTTCCAGATAACGACAGCTCCTCAATCAGGTCAACAAGACCAAAGCTTCCTTTAAGAGGTGGTGGCGTTTTCTATTTCCCTATAATAAGACCTTCTCTATCATAAAACACAGAGTCAAGCGTGTGAGGAGCAGAAGCCCCAGGAGAATATCAACTCAAAGATAGGTAATCATAGTTGACAAATTGCAGGACACAACTGGTTAAATTGACGCCTGTCGTTGCGTTGTAATCGAATTAAAAAGCCTGTTTAGTTCCTCTCCTGAACAGGTTTTGAAGTTGGACGTGATCCAAACAATGACGAAATCTTAAATGCTTCACTGAAAATAAGAGTGATTTTTTTTTTTTTTTTTTTGAAATTTGTTTATTTGACTTTTTTTTTATGAAACTTAAAGGATGAAATAATAATAATAAGAAACCGGATACGAATTCCACGAGTTAAGCAACTTAAAGATTCATGGAACTATCGCAGAGGTAAAATTTACATAAGATTCAATATCTATTAAAAATCATAAAAAATAAACTTTAAATACATTATGTATTCTATTCTTTTCTATAAAATAAAAAGACTACATCCAAGGTTTATCAAAGCAGCTACATTTTTTAAAATCTTTGGAAATGATCTACCAATAAAAAGATTTTACAAAAAGTTATAGGAATTAACTGAAAAATGTAGTTTTTCCAATAGCCTATAATAAAAAAAAGTAAATTATAAAGTCTTTCACCTTAACAAAATTTGTGATATCTAAATTATAAGAAATTAGAGAATCAAGAGTGTTTTGCACTTTTAAAAGAGGCACATTGGAATGATGAACAATAATTAAATTCAAACTTGCAATAAACAACAAACATCTCTGGGATAATCCTTGATTCGAATAGAAATCGGAAATCGGATAAAATCAAAAAATTTAAGCTAAGTTCAGAATCAAACTATAAACAAAAAGAAGTCTCTGATTAGAAAACATTTTAAGATATCAACTTATATAATTTGCTAAGTTCGTCTGTCTGTTTGTCGGTCTGTCTGTCTGTCCGTAACTCGATATAATTTTGTTACCACTGAACCGATTTTAATGAAATTTGGCATACTTACTCAGTTTTTTACGCTGATTTTGAAACTCAAAACTATTTTTGCCATAGAAGCTTCGTTCAGAAGTTAGAGCAGGATTTAGATTACACAAACGTGAGTTTTAAATGCCTTTCGGCGTTGTGAGTCAAAAATAATAATTATTCTTTAGATAAATTAAACTTTATATATGGTTGGTATTTCGTTTTTCTTTTTGGGTGGAAAATGATCCTTTAGATTAAACTCTCAGAACCTATATTACAGGTGTACAGGTAAGAAGTACACCTAAATAGGTCTGATATATATTAAAAAAAAAAAAAAATTCAAATCAAATCATCAATCGAATCAAAAATATATATATATATATACATATAAATTGGCTAAGTTCGTCTGTCTGTCTGTCTGTAACTCGATATAATTAAGCTATTAAGATAGATCCAACGGTTCTCAATGGTACCATTGAATCAAGGGTACTCAAATTGGATGAAAATATTAGTTCATTGTGTCATTCCATGTTGTTTCCATGAAATTTTATTCTTGGGAACTGACCTCGACAACTGAAATTCTAACAAAACATACGTTCAAAACCAAATAATTTTGTTACCACTGCATCCATTTTAATGAAATTTGGCATACTTACTCAGTTGTTTACGCTGATTTCGAAACTCAAAACCATTTTTGCCGTAGAAGCTTCGTTCATAAGTTAGCACAGTATTTAGATTACATTTACTTTATATTTGATAGTTGATAATAAAATGATTTTTTAGATTTTTTTATGTCTGTCAGCCGACAGGCTTTGCTGCTAGTTAGTAAATAAATAAATAAATAAATAAATAAATAAATATATTCCAGAAGTTAATAAATACTCATAAGTTTGTTCAGTGTCTGAACATTATTTCAATTTCACCAACTAAGACTAAAACAATGAACAGTTAAAAAAAAGAATAAATTTATTCTCAAGAATAAATGTTTTAACTACAAATTAACGAATAAAGGATATCCAAGAATTGTTGAGGGTAATATTAGATATCTTTAAATAAAAGACTTAAAAGTAAAAACAAACAACCACATCATAATGATAGATTTACTATCAGTAACTTAAACGATATAGTTATATATATTGTAACGGAATGAATTTTATCGCCCTGAAGCTCGCAGCAATAATAAAGTATTCAATAAATTGCTGATATTGATTTGGATACTTTTTTTGTAGCCTATTTAAAATTAGTAAAATTGCTAATGCAAATTTACTTAATTTTATAAAATGGAAACAAAAAGTCGTTTTCTTTTCTGTCTGATATTTTCTTATTAGTAGTGTAAAGAGTAGATATTCTGACAATTTATGTGTTATAATTAAATATATATCTTCGAACATTTTCAGTCTCCAACAAATTGTCATTTCAATGGTTCAGTTTCTATGGACATATTATGTTAGGATCTACTGGTAATAGATAAGCGATTTCCTTCCAAAAGGAAAGCTTGATTTAATTAATATATCTATAAAATTGATTTTAAACTATACGTACGCATATGTAGATTTAGATACAACATACTTAATTCTTTAATCTATGAGGGTTGATTCCATGTTTCTCCTCTTTTAATTCGGATCATTACCTTGTGAAGCAGACAGCAAAATAATCCATTAATTTTTTTTTCTTAATTTAGATTAAATTGTAATTTATCGCCTCAATTAAATTAGCCTATAAATGACCAAATTCTTGCAAGACAAAATAAACGCAATCCTACTCATCCAGACAACCTTGATCTCTCAAGTGTGACTGAATTAACTCATTCAACTAATTCTTACTCAATGATCCTACATTGTTTTTATTTCATTGCCTTTCGTATTTTTTCAGCGCATCTAAGTATTACATTAGAAAAAGTGTATATAATAAACTATCAAAAATTACGATTAGTTTGTTTTTAATATTTGCTTTTTCAAATTGACCAATTTCTCATTTATTAAAGATTAAGTAAAACAAAAAAAGCAGTTTTTTTTTTTAAAGAAAACAGAATTACTGAGACTCTTCCATTTCCTTTCAATGTATTATTTAGATTGTCTTGATTTCAAAATCATTTTTTCAAATTAATTGAAACGAAACCATTTTCATGTTTAAAAATTTACATCACTATGGTATTCAGTGAACCTGGATCATTCGTAATTTATTTTTTTGGGTTAAGTAGCGAACTAAACAGATTTTGCAATGAATTCGAATGTATTCGAAATTTTCTTTGCATTTGGTCTGCACGTTCACCCAATCTCAACCCTTGTAATTTTATAAATTTACAAATTTATTATAAAGTTGCATAAAGGAGAAAGGATATTGAAACAATATTGGGGTTTGAAAGTTATTTACGATTTTTCTCATTTTAAATAAAAAGCCATAGTACTAATGGCAGTTTTTATTTTCAGATTGCTGCAATTTATACTATCTTTCGAATTTTTGAACTTAGCTTTTTAAAAATACTCAAAAGAGTTCATAAAATCTCAAAAAGGATTAAAATATTTTTTTCAGGTTAATTACAATTGACGACACTAAAGGGTTATGACAATATATTAAGAAATGATCACAATCCTAAATTAATCAGACATGGAAATGCACCTAACAGCAGTTAAAGAAACTTGGTGACGAAGGATCAAATAATTACAAGCCAAAAAGGATAGGAATGTTTTCTGAACTTTTCGAGAAAACATTATCTGAAAACAATATATCTTCATTTTTCTCAGATAACGGCGGGAATCAGTTTTTGATAAGGATGCTTTTTAATTATCTGTTGTTAGAGATAGCATCACTAAAATATTCCGAGACTATGATTACCCAAAATGTATTTAATTACTTTGATTCATTCGAAAATCAAATCAATAAGGTGGTTGAATTGAACACAACAGTGTCGTGATATGCATTCGAAGCATCAAATGAACAAAAGTAAAAATCGATAGACTAAAATTTTAACAGAGACTAATTCCTGTAGTTATAATTAATCAGAAAAATGAATTCTAACCCCTTCTCAAATTTACCAACTAAAATAATAAAAAAAGTAGTAAATAAAATTAATGTTATAACAATTAAAAGTACAAAATATGAATAAACAAATCAATTAACAGGTGAAATTTTTATTGAAAAAATTAATTTTATATTTGAATTTACAATAAAAATATTATATATAATATTTAATAATAAATAGAAAAATGTTAAGGCTAATTTATTGTTTTTTCAGTAAGCCTTAGTTGAAAAGAATGTTTCAGCTTTTGTATTCAATTTATTTTAACACAGCATTATTTATGTTAATAAGATACGAAGATTGAGCTCTTACTTGAAGGAGGACATCATTATTTAAAAGCATCCAGAAGAACCAGGTAAACATCATTATTTAGTAAGCATCCAGAACAATCAGGAGGACATCATTATTTAGTAAGCACCCAGAAGAACCAGTTGGACATCATTATTTAGTAAGCACCCAGAAGAACCAGGAGGACATCATTATTTAGTAAGCATCCAGAAGAACCAGGAGGAAATAATTATTTAGTAAGCATCCAGAAGAACCAGGAGGACATCATTATTTAGTAAGCATCCAGAAGAACCAGGAGGACATCATTATTTAGTAAGCACCCAGAAGAAACAGGAGTACATCATTATTTAGCAAGCAGCCAGAAGATATAGAAGGACATCATTATTTAGTAAGAACCAAGAAGAACCAGGAGTAAATCATTATTTAGAAGCACCCAGAAGAGCCAGGAGGACAGGAGAAAGCAAAAGGATCAATCGACATTTGTTTGCTAATCTCATGTAATAGATAAGCGGACACCCTTTCAATATAGTTGGTTCACGGAGCACCAAGACTTAACTTAAAATTTAAAACCATAAAGGGCATCAATATTTATTTAAAGTTGCTCAATAAGGATCTTTAAGGTTGGAGTAGGGAGAAAAATATTTAATTTACGATTACGAATTCAACCCTGTAGCTGATTCCTCTGATCGTAAGGAAGTTGTAGGTGGGAATTACATTTTCTATTTTAGAGTCAATAGAATCTTCGTATCATGTGATTATTCCTTTTCTTTCTTTCTTTCTTTCTATTTTAACTAAAAAAGCTCTTTATATTTATCCAAGCTTGCGCGGTGTCCGCATACCAAATTAAGAACCGCTATAATAGACTATCGATTCAGAATTTTGTAAAGTTCACTTTTTTTAACGTTTTCTATCTAACTCAGTGTGTCAAAGGAACCTTCGCATTACTTCTGAAAACTGGCAAAAACTTAGTTGATGTTTGCTGTTGAAAGGCAGTAATGAAATGAGAGGAAAGCGAGTATTTCCATTGATTTTAATTTCTAATTTATTCTTAAGTTTCTAAAGGAAAAAAGAATGATAATGATAATAATAAGCAAACGAAGAGAACTCATTCAATTATTGTAATTTGTCAACCTGTCACGACTTTGAAAGAAACAAGAGAGGAAGTATTTATTCTCACGAACAAATTCATAGAATAAAAGGCAGATTGACAGAAACAACGTTGTTCAATTATGAAAAAAATAAGGAAATAACGAGGAAAGACCGTTTCTTGTTTCTCCACACAAACCACTGCAAAGACATTGGCCAGTGCTTTCAATTGTGTTCGTTGCTTGTTTTAACTGACCGCAGTTAGTCAAGAGAATTGTTTGTTTCAAGGAAACGTTCCGCTCTAAAAACACCTGAGGGGATTCTGTTAATGGAATAACTACCGTCAAACACGTGACCTTTAGTAGTTTTGATTAAAGTGATATTGCACTCAGATAATTGAAAATAACCTTTCTTAAACCATAAAAATTAACTTTTAACATGTTGAATATCTGCATTGTAGCTCTTTTATAATTTGCAGTAACTAATTCAGACAAGTGATAGTCAGAGCTTAAGATCACTTATTTGTCGTGAAGAAAATGTGTTGATTCAAATTAAAAAAAAAGGGGACCATACACACGGAGAACAATACACATATTTAATAAATTCATAATTTGTCACATGTTCCGAGGCATTCTTACAAGCAGAAGTATCAGTCACAAATGCATTACAGTATCAGCTCCATTAACTTCATTATTATAATTTGCTTCTCTATTTATTAACACTGAAAACATACTAATATGTGTTTGCACTTATTTAATACTTAGTATTGTTAAATTGTACTATAGCCTGTAACATATAGAAGACAAATGGGGACCACTACCTACAGAGCAGATTTTGGGTCCCCAGCGGACACAACACACAGAAGAAGACGAAAGAAACAACCATGCCACGACCGGGATTCGAACCCAGGTACTGGCGCATTGGTGTTAAATTGTACTATTAATGTTTATTACTATGTTTTGTAACTTATGAAAAGCCTAGTTTGTATTCTATTATTGTAGTCTGAAGAAAGAGGCCTCTGAGCATGTGACAAATTATGAATTTATTAAATATATGTGTATTGTTCTTCGTGTGTATGGCCCCCTTCTTTAATCTTATTTATTTGATAGTTAATTTTTCCCCTACGGTTTGTATCTAACTCAGATAAATTTAAGTTAACAAATTTCAAATACTAATACTAATATCACTAATAATAATAATAATTTCTTAAATCAATAAACATAAGGAGTAGTTTTTTTTTTTTTTTTCAGTAATTTTTTTTTTATGAAAATATTTATCATGCTCAGGGTTTCAATATGCAGCAAATATGCCGATAAAAATTCACTGAACTACTTTTTGAAATTTCTACTGGGATTACATCAGTTGGTAATTATTTTTATTTTAGGAATTTTTTTTTTTAAATTTCAGTTAATATCTCACAATTTCTGATTACTACTGGAAATGATAAAATTGAAATGATAAAGAGCTATAAATTTCTTTGCCAACAGATGGCACCACCGGAATCTAAAATAACGCTTTGAATCCCATTGTGGTGTCATGTTATCTGTCAAATTTTATTGATCGGTTAATTTAGCAGGAGCAATGACCTAAAAATACTACATCAGTACTCCATTCACACAATCTTCTTATCTATAAATATCTCACTAACATTTTTCTTTTTTCTTTTCCTTCATTTTTTTCTTTTTTCTTTTCCTTCATTTTTTTCTTTTTTAGATATTAACTAAAAAATATATGTAAATATTTATGTTAATGTTGTTGTCTTTTGCTGTTTCCTGGATGAGATTCAACTGAGATTTATCGAAATCATTAAAGAATTAATCATAATTGTTTGGTTAGTTCGCTAACTATTAATGCAATATTTCATTCAATTTAAATAAAATAATAACAGCTTAAACAAAAATTTGTAACAATTTGTTTCCAATAACAAATTTAGTAGAATTTCATAAATTGCAGTAAAAATGTTCCTTTATTTTTTTTTTGTAGGAAATCAGGAGTTTACATATCTTATAAGAATTGTAGCGATAATATTTTGCTCTGTTTAATTGTTAGACACCATAATTTGAATGGAAAAAGATTCATTAAAAATTTACAGAACAAGAAATAAATATTCCTTTTAACTGTTTTTAGATCTGTAGGTAACTCTTTTTTTTTTTTTTTCTTTTTCTTATTTTTTTTTCCAACATAACAAGTCATTTTTTGAATTTTTGAGATTTATTTTATCGATTTCAAAATGTTATTTTCAATCCAAGAACCGATTTTAATAGCTATAGGCCTACTAACGAATCATTTCTATGCAGTTCCTTGATTTGTTTTTCTCTTAAAGCATTTTCAAGATAGCGGAATTAATTGCTGCAGTAAATTTATGAGAAGATACTTCGGTATCTAAATATTCCTACTTAATTTTGAGTTGTCAATTGATCTCGATTAATGAATGTAATCAAGCATTGCAATGGGCTTTATTTTTTATTATGATAAAAACAAAACAAATATAAGATATTCAGTTGCTATTCTTCGAAGCTTTCTCTTTCAGATAAGAATTTGGAATCAAAGGAATCTAAGTGAAATCTTGATGTTAACTTATTATTGGAAGCTAAGTACGTTGTTTTGTACGATATTGTATCACTTGAAATAGTCAAATATCTCTAGTCGTTTCAACCTAAAAAAGGAGCTCCAAATACCTCACGAACTTACGCTGAAATAAAATTAATCCAGAATATTACTGGAAGACGTAGAATGAAAATCGTCTGTTTCGTTTAAAAAAGGATCTATCTTCTATAATAAGAAGTATTCTGGCTTTATCAAACCTCTTTCAATATTAGTTCACTTCTGTCCAATCTTCCTACAATCAGACAGGAACCGAAAGTTTCACTGCATTCCTCTGCAGTCATGTCCAATTTCTCCACTCTTGTGACATCAAGTTTGAAACGTAAAATCGAAAATCTGAACAGACAGCGACTTAAAAAAAAGAAAGACCAGCATTCCCACTGCCTTTTGTACCTAATACGTTGATAAAGATAAGAATTACGAAAGTTTAGATTAAAAGTTAAGAGCTGCAAAAGGGTTCAATTTTATAGTTTCTGACAGGCTAAAAAAATTATATAAGATGAATCTAAAGACCCTAAAGACGGACGACATTTGTACTTACTTGTATTTGAAAACATTCATGATTGTAGCTAATAACTTATCGCCATATGAACACATAAAATTATTATAATTGAAATAAAAAGTAAGTTGTAAAAAGTTTATCTTTAAAAGCCACAAATATCCGAAGAATGTAGATGGAGAATGGATGTACAGTGCTGACAGATGTCAATATGGAATATGGCCACCCCGAACTGCGATGCAGTAGCACAACATCGTGGTTTGCTCAGCACCAAATTATTCAGGAGTTCCTGAGGTAAATTGGTTCACTCCTCCTTCAGAGGATTTTGGTTTCTTGAGGAGGGGCTTCGTGCAGCTATGCATCTCCTCATTTCGTCCCTTACGTGTTCGATAGGATTCACATCTAGGGAGTGTGCTGGCCAGTCGATGCGATGAATTGGCGCAGTCTCTAAAAGTGTCTGCACTGCTTTCGTACGCTGAGGAGGTGAGTTGTCATCCATGACTAAAAAGTATTCGCCTATCGAACATCACGTAGGACTTCGTTGCAGTATCGTTCGCCCAAACATAGTTCCATTTTCCAGCATCTGTAATTCAGTGATTCCAGCAATCATGATACCTCCCCACACCATGACATCACTACCGCCAAATCTGTTCCTTTCTTACACACTGTCGCAGTGATACTGTGTACCACTGTCATGTCATATCATCTGAATCAAGAATCTGAGGAAAAACTGAAACGACTCTCATTTTTCAAGAATACAGTGGCCTATTTGTCCAATTTCGATAGAGTCGAACCACTGCAAACGTGCGCTACGGAGAGAGACGTAATGTATTCCGTTGTATCTCTTCTTTTTCTTGTCTCACATATCGGAGTGTTTTGTCCAATTATAGTAAGTGTTCAAAAATACGACCTTCAACTTCAATACACTTATTGATCCTGTCTTCAAATGACTTTAAACAGGACAGAAGCATATCTGCGGGAATTTCAGCACAGGCTTTTCTTATGCGTTCTACCATGTTTTCACGGTCTGTTGGCACTTGTTGATAAACCTTATCTTTTAGATAACCCCACAGAAAGAAATCCGGCGATGTCAAATCAGGCGATCTAGCAGGCCAATTAATAGGGGCACCTCTGCCAATCCACCGACCATTGTAATCACGGTCTAATACTTCCCGTGCATGATGTGAGTAATGCGCTGGGCAACCGTCATGCTGATACCACATACTTTGTCGAACGTCCAAGGCAACATCCTCAAGTAGTATTGGTAGTTCCTGTTCCAAAAAAATTTCGATATCTGATTCCATTCAAAGTACCTTCAATAAAATAAGGACCAATGAGTTTGTTCCCTATGATTCCACACCAAACGTTAACTGACCAAGGACGTTGATGTTCAACTGTCGTAACCAGTGGGGATTTCCTACACTCCAGTAATGCATGTTATGGCGATTAATGCTACCATGGTTTGTGAATGTAGCCTCATCTGAAAATAGTACATTAGCAAAGAAATTGGGATTACTTTGCAGTTGTTGAAGAGCCCATTCACAAAATACTACTCGATTATGAAAGTCTTCGCCATGAAGTTCTTGATGCAGTGAAATGTGATATGGATGATACCTAAAACGATGCAATATCTTGACAATACTACCCAGTGGCGGCTATTCAGAGGAAGTAGGTGAAGTGGCACTTCACCAATTATTTATAATACAATATTATTTATTTATAATATAACAATTATTATAAGAAAAAAATTATTTTCCTTATCACGTATGTTGGTTTTAATAGAAACGTATTTTTGTATTTTGTAAGTCCCGCGCCGTTGGTGCGGGACTTTGTTCTGGCATAGAGCCAAGTGAAGTAGGCTTTTATATGAAGTTTCTCAACCTCAGGGGCGGAGCTTAGCTGGATAACCGAAACGATGGTTGCTATGACAACCATGACGTCACCCGCTGTATAGCATCGTATAGGCGAAGTTACAACTGAGAAACATGTTCTCTTCTTCCAATGTGAAATTCTTTCGGAGCGCGCCTGTTTCGCAGTGCTGTGCTGTTTAAATATGAATCCTATTTAAGATATAGTGTGTGTTTTATTAGAAACATCATTTTCACGTTGGAAAGACGAAGATAAGAAGAAAGTTATTATAATATTTAATATTATATATTATATATTATTATTATAATATATATTATTATAATATAATTATTTTCCTACTAGCTCTTCACCTAACTTCACAGCCACGAGCCGCCAATGATACTATCTATGGACATTCCGGAATCGCGTTGTAATTGCCGAGTGCTTATCTGTGGGTTTTGGTGAACAGCTGCTAGTACAGCTATTTCATTAGCTTCTCCTGTAACAGTTGTTCTTCGTTTCCTTTTCTTGGTTTGTACACTGCCATCAGAGATAAAGGCATTCACAATTTTGTAAAAAAAAAGAACGAGAGCGAACATTATCTGGAAACAGTTCAGCATACAAGGCAACAGCATCATCAACATTTCTCCTACATTCACCATAAATCAGAATCATTTCAATTTTTTATTCTACGGTTGCACTATTCATTGTCCACTTGCAATTCTGTTCTACTGTAGAAATGAAGGGTAGATGTGCAGGCAATAAAACCTACTCACGTACAATGAAAGTTTTAGAGATGCTTTCAGTTCTAATTCTGAAAGATAAGTGAGCTCTGATCGCACTGCACTGCCTTTTATGATAGAGCAGTTACCTTTTCGTTTTGTCGGAGGAATACAACGTTGAGAATGGGATTTCCCATTACAAGTTATGAAATAATTGCCTCTCCCACTCTCGCAGCGTGGGGGTGGGGGGTTAATTCCCGTTTCATTGGATAGCATTTTGATAAATATCACATACGTCTACATTTTTATTTCTCTGATTTCATATGATTTTTTATTTCTTGAGATATCCCCAATTTTCAACGATGTTTTACCCATATTGATTTTTGTCGATTACAGCGCCATCTGCGAGCAACCCCGAAATACAGTACATCAAATCAATGTGAAATTTTCTGGAGAATCCGAATGTGCAATAAAAAATGGGGGTTCCTAGTTACATTTTTCTTCCCAACCCCTCATCTCATAGGGGGTGGGGGGTCGAGTTTGGTATCATTGGATATCCCCCTCCGAGACGAACAAATTTTAATTATAAAGTTTTTTGATCCGATTTGTAGTTTTCGGAATATTTCAATGTCTTCAGATAAAATGAACATCCTGTATATATATATATATAAGTTAGAAGATATCGAATCTGCCCAGAACAAAACAGAAACCACACGTTAGTGGGGTTTTATTACGAGTCTGATCATGATTAAGAGGTTTAAAATGATACATTCTATTCCAATTCGCGGTCACAGCTTTCTTCAGTATGACTGCGACTTTGTTGTAATAAAGGAAGTTGTTCGCAGCTTTGATGGGATTTATTCACCCGACCAAAACAATGATGCAAAACGCAATGCGAAACAGAAGCCCCCGGCTTTTGAAGTAAAACTAGTGCAAAAATAACAAATAACTAACTTGAATCAGTGGTGACCTTCACTGTTTAGCAAAACATCAAAATGTTTGCAGAGTAGGCAAACATTTCAAATTAGCAAGTAAAAACCATCTAATTTTCAAAAAGTCAGAAAAAGAGTATGTGACTGTACATGATTTTACTGATGGTATTAGCAATGAAGTATTTAAATTGTATTGTGGGCTGAAATTGCCATGCCTACTGATAGTGTATGATGAAAAGGTTCCTATTAAGAAGAACCAAAATCGAAGATATTGCCAAACTTATGCATTATGAACCTTGTTGGTACAAAGACTATTATAGAAATATGTTTAAATTTCATGCAGAGCGTGAAAATGAGCAGAGTGAATGACACAAAGAAACATTTTGTAAAATCATGATTTATAAAAAAAAATACATTTTTTATTTCATAATTTGACTAATATTCTTCAAATTGTTTTCTTTTTCATTGTAACATTTATCCTCCTTAGAAATACTGCTATTGATTAGAAAAAAATAGTATTTTTTTACCTTTTTACCTAATTCTGTTGCTTTGTGAGATCAAAAAGGAAAAGATTCCACCATTTTCTAAACTATATAAATCCATAGATATTAAAATTACTGCAATATAATCATGTGGGCAATTTTAGGAAGAAACAAATTTGCTATTACTAGTTTTGTCATTTTACCAATAGTAATTTAGAAAAACAGTTTGTTTTTTATTTCCCGAAAGTAAGCTAAAATAGAATCTTTTCCTTCTTAATCTCACCCATTCAATTGCAATATCAACTTTTGGAATCTGATTTTTTCTGGTTATTACCAGTATTTTTTGTCTTTTTCACTTAAAATATTGACTTTATCATTCAGTATTATGAGAACTTTATTGTTCTCTGCAAGAAGAAATGCGTTATGAACATATCTCACGTTATTGATATTCACTCCACGTATAGACATGCCTTTTATATTTTCAATTTCTTTAAAATTTCTTCAGTATATAAGTTGAAACGTAGTGGAGAGAGCAGGCAGCCTCGATGCACTCCTCTTTGAGTTAGGATTTCTTTGAATACTTCATTTCCAATTCTGATTGATGCAATCTGTTTCCAGTATAGATTTAATCTTATATCTTTCCAATCTATTGTAATTTTTTTCAGGAATCTAATAAATTACTTATGGTTTATGGAATCAAAAGTTTTTTGAATTGTCTATAAAACTTAGATATATATCTTTTTGTTTCTCTAGATATCTTTCTATAATGATCTTAGGATCAAGTTATCTTCTCTTGTTCCAATGGTTTTCTTAAATACAATATGATTATTACTTAGTTCCGGTTAATTTTTATTTTATTCCTTTCTAGTTTTGTTTTTGATTTACAGCTTATGATGCTTGTAAGTCTGTAGTCAGAGCAGTTGATAGGTTTTTCTTCTTTTTGCTCAATAAAAATGTGTTCTGTAAGCTCTTGCCATCTAAGTACAATCTCATTTTTTCCAATTGGATTTTGCCATCGTTTGTTTGTATCGTGTATTTCTTTCTTTTGCGTTATTTCATTTATTTAATTGTGTGGCTCTTTCTTTGTGAACATTTTAAGATCATTTATTTCCTTGCATCTATTCTCAAGTCAAGCTTCTTTCATCCTTCTTTACTCCTTTTTTATTATTCTGTTTTTTATCTTTTATTCAGGCTTGTTTTCTTCTTTCTTCCATAATCGTAAATAGTTCGTGTTTGTCCATGGTTTCTTTTTTTTTTCAAACTTATTTCTGTTTAGAATAATCTATTTGTTATTACTTTGAAGTTCTTCTTGATATTTTCTCAATTTTGGTTTATTGTTTCATTGGATATTTTCTTTTCATCCAATTTGCCTATTATATTTTTATTGAACTCACTTGCAAATAATTTCTTCACAGACACTTAATTTATATTGTCATATTTTAAGATCTCAGGCTTTTTCTTTATGCTTTTCAATAACCAAAAGCACTATGGTCAGAGTTCACATCTGCTCCTGGGTAAGCTTTCTGTATGCATGACACAGTTTTTGAACATTTCATTAATCATAATATAACCTATTTTGTTTCTTGCCAGGTTCCCTGGGCTTTTCCATGTAAAAAGTCTTCTCGCTGGGTGTTTAAATACCGTGTTCAACAGTGTAATACCTTTTTCTTCACAGAATTAAATAAGCCTTTAATCTCTCTTGTTTCTTCTTCCAAAGCCATGAGTACCCATTTGTCTTGATTTCCTTTCTGATCCTAACTTGGTATTCAAGTCACTTACCACTGTTAGTAAACCATTACATTTTGTATGCGAAATTACTTTTTAAATTTGATCACAGAAGTCTTTTGTACAGGGTGGGCAAGAAATAAGATTCGCTGTGAAATACTGTACAGTGAAGACGGCTGCTCTGAGAGGTCTAATTTTCAGAGACATGATCTCAGAAGGTCGGCAAACTCATTCCAATGGAAAAAAAAATAATTCGAAATGCTGCTACTGATCACGCTAAGCGCTTGGATACTGTATTTAAATGTCTGTACAATGGATTCCACCTAACCTGGCGAAAATTTTAAATGAACTAGTCTAGTTTTTAGGGGTTAGCTCAAAGTTACAAAAGCTCATCCCGAAAAAAAAAAAAAAAGTTCCAAATTCTGCCTAAAGATGGCGCTGTTCAGATTAAAGAAGAACTGCACTGTAAATCAGGTGTTTTTACACAGGAATGCCAAGTGCTGTTTGGGTTCTGTGGTTTAATGTGTGCCCCTTCTGAGTCAATCACAATTTGAAATCTGCGGACTGCATGCAGTATAATCGCAGTAGGAGTTTTATTATTACTACGTTGAAGGGCTTAACTGAAATTTTTATATTTGTTATTCTATCTTTGACAGATCAGTATCTCAAGAGATGGCAATCTCAAGAGGTTTACTTCATTTGATTGAGTTTGTCCTTCAGAATAAATGATGGTGTACTTCCCTTTCTTTAGTTTTCCATTTTCCCTAACTCAAAGCGATAACGTTAATCTGATGTTTTCCATTTCTTGAATAAGATTGTCAATGTTGGCAGCTGGTAAAAATTCCTGACATTAAGACTTGTAGCTCATCTTAAGAGAAAATTTCTGCTTTTTAGAGAGGTAACATCAGTTCATATCCTCCCATTTATGTTTGAGATGCAATTTTCTAATCTTCAATATCAATACTTATCCTAGAAACATCATTCTCACCTAGGAATGTAATCCGTAATGAACCTTCTGGTCGGACCATCCCCAGTGTCCACATAACAGGGATTCTGATCTCTGATACCATCAGCCAGGAATTTACACTATCGGTACCTCTTGTGTTTGTGTTTGGTTGAAAATCAGCGATACATCGAGGAGATTCTTCTGTTTGATCTGCCGCTAATTCTTCGCCAAATGTATCATTTTGTAACAGAGTCATTGAACGAACTGTATAAAATGTGATTATCTTTCCTTGGTCCTCAGGATTCCGGGATTTTTATCTTCTAGTATATTTTTGGATATATTCTTTACCATCCGAATTGTTGGCAAAGATGTTAAGAGCCTGAATTACCAGTTAGAGGAAGAATAGTGGAGAATTCAACACACCACTATAAATAAAAGACTAAATTTATATTCATCAATATCTCGATACATTACTGGATGTTCCGCCATCACAGGACAGCCGCACTTAAATTGATTAACTGCTCTAAATCAAATCACATCTATTTTTTCAATCTGACATTTGAATTCTATTAATTTCATACATATCATTAAACCCATAAAATTTCATTTATGTACATTTACTACTTAATTTCGCCAGAATATTATTAAAAATTTGTTAAAATTTATTAGTGAAAAAAATGTTATCTCATCTTTGTTGACCAGCAGAAAATTCAATTCTAGAAATTACTGAAAACGATGGAAATTTGAAAAACAAGAGAAAGCATTGCTATTCTCTTTGGAAGACATATGATTATACAGTATACGAATGTGAATAAAAAAATATTAATTATAAGGGTATATAATTGTGTTTTATCATTAACAGACTGTTTTGTTTTGTTTTTTACTAAATGTTTCAGTGAAATTTGTAAGTGCGCCCCTCCCCCATCCAAAAAAATAGCAATTCGCGAAGAATTTAATATGTAAAGAAACTCATTACAAAAGTAAGAGAAATGGCAGAGAAAGAATTATAAATGCAGTTCTAAAACGTATCAAAACTGTTAACATGTTTGGAAATGCTCATTTTTATTAGATCTTTTCATATAGTTTGGTCCTGAAGGAGGAGTGAGACATGATACTGTAGGTCCGTTTTTTGAGGGATTTCCTCACTCCGGGATGAGATGTGATCTCGATATTTCGGCCCCGTGCCTCGGGCCTTCTTCGGGAGATGTTTTAAAAAGTCAATC
>JAFIDM010012231.1:91261883-91286764 GCA_023159025.1 Thereuonema tuberculata
GACCGCCATTTTCTCTTCCATTTGAATGTTAACGAAAAGCCAGGAAAGGTCAATCTATAATCTGCGTTGCATTCTGGGAGGTTCATCTTTGAGCGCGGGGATAATAAATGCAAGACGTTTAATTCGACTTTGGTTATCTTAAATCAGATCTTGAAATCTAAAAATAAAAACCAATACCCAAACAACCCCCCCTCCCCCAAAAGAAAATACAAATAAAATAAAAACAAAAGAAAACAATATGACAGGGACCAACATCCCCTCAACTGACAATCCAACAAAAAAGAAAATAGAGCCAACTCTAAATTTCGGGGGCTGACGGCCCCTATATTAGGGGCTGAGGACCCCTACGCACACATATATATATATATTTATAAAACTTATACCAAGACTTCACCAATAACTTTGAGCCATTGAATAAATCTTTTTGAAAATAACCGTAGACGCAATCACTGAATTTCTATCCATGTTTGACAATGATCCTAATCTATTTCATTCTTTTGTTATGAAATTCATTTAATATAATTTTTTATTACATGAAAAGGAATTTTGATAATTATTTGGTAACTTTAAATTCAAAGATATTATGTCGATTTTTAGACATTATAATCTACAAATACTTGGAAAACACTTTCTTTTATTTTTTAAAAACTTTGGTTTAAAAAATCTTGAGAAAAACTATTTAGTTCTTGCTATTGTTATTTCAGAAACTTCAAAATTTAAAAGTTCTCTGTGTTTCACGAAATGAAATTAGAATTTAACACTTTTAAAACCTTGACTTGATGACTTGAAATATCTCGTTTTCCATTCTCTTTTTTTTTTGTCCTTTTTTTTTAGATTCTAGTTTTTAACTTCAAACAGAAAAAAGAAAAAAGGAATAAAATATTTGAAATGGGTCAAAAAAAAAGCAAGGAAGAGACTTCATTTGGTTAAATATTTGGATTGGGGAATTCAGAGGGGAAGGGAAAGTAGGGTAATGAGTTTTCTAGTGAACACCAAGGGAGGAGTCCTTCAGGTGCACTAATGTGACAATGGCTTTTGTGTCTCCTGCATCCGCAAACACCCACTCCTGTGTACTTGATGACATTGGATGACTCAACCATTTTGCTTTCTGTCGCCATCGAACAAAACAAAGTCTGAGAAGAAGCTCCTCCACAAATCAGCTCCCGACTAATTATGGTTTTCCAACAAAGATTGTCGAAGGCCGATTATATTTTTAACATATATTTACATACAATATATCACTATAAATAAAACCTCATTAAGGATTTAAAAATAAAAGACAGGTTTTACTATTGAAGAATATTCGCGAGCTGTGATGTCCTAGACTTTGTTTTGTTGGTAATTAGTAAACAACGTCCCTCCCGCAATTTTCTTGCAAGATTTATAAAATTATAAAACACCCACAAACTTTTGAAATAAACCATATTCAGGATTGCTACATTATTTCAACAACTAAGGAAAGAAAACAATGAACATCAGACTTGGAATAAATATTTTCTTAAACATTTTAAATATGTTATTTATTTATTTATTTATTTACTTATTTACTTTTTAACTTTACAATGTTTTAATATAGGCCTATATATATATATATATATCTTGAACGGGCAAATCTCAACTAATTTTGAAGTTTATATATTATTACTTCTTATTAAGGTATTTGTTTATTTATTTATTTATTTATTTATTATATATTTTAACTCAATATTTATGGAACTCTCTCTGTGGGGTTAACTCTCTTTATATTAACTCTCTTTGTGGCGTTGGAGCTAGTGTCTGTATTTTCCTCAAATCCAACTCGACTGATCCTTCTTACAAGTTCCGCTATAAATTACCCTTCTACTGCTCAGTCTTCCAGGCCGAATTAGAAGCCATCTACCAAGCTGTAAGATGGATACACCAGCTCCAAAAAAAGGAAGATCACTACAGCATCTTCTCTGACTCGAAATCTGTTCTTTTATCACTACATGTCTACGATTATAACAATAAACAAATTCAAGCCATTTTTAACATGTTTGAACCCATTAATAATAATGTACACTTCTACTGGATTCCAGCACACACAGGAATACCTGGAAATGAGTTGGCCGACAATGAAGCAAAAGCTGTGGTCACTGACCAGTCTGCTCCCTACACAAATAAAAACTGTCCTGCACAAACCCTAAAAACAATAGTAAGATCACAATATCTCGACAGATGGGACAGTGGATGGTTAAAAACACATAATGGAAAAATCACTAAAATGTTTTTCCCAACCATTCACGACAGATTTAAATGCAAATCTTTATCTTTTACCTTCCTGCTCACCCAATATCTAACAGGTCATGGAAATTTTAATGTCTACCTGAATAGGCTCAGTATCATTTCCACAGCATTCTGTGACTGTGGTTCTGGCGAACTCGAATCTGTGGAACATATTATTTATAAGTGCGTCAAGTATGAAAAACAACGTTTCGAACTGGTGCTCTATCTCAACCTTCAAAATATTATCTGGCCATGTTCACTCAACACCCTTATTCAGAATAATATTATATCTATACTGAACAACTTCTTAAAAAACTTAAAAAGACCTCTCATCCTAGATAGAGCACGGTAACGAAGAACTGCTACTCCCTGAACCACTTTCTTCAATATATTCATACTTCCAGGCTATGACTCTTATGTTTTGACTCTCTTCTTTTTTAGTGTTTTTATCAGTGTAGTACTCCAATGTGAGTGGAGCACTTGAATAAAATTATTATTATTAATTAACTCAATATTAAGGATTTTGCTCTTTTTAATTCTTAATTTAATTTCTAATCTGTGAATTTATAAAGAACATGATATTTAAATACATATAAAATAAAATAAGGAAATAAAAAAGATAAAAAAGAAAAGGGATAATAAAAAAAAAAGGATATAAAAAACAAAAGAAATAAAAAAAGTATATGCAAGATAAAAAATAGTAAGTCTTTAACTATTGCGTTTTTGGTTTTCTAAATTTTCTAAATTTTAATTTATCTTTTTGAAACTTATGCCGCTGATGATGTGGAGATAAATTGGCCGTATCTCCAACGAAACAGTCATTTGAATTTTGTATTGGTATTTTTCAAATTTCCCATCACTGTCCGGCTATATATAAATGTTGTAAATAAAAAACTATATTTACAATAAAATTAAAAAATAAAAATTTAATAATATTAAATTATTAATATTTCACTATTGGCTTGCCCCTCTTTTTTTTTTTTTTTTTTGCTGTTCAGGTAAATTTTAAATTTAGGAACGATTATTACCACGTTTTTATACGGAAAATAAAATATAAGTGTAAAGTGCTTGTGTGTATAAGTAAAAAAAATATTTTAAGTTTTTTGTAGGACCTACCTAAATATCTTAAATTAAATGCGATTGGATGTAAATGTTTTCTTGATTAAAAATATATTTCTTCAAAATTGCATAAACTAATATCTTTTAAGAAAAAAATACACAATGAAAAACTCACAATGAAAAACTAGTGAGAAAATTCATCTGCCAGCAGTGAGCAGGCCTCAATGAATTTTTTTAAAGCATAAAAATTCAAACTGCGCTTTTGAATTATTAATAATAACAATGGGTGAGACCAAATTATTCACAAGTGACATCCTGGAACAGCTGTTTCACGGTCGTAGGCGATCATCATTGGTGAGTTTGTTTCTTTGAGGCACCACTGCGCTTCCGATGTATTGTTCATGCTAGCCTCAGTACGGAGACCTTGTTATTTACTGGTGACTTCTCCTGGCTGATGATCGCCAATGAGCGTGAAACAGCTGTTCCAGGATGTCACTTGTAAATAATTTGGTCTCAGCCATTTTTATTTAATATATTTTACCTTGTAAGTTGGTAATTAGTCAAGTGATTAACAGTTGAAAAATGAAGACAAAAGAATTACAAATGGAGTAAACTTCTGCTCAAAAAACAAAAACAAAAAAAAATAAGTTTCATTTACAAGACTTTTAACTGATTGATTGATAGCCCATAAACGAAACAAAGAAATTTGTGTCCTAAGAAATAAATGTAGCTTAAGGACAAGGACAACAAAATCATAAAATACAAAAATTAACAGGTAAGTGTAGAATAGAAGTTAACAGTTATTAAATTATATAAAATTAAATTACAAATATTACAGAAAAAAAAAAATTTCCTAGTTCTTCCTGATCATCCATTGAGATTTTTTTTTTCTTTTTTCTTCTTATTCTCAATGCTTTTATTTTTAAAATCAAATCTGCTATTTAAAGGAATTTTTAAAAAATTCTGAACTTAAAATTAAAAAAAAGAAAAAGCAGCTGAATATGTAAAACAAAATAAAACAAAACAAGGTCCAATGATTTAACTTAGTTCTTTGAAATTTTGAGTTTTGAGAAAATTTAGATTTCACGAATGCGGACAGTGCAGGAAAATGTAATAATTTTGTGAAAGAAAAAAAAAAGGAAATCTACATTGACGATCTAAAATGGAATTATTAGTAAAAATTCGTTTCAGTAGTTTTCTGTAGTGATTTCTATAGGATTTATAGAAGAAGGATTAAGAATTGTAGTTTTCTATGAGGAGTTATTAGAAAAAAATATACACGCTCCTGGGAGAAGACAAATTAAGTGAGGAAATCCCCTTATTTATAATTTTAAACGTATTAGAATTAATTACTTATTTGTTAAAGTGTCACTACTTGTATGCTCTTTTCTTTAAAAGCCAGCAATAATTAAATACTAATATTGATTATAAGTAATAATAATATCCAATGCACATGTATTTAAGTGAAAAAGGTATTTTTGTTTATCTTTCTAACTTCCATGGAGGTATACGAAAAAAAAATAATATTATTAAATATTTGATTTAATGTAATAAAGAGATCCAGAACCAAAACAGCAGAAAGAAATCTACGAAACCGTATGAATTTTGTAAAACGTCACTGACAAACAGTTATGATCCTTTCTTAATACGTCTATTATATTAAAGGTTCATTATTTAATCAAGTCTTATTATATATAAATTAGGTTAACTGTATGCTTGCCCCTCCCATTAAACTATGTCCGAATAAATCCTGAAATATAAAAAAATATTATACATAACTTAAGAATTTTTTTCTGACATAGTTTAGTGGGAGGGACAAACATAAATCTAGTCTAATTTCGATGCATATTAGCGTGGGGGCGACTCGCCTTCCGTCTGCCTCTGTCCCAACGCCTCTTCTTCTCAGCCAGCTACAGTCTTGACTGGATATAGCTATAGTAATAGATTTTATATAAACTTTTTCGCATAGTTATATATTTAAATTACATAATAAAATATTTCTTCATTTACTGAGTGCTTGTTGTTTTTGTTTGGTTTGTTCTGTAGCATCTTCTGCAGCTAATACCAATTATAACAGATTATCTACTGAATGGTTGATAAATGGACACAAAATAAGTAAAAATGATTATTTTCATCATCAGAGCATATCCTGAAATATCGGGATTCCGTTTTGAGTTTCTTTATTTCATTGTAGAGTTCAATTGAAAATATCATAAGATCATTCATGAAACAAAAATAAATAAATAAATAAATAATAAAAATGGTCAATGAATGATTGCTTTTCTTAAACTAATCTTGTATTTGACTTACTGTCACTAGCCCAAAAACAATTCAAAATTTAACACAATAATTCCAAGTGACTTGAAACCTATTATTTATTTTTTTTTATTTTGAACTTAAAATTATTAATTACTATTTTTTTATTTCATTTATTTATTATTTTTTTTTATCATTAATGAAAGAAATTTTCTAACATATAAATTCGTTAAATTAACAAATTTGAATTCTAAAAAAATTTATTTTTTAAGTTCATAAAAATTATTCAGAAGACATTTGCCAAACCGGAGAAATATGCTTCATAATGTTAGTTTAAGATTCAAGGAATGAAAAACTACTTAAAATAATGAATCATTACATTATCGTCTTACAATGATTATGAGAAATGATTAACTATATTCATTCAGTCTATTTGTAACATAATATATAAAAACCAGGTCATTGGAAAAAAATTGCGGAATTTACAGAAAACTTAATAAATTGATATAAAAATGATCTCCGTAAGTACAATTTTGTTAATCGTGAACAAGAATATGGCACCTCCAGAAATTAAAAAACAAACTTAAATACACATTAAAAATAAAACAGGAAAATTCATGTGCCAGCCTAAAATGAATTTCCTTAGGTATTAAAAAAAACACAATGAAACACTAGACTATTCTCAGCTATTTATAAATGACTACTCTCAGCAGATCGCTAAAAAAGCGTAAAACGACAGTTCTGACAGTGAGATGTCATCTTGTAAATATTGGGTTTCAGCCATTGTTGTTTACTTAATTTTGTTTGGTGAATGAAATATTTTGTAAGTGTGAATAAATAATACTCCAATAGTATTTAATTAATAGCTTAATAATTTCCCACGCGGTAATTGTATTTTCAAAATCCTATCAAGAAAGAGTGAATGCTTTCTAAGTGTATACAAGACAGCCAAAGCCTAGTGACTATCTCTGCTTCACAGTCAATCATTCACTGAATCAGATGGCGTCGTACGAACACCAAGGTTACATTTTTATGTTCCTAAAATTTTAAAAGTATAAATTACGTGCTATCTTTTCGAAGGGATATGTTCAAACAGACTTCCAGAAAAGTATCACTATAGAGTTCGTGTGGAATGGTGACATTGTCCGAAATATGCTAATGTTGCATCTGTTTATGGAATGTTTTAATTAAGATGTCCGAACAGTGGAAGGACACTAGAAAGAAAAGCAGTCTTAGAGCCTTTGGTTCTTGAACAACATATTCAACAGTGGAGGTGCAACGAGCGCTGAAGGACATGTTACCAGAACAAATGATGTCATGGTGTGGAACGTCGTGGCTGGATGTTTAATAGCAGGTTCAAATGCGATTAAATACTGCTGTTAATCTTATTCCTTATACAGTAAACTCTCGATTATCCGCGGAATTGGGTGGCACGGATAAGCGAATTCCGCGGACAATCCGAAATAAGACGAAAAAGGATAAAAATCAACACAAAATGCCTTTAACTTGTTTTATTTACATTAAAATAGCAGTACATATATTATAAACAATTATTTTATTTTATTTTACTTTATTTCAATTGACATATAAAACTATAACACACTTAAAATAATTATAAAACTTAAAAAAACTTTAAAAAAACCGTGACATGTTTCAATTAGCTTCCGCTAATCATCCTCAGACGAAATGAAGGAGAAGGAATTACTCAAAAAAATTTCAAAACGAACACCAACTTTTGATTGGCTCCGCTCGTTTGAGGCGAACCAATAATCGTGAAGCGTCTGAGTCCAATGCCATTTTACCGACGGAGGGGGGAAGAAGATCCAAGAATATTTAAAACCGACAGCCATACTGAAGAATGTTATCCACAGATACCTTGGCATTATATGATTTGTATTTCAAAATAAAAAATTGAAGCGCATTATAGACAGAGCATTAATCAGCTTTTTAAAAGGAAAATTATTAATAATAGCATGAAAAATTTGTATTTAGCTAATATTTGTAACATTCCTAAATTTAGGGCCCTACCCAAGATACATAAGGCAAAGATTGAGGGTGGGTTTCCCATTCGGCCGATTGTGAACTGTAGGAATTCGGTTGTTTATTGCATTTCTAAGGTGATAATGGTAGCGCTACTGCAGGTTCGTTTTTCATCACAATGGTCTATGACAAATAGTTATGATTTTTTAAAGGACTTAAAGCGGGTGTCTCAATTGCATAATATTAAATTTATTTCCTTGGATGTTAAAGAGCTCTTTACGAGCATTTCTCTTGGTCTTATCAATCAAGCATTGGATTTTAAACTTGAAGGGTTAATTTCTGAGGGGAGATGCAGGCGTTTTAGTAGAGCTAATATTGTTTGTTTGTTTAAACACCTTTTTAAGTTACAATTTTTTAATTTTCAGGGTGAGTTCTTTCAACAAACGCATGGTATCTTTATGGGGTTGCCTTCTTCTGCGGTTATCGCCGAAATGGTCATGGCCTTCATTGATATGAAGGCAATGGCTATTCCAGAGTTGGAATCCTCTATTGTGTTTTATAGGCGATTTGTGGACGACACTTTTTTAATTATTAACGGTTCAAGGAGTGTTGGTCAGATTGTTCAATGGTTTAATCAGATTAATGAAGCAATTCAATTCACGCATGAGGAAGAAGAAAATGCATCCATCGCATTTCTGGACGTGAATATTACAAGGGTTGGAGGCAGCATTCAAACCTCGGTATTCCGAAAAAAGTTCAATGCAGGCGTTATGATACACGCACAATCGGCGGTACCCAATAGCTTTAAAAAGAATGCATTTATAATGGCAATTAGAAGGGCCTTTTTGATTTCATCCGATTATATATTGTTTGAAGAGGAAATTAAAAAAATTACGGAAATTGCCTTAAATTGTGGTTATAATGAGGGATTTATTAATTTAATGGTTAAGAGCACTCTAAATAAGATTTATAATCCAAATAGTTTTAGTCAAATTAAGCCTAATATTTTTGTAAGCATTCCATTTGTACCGAGGGTTTTTTACCCTATTGCTCGAATATTGAGGGGTTATGGAATTGGAGTGGTTGCAGCCACGTGCTTCACTGTCGCAAATTGTATTAATGAAGGTGCTAAGGTTTTGGATGATACCTCATGTTTGAATAAGAACAATTGCGTCTATGCTATTCCTTGTAAAAATCATTCTTGTGTTTATTTTGGGGAAACATATAGGCCTTTACGTAAACGACTGGAGGAACACGAAAAGGCAATTGGGAAACGTAATTTTAAGTATAATACTGCCGATCATGTGCATAGATTTCATCATGAAATCGATAGGGATAAGGTTAGAATTGTTGCCAAACAGAAAGATAGCTATCTTAGAAAATTTATTGAATCATTTTTTATTTTGAAATACAAATCGTATAATGCCAAGGTATCTGTGGATAACATTCTTCAGTATGGCTGTCGGTTTTAAATATTCTTGGATCTTCTTCCCCCCTCCGTCGGTAAAATGGCATTGGACTCAGACGCTTCACGATTATTGGTTCGCCTCAAACGAGCGGAGCCAATCAAAAGTTGGTGTTCGTTTTGAAATTTTTTTGAGTAATTCCTTCTCCTTCATTTCGTCTGAGGATGATTAGCGGAAGCTAATTGAAACATGTCACGGTTTTTTTAAAGTTTTTTTAAGTTTTTATAATTATTTTAAGTGTGTTATAGTTTTATATGTCAATTGTTTAATTTCACACACGTAAAACCCTTTAACTTTACTTTATTTCCTTACTTTTTAACAAAAACAAATCGGTTAATTGTTTTTGTTTTTTCGTGTCGAAGCACGAAAACCCCCTACTTGGACGTCGCTAAATGTAACTCTTTTATTTTTTACCTTATTCTAGATTTAAAAAATGTTTGTTGATTCCGAAATTTATTGTACAGTAAAAAAAATGGATATAGGAGAGGTCCGCGGATAATCCACCCGCGGGATTTTACTGTAATGTCTGGCTCGGGAGATCCATTGTTCAGCAAGTCTGTCCACATACAGAACATCTTTTTTTAACATGTCTTCTTGACATCAATATCCTTACAGGATCTGTTCCTAGTCATGCGTATGTTCTTAGTCGATGCAAGATCTTATTCAATTCGATACCCGAATAATTTGAAACTGCAAAATGATTGGGAAATTTTACCAAAGGACATCGCTAAGAATAATTGTCCCACAGATCCGCTTCCAATCCTGATACGACTAGATTTGCTAATTACTTCAGAAATAAAATTTTCCTTTTTTAATTGAAACAGAATCAACCATAACAAAAGTGCAAAGTTTGGTTTTCGAAAGGTTATCTCCTTTTAAGAGGGTTTTATTTTCTCTCTCTCTCTTTTTTATGGATTACGAACAGGATTTGTTTTATGCACAGGACTGTAGACTGGAGGAACAGGTTCGATTCCCGACCGTGTTCGGGGATTTTTCCACTGTTATTTCTCCTCTAGACGGATCCTAGGGTTCACCCAGCCTTCTCTCAAATGAGTACCGGGTTTCGTACTCGGGTTAAAAGAGGGCGAGCTTCGGGCTGGCCATCCGACCTCAAGTAGTCCCATTGGTCGAGAATCGCTGGAAGCCAAAACCTTTCCCGCACCCCAGGACCTGCATGGCCTGTTGTGGTGCAGATTAACTTTATATATAATTGCGAATTGTGACTGCAAAATTCTGCTTCATTTAAAAAAATAAAAGTCTTCAGTAGAAGGATTTTTCAGAAGTATAAGACGCCTCTGATGTTGTAGGTAACTGACTTCTTACATTCCAGGCAATTTCACTCCTGTTAGCTTCATGATTAAAATGAAAATTACTAAAACAGTAGAATGCATTCACCTGTTTGAATAGAATACTTAGTGTAAGAAAACGATCAAATAAAAGCCGATTTCTGCATTATTGTAAAGCAGGAAATAGCATTTTTTTTTTCTGTGAACTTTAAAAAAAAAAACAAAAAAAAAAACAAAACAAACAAAAACAAATAGTAAAAAGCAAATTTCTTCAAAATCTAAAATTTTCAAAAGCCTCATCAATCATCAAAAAAAAAACAAACAAACAAAGAAAGCAAAAGTCAATATCACGGAAGCATCGTTGTCGGAATTTCGTCTACTGCAGCGGTTCCCAACCGGTGGGTCGCGACTCGATCCTAAAACTATCAGAAACCATCGAATAAACCATCAGAAAAGATCAGAAAAATCGAAAATCGATCATATATAAGGAAGGGATACGATACAGATATGGTTTTATTCTATATTCTTCTATTTCTATATATGTGGAGGTATTCCGATAAGGAAAGGTGTATTGGGAATGAATGATGAGTATAAAGCGATACTTAATGGCGGTAATATGCTACCGGATGGAGAATTTTTTTTTACTTGGATGGGAAAAAATGGAGCTTGTGATCATTCGCCAGGGAGCTAAACACTTACCTACACTTTAACCGACATCTGAAATTATTTTAGTTTCGATTTATGCAATTAAAATTGGATCCTTTTTTTTTTTTTTTTAATTTTCCGTGATAGCAGATACTTCCAAAAAAAAAAAAAAAACTTTATCTGAATCAGAATTTCAGTGTTCAATTGAAGAGCAGGAACGACATTTCAGCAAATACCATAAAGATATATCTTTCCGCAACCCATTTTATTGCAAAAAAATCTGTAACAGCAGCGTCGTTTATTAATTCTTTTAGATTTGATTTCTAAGAAACTTAATGAACAATTTCTCAATTTCAAATTTTAAAAGAATAGTATTTTAAGCATTGAAATTGCTTCGTTTAATGCAGCAATGTACTTTTACAGAAAAACAAAAAGAAACAATGATATCTTAATTTTTGTTTGTCTAGATTTATTTATTCAAATGTTTCAGTTTCATTTCCATTTATGACGCTTGTAAAAATGGAGTGTTATTAATTTTCCTTTATTAGATAGAACTTGATCTTACTTTACTTACATTCAATTAGGTTCAACGTACTTTCTGCATTGTCATATCTTGTTCCTCAAAAAGAAGAAAAGTATTAATTAATGAAGTTGAAATATATTATTAAGAAGAAAATAAATAAAACAACATAAAAACAAAAATCTGTTGGACATTTTCAATATAAATACATTGAGATTTTAATCGTGATTTCCTTTATTAATGAAAATACTGGCAAACATTGAAAAAGGAAATTAAATATAAATGTAATAATTATAAAAATTTGTTAATTTTGCAAATAATTTTGAATTACGTTTAAGATATACTTTAAGATTTCAAGTTTCAAAGTAATATAGAAGAGATGATTACTTTTTTTGTTTTATTGGATAGCTGGAATTGAATTATTCATAATAAAATAGATTAGTAATTATTGTGATTTATTTTTGAAGATTTAGCATTTAAAGTTGTAAAGTAATAAAGTCAGGACTTTATACTTTTGCTCAAAGTAAAAATATTAAAAATATTAATTTTCAAAGTAATAAAGATTTTAAAAAAGGTAAAATATTGTTAAAAAAATTTAATAAAAATAAAATTAACTGTATTCATCTCAGCCAGAATAAAAATGAAAAATTCAATAATTATCATGCAATTTAAATCAGCATTGCCTCTCGTAGTAAGTGTTGCTTATAAGTAAAGTATGTAAAAATATTAATAATTTAATTATTAATATTTTAAATATTAAATTTTAAATTTTAAAGATTAAATTTTACAGTAAAAGTTTAAGCATATGGTCTAAAAAAAAATAGTTTAAGTTATTTTTATTATCTGTATTATGCATTTAGATTATTTTCACTGTTGTCTTTTTTTGTGTTTTTTAAATATCTGAATATAAAAAGAGAAACAAAGCAAAATGTCAATGACGCTCCAATTTGTCTGCTTTTTAAATGAATGTGTTGTAATATGTCTTATAAAAACCTCATGATCGATTATTTTTTTTTTCTCTCACAAGAATTGAATAATTTAGATAGTGAAATTTTGTAGAGTAAACAATTAGTAAGATTTATAAAAAAAAAAAAAAAGTTTCAGAAAGAAATTAACGATGTTTTTTTAAAATGATGTTTTTTTTAAAAGTCATCAAAGTGCCTGACGAAAATTCTCCGTTTATATTGAAATTTTAACGTCTGCTGATTTGTAATTAGTGTAAATTCTTAGCATACGTTTGTAAGAAAGTGAAGCTTATCAAATCACTGTGTTTTGATGCCATTTATTACTTGAATTTGGCCTTTTAGTTAATCCAGGAAGGAGCAAACTAGATATAAAGATATTTTAAGAACGTGTTCATTTTCTGGAAAACATAATAAAATTGCATTACGTTAAATGCAATTCCCATTACCAGTATGCTAAATGCAATGAATTTTAATCATTTAACCAAAAATGTGAAAATCATCATCATTAGCATATGCTTTCCAAGTTTCAAGAAAACACCATAATGGAGGTTACATGCATATAAAGGTTGACTGAGCGTTGCTTTCCTAGGAAAATAGGCAAATTTCCTGATAATTAACAAGGGAAGAAATCCAGTATTGTGGTCTTTTAGCTTTAGTTTGGAGAGCTATGGAACCGCTTAAAACAGCGGAAAAGAATGGTCAGAAATTAAGAGGAGGGTGCTTAGATGCTCCTTTCCATTCATCAAAGCAAAAAAATTAAAAAATAAAAATTAGCAACATTATTCTTTACATTTATGGTTTTTGGTTCATAGCTCTTTACCTATTGTTTCGATTTAATTTATCAAAATCAATTCGGATCTACCTTGTAACAACTTATAAATTTGCATAATTTCGCTTTCAGACAAGTACAGTTTTTCAGTTACCCTGATCACAAATGAACGATGGCAAACGTAGAATCGAGTTTCATATGAATTGCTGAAGACTTCTGGCACAAGACGAAAGTGAAAGACACCTTCTTTATTGAAAATACAAGATACTAATGAACTTAAACATTTTCGATAATAAGATTTCTTTTATTTATTAACAAACACAGAAAAAATTTCCAAAAACATAGTTTGGTGGCAAAACATGAACTAGATTTGGATGTTTGCTGTCTGTATCTGAATCTATTCACTAAAAATAGATGATGTAAAGGCAATTATTTGATTTCATTAAGTTCTACAGAAATTGTTAAACCTTTATTATTAAGAGAATGGGAATATGAATAACTTATCTATATACACTGGCTGCTCAATTGAAAGTGGACACCTGAGTGTGTCATCCCAACAGTGAAATTTGGCAGTGGTGGTGTGATGGTGTGGTCCTGTTTCTCCTGGTTTGGACGTGGTCCGTTGGTTGTGATCGAGGGGAACATGGTATCCACACAGTATCTGGATGTTCTAGATAATGCCATGCTTCCTACGTTGTGGTCGCAGTTTGGTGAAGGGCAATTTGTGTGCCAGCACGACAATGCGCCATGCCATAAGGCCCGTGTTGTCATTGCCTGGTTTCCAGAGAATAATGTTCAGGAACTTCAGTGGCCCACCCAGAGTCCAGACCTCAACCCTATTGAACATCTGAGGGATGAATTGGAGTGCAATATTCATGCGCGCCAAATGCGACCGCAAACACACATCCAAATTATGCAGGCTTTGAAGGAGGAGTGGGCAAAAGTACCGATTGCTTGCTATCAGAAACTGGTGGAGAGCATGCCACGGCATGTGGATGCTGTGTTGAGGGCAAAAGGCTACAGTATTCGCTATTAGACACGTTGTTAATAAAGCGTCTCTTCCATACCACAGGTGTCCACTTTCAATTAATCAGTCAGTGTATATTTGTTTCTAAATCAATGAAAAGTGATTATATCATTGTCTTTGTGAAAGTTTGTCGACAACATAAGCAGAATTTCTGTCTCTTGGATTGCTCCCAATGTGCCATTTTTAATGGCGCAAGGGGTATAAAATTGACGAACAAGTCATTAAAAGAAAGAGTAATAAGAGCAGTAAAAGAATGAACAGTGAAGCTGGTACTGCTTCTAAGCTTACGAAAAATCATGATGTCTTTTCCATAAGTGAGAAATGGAAAATTCTGGATATGATTGAAAAAAAAAAAAAAAATACTTTATTATTATTTTATTTAATGTTGGTAATGTCTAACTGTAGTGTAATTTGTCAATTAAACTCTACCAAATTTATGTATGTTACACAAATATCACGTTATATATAAGAGTTCAGTATTATCTGTGGTTTCACTTAATAATGGTAGGTCTTGAAACCTACACCCCAGCGGATGTAGCGGTCCTACTATATTTAGAATCCAAACACGATAAACACTCAGGAATTAAAAAAAAAAAGCAGGCTTTGCTTAACTATATTAACTAAAGGCATCCCAGAAACATCAGGGGGGGAAAAAAAATCAGTTTAGCTTCTGTTTTTAGTAATCATAAGCCTCTGTGGATGTGGGATGCTATTAAGAATTCTCTTGTTCAATTATACTATTCAAAATCTGGATATTATTTTCAGAAGATTACATATGAGATGACAAATATTTTTAGGCAAAGATTGTAATTACACAAATAACAGTAGATTTAAATATCAGTTGAGAAGATTCTGTTTCATCAAAACAGCTCATTGGGATATTCACAATTAAATGTTTTGGCCGGGCTGCAATCAGCAAACCAAGACATCAATGCTGAAAAGCACATACAATAAGGCAGAGAACATTAAACTGAAAACTTCATCATTTCATCCAACTTTCCTGACAAGAGTTTGTTATGGAAGTGTCCAGGAAAAGCATACCATAACTGCAAAGCATGGAGGAAGAGTCTGTTAAGTGTAGACCACTCTCCCTTTTAAGACCTTTAATCATTCTAAAAACTGCAATACATCTAAACGTTCTCCAGAACACGTGTTCAATGGTGCAGACAATCTTCTCTAAAACCTTAGTTTCAGATGGATACTTTTTCAATTCATGCTGCAAGAACTGCATCAAAAATTATGTTGAAGTTTAAGAGGATGACCTAAATATTATCGAATCTGATGGCAAACAACTAACTTATATGAATTTCTTGAGTGGCATGTGAGAGCAAAATTTACTCCATCTTCATCACTCGCAGACTTGGTAGAGATTTTGCAGGAAGCAGGTAAAATATCAAAAATGCAAAATCTTATGCCATGCCGGCATGGTCGTGCGGTCTCAGGTGGTGGTCTGCCGTGTGGCCGGTACCCGGTTTCAAATCCCGGTCTAGAGCATAGATGTTTCAAATTTCCTTTCCTGTGTTGTCAGCCTCTTCACATTCTTTTCGGTCTGACGTCATTCCATAATGGCATCTTGAGGAATAGCGCTGGGAACACACCTCAGTATCTTCTTCCTTGAAATTCTTGGGACAGAGCTTCTGCTCCGACCAGACCTGGCCTGGAGGCTGGACCCTGGGTAGGATGTGTGTTTGTGTGTGTGTGCAAAATCTTATGTGCAAGACTTTGTGTATATCTTTTCCACGTCAAATCGATGCAGTTCAGAATGCTCATAAAGATATTTGTACAAATGTTAAGTGTATTCATTGTTTTTGTCTATTCGCTGGACAACAGAAATACCAAGCAAATAACTAACTTATACTTGTTAGGTATTTGGAATAACTCGCAATGTTTAAAAAAAAAAAAAGATCAAAAATTTATCAAAACTCATAGTTTCAAAAAAAAAATTTAAAAAATTATGTAAATTATTTTGATTTATATTTTTTAACCTGTAAATGGATCTTTTTGAAAATTATGCATATACAGTAAATTGACAATCTTACTTTGGTACGAAACTGTAAGCACAAAGTCTGTAGTGAAACTCATGCATGAAATTGACAAAAAATTCCTATAAAAAGCATTAAAAGCAGTACAGTTGTTACACAGACAGTAATCAATGAATTTCTTGTTTGCCACATCTAACAATGCAAGATAATTTAATTTGTACATGCATGTGCTTTTGATTTGTGTATGATTAATTGATTTTAAATTTCAGCCAATGGAAACTTGTAAATATTACAAGTTTATTTATTTTATATTCAACACAAATTTTAAATAAGTATGAAGATTTATTGTTTAATGACTTAAAAATACAATATAAATAATAATAAATAAATAGACTGCAGTATTTTTTAGGAAGAATCTTTTTTTTTGTCTCCATAAGTTCAATTAAATTGTTAAAATGTTATGTGTACTCACTTTACCTTTTATATATATTTAATTTACCCGGTTTCTGAATTAAGAATTTGCTAAGCTTCAAAACTTTTAATGCACTCACTGCTTTTAAGTGTAGTCTATCTAAACGGAATCAGAAAAGATTTTAAATCTTTTCATTGGGATTAATTACAAATTAAAAGCTACTGTTCAAAATTTCATAAAAGAGAAAGGGAAAACAAACAGATAAAAAAGTGAAACAAACTTATCAATCTTAAGTGAATTACAAGAAAAAGAATAATATTTATGAAAATATTGAAAAGAAAAAAAAAACTGCAACAACAACAAAAAATACTTTTTCTTTATTTTTTTTATCATTACCACATAACATAAATAAATATTTAATATTAAAATTACCTTTTCAAAAAACCCAAACACAACAATGTAATAAAATTTAAAAAGCATAAAAATATATTCTAAGCTTACCAAGAAATAAATTAATAGAATTTTTAGTTGTGTACATACAAATTCACTGTCTGTATAGTTTACAACCAAATTTTGTTTTGATGGATTAATGTTGATGATTGATTTTTAATACAATATTTATGAAAATTAATCTTTCTTGTTTTTTTTATTTGTTTATTGAAAGAAAGATATTGTGAGTAGTATTGTTATTCTCATATATTAACTAATTGGCCAGCAGTGATTTCAGCTTCATATTAACTCAGATTCCAATGTTAAAGAGTAAAATAACTTAAATTTGTTTCATTCACTTGGTAGCCCACTTATTTAGCTTCCAACTATTTTAGAAAATAAATAATAAAAGTTTCGAAGTTTTATTAGTAAGTATAAAAAGAAAAAAGAAAAAGAAAAGGAGAATAATACAATGAAAGACATTATGTTACATTTCAGTCAAATAAGACTGAAATTAAATATGATTAAAAAAAAATAATCAATAATATAACAAAATAATTTGTTCTGTAATTGAGAGGAGGAAGACTTGCAAAAGTTAACAATAACTGTTTCTTGAGCATAGTATGATAGTAAAATTGTAAAACTGTTATTTTTAACAGTAATTAAAACTCTTAAAACCAAAATGAAGAATTATTAGTTGTAACTATTAATGCAATGTATAAGAGAAAAAAGAAATCATTCGAGGGTAGACTGAGTTTAAAATTCCATTGCTTCAGTTTCCTCATTTCTACTTCAAAAAACAAAATTAAAAAATAAAAAATAAAAATAAAGATTGAGCTTCATTTTATTTTTTTTAATTCTCAATTTTTGAAATAATATATATTTCAAACTATTAAGTCAAGTTTCACTCAAGTTTCTGACAAGTTTTGTTTTAAAACTTCAAAAGTTTTTCTTATATATACTGTACTGTTACTAGAGAATAATTTACATATTACTTAATTATCCAAAACCCTAAAAAACAAAAAGCAACAAAATTTAATACAGAAAATCTCTTTAGTTTACTATTGTAACATTTAAGATTCTATGCAAAGATAAAAAAAAAATGGAGAATTAGCAAAAAAATACAAAATAAAGACAAGAGTAACTACCATAACTGAGTTTTACAATGTTACATATTCTTTTTATATAGCTGGTAGTCTAGTGGAAGAGGTCTGAGATGTAGACTGGACAGCAAGATTCAATGCTAGCAGATGTTTGAGGATTTTTCACCAATTTATTTCATATCGAGAAGTATCGTACAGATATGAAACCAAACCATTGTAAAATTAGGACTGAATTTCTTTTCAGAGGTTAACGGCAGAAGAGACTGATCTATCAATCTCAACTTCATCCTGTTAGTTTCGTTAATTATCTCCCATTGGACCTTTACAGTCTGTGTAAGGGATTCTTTAACTTTTTCATGTTCTCATTTACAATAGGGCAAGATAAGAAAATTGAGGCACTAATAATAAGAGGTTCCATGTAAAATGTAAACTGAATCATCAACATAAGAAAAGTCTAGATTGTGAAACTTATTCCTTTTCAGTTGAAGAATGATTTCACAGAATTCTATCTTAGGAGAATGCAGGAAAGGAACAATAACTTACAAGCAGAACTGGAAATTTTGTGTAATCTATATAAGGTCTGATAAAATAAGAGGTTAAAAACACACACATACGTAAAAACTTAATAAAAATTTGCAACTAGTTTCCATCATCCGAATAATCAGAGGACTTCTTCTTCAAGAGAATGTTGATTATTAAGGTGATCGAAACTAGTCGTGAATTTTTATTAAGTTTTTAAGTAAATATGTGTGTTTTTAATCTCTTCTATTTTATCTAACTTTTAACACAAGTCAAATTCTTTTTAAAACCTGTCTAAGGTCTGTTTTAACATTTTAATCTTACTTCATTCCATTCAAAACCTTTCGTACAATTTGTTGGTAAAGTAATTTCAAATTATACTTTCATATTAACATCATGTATTATAATTATTATTCACTCACTTATTTTATACTTTAAAATTTGTATTTCTCCCCATTTCTTCATTAACTGAGTATAATATATGTTCAAATTTTAGTAAATGTGATAATAATCTAAAGCAGTTGCCAAAATGTTATGTAAGTGTTCGAGAATCCAAATGGAAACTTTTATATAATTAAATGTCTTCAGTATATGATTGTACTTTTAAAACATTCCCTGATCTTAATATTACAATTCAAATTCATTGTTTAGATAATTAGGAGATGACTCTCCCTTAAACTACAACTAAATGAAAGTTGGTCACAAACTAATAGAAAAAAGTAGTTTTCCAGACAAATTTCTAACCTTATAACATAAACTGAATTAGTGGAGAAGATAATGAAATATTTATTTATTCATCCTTATTGAATATTAAGTTAGTAAAAAAAAAAAAAAAAGAAATGAAAAAGCAGGATGAAATTTCTGTCTCCTGCAAATGTAGCATAGCTTAAATATCTAGCTTGGATTATTTATTCATTTATTTACTTATTACTAAAACTTTCTTCTTTTATGTTGATTTATTGTAAAAAGCTAAAATCATTGTTGTATTCAAACTATGAGTGTTGCACTAAATTAAGTTCTTCTTCTTTATTTATTTATTTATTTAATTTTTGCATTATTAATGTTACAGAACTAAATTGCTTTAAATCTTAAAGAAAAAGAATCAACATAGAGCTTCAAATACAGGTTGGAGTTTTAGATTCTTATTCTCAATATTTGAAAAGAAAGATTTAGAATGAATTGAAATTTGTCAATTCATAAATTACTTAAATCAACTGCCTATAATGATCAACTCTTATCTGCAATTAGTTCCATTGAAAGTGCAAGCTCAATAGGTTAATAGATAAAAAAAAAAAAAAAAAAAAATTCTTGATTATTAAAGTTAATTTCAAAAAGAACTTTAATAATATTTTCATTGTTAAAAAACTTGAAATAGTTATTACAATTATCTAGTTGAATGAAATGAATTAAAATATCAGGATTAATTCAAGAAAAAAAAATACCTCATATAGTATCTGCAGGATTTTCTAAAAGAAGCAATTTAAAAAATATGCATTTTTATATTTCAGTTCTCAGATTTTATATCAAATCAACTTACTGTAATTATTCAAGATTTAAATATACTGCAAATGTTTTTTGTTTTCTTTATATGTGTTTTTAAAAAAAAGAAGATAAAAAAAAAGTTTACACTGTTATTAAGTAGATTAAAAATTTCGAAAAAGGACTGACTTGTTAATTGTAAATGTAAAGTGGAAAATATGTTATTATATCTGAACTACTGTGTATATATCATTTCTATCTATATAATCTTTTTTTGTTTTGTTTTGTTCATTTATGGAGATGTAAATAATCTAACAAACGTAACTGTAGCACCTGTTGATAGGAGTCTTGAGCTCCTAACGGGACTCCCATGTAATTCAAATAAAAAAAAAAAATAAATTGCAAATATTTCTATTCATTCATTTCATTAGTAGTGAATCAATTTATCTTTACATTTATTCACTTCAGTGTTAGTCTTTAAAAAGTAAGTCATTTGAAATAAGTAAATAAATAAATAAATAAAAATTTAAATATGACTTTTTAAGTAGTCCTAAATAAATATTTCAAAATACTTATTTCTGAAATTCTCTTTCTCATTGATTTATTTTATTTTTAGAAAGAAATTTCTATTATTTGAATTATGCCATTATTTTCTCCAGAATGCTACTACTTAAATAATTTAATTGAACACAACAATATTTCAGTAAAAAAGGATTTACTAAATATTATTATTTTTTATTTTTTTAATTTGCTGTTTTCTAATAAAACTATTTGGACTTTAATTTTCATGTTAACTTTAATGAAATAATGATCTGATAAATTTTAAATAATTTTCACTATAACTATTCTATACCACCTTTCTGAATGTTAGAACTAACAGTAAGATTCAGTTCAATCAGTCATACAGTGACTAGCCAATGTTAATCTGTAGCCTATTAAATTAACTTTTTTTTTGGTGGGAGTGTGTGGAGTATGGTTTGTTATTAACTACTGTTACGAATAAAGAAAAGAAAAAATTTCTGAGTGAGAATTAGTTTTGGTTGATAGAAAATTAGTGGTCATCTTCTAACCATAACCCCCTTATTGTCTACTCTTCCATAAGTCATTCTCTGAAAATCAGCAATTATAAAGTTAGAGAATTCCAAAGAAGCATTCCCAATGAATTAAAAAAGAAATAATGTTTTCCAAAAGTGAAATTAAATATATTGAAGAATAACTTTTTTTTTAATGTGTATACCCAAAACTTATCAGACTCATTGGTATTTTTTATGTACTCATTGATACAGATATAAGTGAAAAAGCAACACTCTTATCTTAAATTTAAAATCTTATTTAAATTCAACATCTTAATAATCTTTTTCAAATTAGTATGTATAATTAATCATATTTTTGTCTGTCAACACACTGTTGTTGTAAAATAATGATGTTTTAATCTTTCATAAAGTTTGTGCTCAGAATCTATTCAGAATGCTGAGCAGAGAATAAAATTAAATTGTTTCAGTGCATTTTTATTATTATGTATTATTATGTTCAAATAAAATTAGAACAAATTTCCTAAGTAAAATTCAAGTTGATATTTAGAAAATGCTGGAATTAGATTGGCAAAGATTTCAGTTCTATTGCGTACATTCACTTGTGATATGTTAGTTTTGGACTGAAATGAAGGAAATATCTCTTATATTTGATTGAAATAATTCGCACTTCATTTTACGTGAATTACAGTTCTTTTTGAATTGGAACAATAGCACGCAATAAGAAATCATCTCAAGAGATGTAGTAATGTAATATCTTATGACAGCATAGACAGCAATTGGTCATATAGATTTTCAAATAAGAAATTTAGATATGAACCAAATGAAAGTCTTGGATATGTTGATCTCCTTTCCTGCCAGCAAAGGCACAAATAATGAAGCTTAATGGGCTAACATTCACTACAACGAAACATGAAAAGTTATAAATGATGCACATTTACAATCACACCTTGAGTCATGTCTTGTCATTAAAAGGGAATCTGGATCACTTGTTTCATCCTTGTTAGGATAACTACAGGAGAATTAGTAATGCATTTCTTTCCTCTTATTTAGAATACTATGAGAGATCTGCTTTTAAAAACAAAAGTACTTCACCCTATTAAAGCAACTATTTTAAGACATGAAAAATAATATAAATTCAATGCTAAACAAGCAAAATAAATATTTATAAATAACATAACTTACACAAAAAAGAACAAAAAAAAAAAAACAAAAAACAACCTCATGGATTATAAATCGTAATCTAAAAAATAATTATGATTTATAGGCAATGTTTTTGATGGTAACTTTTTAAACGTCTTTCTTTTTATTTTTAATCCCAATGATTGCAAGGGATTGACCTTCTGTGCTGCCTATCTGTGAATGGTAATTTTTTAAGAATCTTATTTATTTTTGATATTTTACTCAATGTAACAAAACTGGAAACGGCATTATTCAAAACTTCCAATAAAAATAGAGTTAAGAAAAATTAAATTCTAATTTGTAGAATTTTCTCCTGCAGAACTGTTACCCAAATCATCATTGTCATTTGGTTCAATCTTAATAACAACCTCTGGTTGAAGAAAGCTTTCATTACAATCATTATTTTGATGATCATCATTCTCATTGTCATTTGATTCAAGCTTAATAATAACCTCAGGGTGAAGAAAACTTTCATTACAAACAACATTATTTTCCTCCTCATTATTATTCTTGATCTGAGGGAAAGGTTTCATGTTTGTGTAGGTCATTCTTAAACCATTACAAACATCAGCAAACGAGTTCATCACATTTTGAGGATTCCATGGATACAAACCCGACATTTGAAACCCATCACAAGCATTTTCAACTGTTGCTATTTTTTTCCACACTTTGCTTATTAAATTAATCAACTGAAATTCATCCAAACTTCTCCCTGCATATTTATTCATCCACATTTTTATGTTTTCTGTCAGACTGAATTTCATTCTACTTGAAAATGTGTGCACTAGTGGTTGCAGATAATGTTTTGTGTTGGGGGGAAGACATACGATAGAAATCCCACGTTCTTGGCAGTAATCTAAAACAGTACTATCTTGGCAGTGAGCAAGGTTTTCATCTAAAATTAACAAAACTTGCATTCCAACTCGAAATCTCTGAAAATGGTGAATCCATTCCACCAAGATTTCTGAGTTAACTTGTCCAGTCGATGTCATTATCAGCCGAGATCCTGGAATAGCATCAAAAATTAAATGTTTTTCTGTTCCCTTGAATATAATAAAAGGAGGGGTAAACATACCTACTCCATTGCAACAACTAAGTATTGAAAAAACGAAATGATTCCCACTGTTTATTCTGTCCAAAGGAAAACTATCCTGAGAAGTTTCATCGAAATCCGCATTTTCATTTTTGTTTATTCCAAACCAAACCCTATCCAAACAATAAATACATTCAGGCTTAGTGAAAAGATGCAACTGTTTTAAAATTGATTCTAGATCACTGAAATACTGGCTGATTGTTTCTTGTAAGAGCACAGCTTCAATCTGAGAAAAATCATTTGCTTCTTGTCTTTCTGTTCTTTTTCTTTTAATTCGTATTTCTGGATGTCTTTTAATGAATCCCTGATACCATCCTAATCCTGCAGATTGTTTGTCTTTATTGAATGGATGACTCATGTTGTTTTGAGTAGCAAAGTCGTACGCTAATTGGCAAACCTCAGATACAGTTAGTTGATGGCCTCGACTCTTTTCTATCAACAACTGCTGTACCAATTCCTCTTCTGCACTGGGATTGAAAGCAGAACGTCGGCCAAGTTTTACCTCACCTTCTGTGTGATATCTCCGATGAAGAGTTGATTTTGGAACTTTGAAGAGTTTACTTGCAGTACGAATTTTCATTCCAGATCTAACAGCTTGAATGGCATTTGCTACATCTTCTTCTTTGTATTGAGTTTCAGTTTTTCTCACATAATGCTGCGACATCTAATATAAAAAAAAAAAGAGAGATTAATAATATTTAACAAAGTGATCATTACACAATATATAATTAAAAAGCATCAAATCTTTTATTTTAATGAAGTTTAATTAAAAAAAAAATTAATTTCACATAAAAGAGAAAATATTTTCTTTATAATAGCATGAATGTGCCAAAGATAGTTTACATATTTTTTTGAAAAGTTGATAATTTAAGATTCACAGGTTTGTTTTTTTGTTTTTCCTTATTTATATATAATAATATTTTAAATTATAATTAATTTAATTAAATAATAATTATTTATATTTAATGTATTCAAGAACATCTCTGACAATCAGGTTTCATGTGGATTTATTGGTGGGCAGAAAAAATGGTTGTGTACGATTCGCTTCATTTCTTTAGAGTAAAAGAAATGTGTTTCCACTGAGAACTTGTCCAAGCTGAGTAAAAGTTTTGGAAAAAATAAAAATAAAATTGTTACCAATATTGCTCTTTGTTTACATTGCCCCCTACATAAAAAAAAAGTCTTTTAATTCTACCAGAATATTTTTAAAAATTAAATATTTGAAATTAAGTTATTTAATATTTTTTTTTCTTATTTAATACATTTCTAACAAATGTCTATATTAGAAGCCTTTCTACTTTACTTTGACTTTTTATTTTAATTATTCATTAATAAAACCTTCACAGAATCCAACAGCCAAAAATGTTATTTTAAGGTTTGTCACCTATTACTCACTAAAATAAAGGGCATTTTGTCCCATCCATTAAAATAAAG
>JAFIDM010012231.1:91290862-91305177 GCA_023159025.1 Thereuonema tuberculata
TATACACAGATGCTAGTACGTATCTTACAAAACGTAATAGGGTTTCTAAATACGTATTTTAATAAAGATGGTTGAATAGACTGTGCTACTGTAGTTACAAATTTAAAGAAAGCACATCTAGGGAAAGTAGTTTTTCCGTTAAGAATATTTTTCCATCTCCTCCTGTTATAAAAAAAAAAAATACCTCTAAATCGTGGGACTCTAATTCCATGTCGACACCTCACCCACTGCACCAACACCTCCTAAAAGACTGATGTCTTTGATGATGACAGTGTTTTTAGATGCCTTTTAGGAGGTGTTGACTGCACAAAATGAAAGAGGCCAAGCATAGAGATAACAATTTAGAGAGTATTTCCCTCTAATCTTGAATCCCATGGTGAATCTTCTTAAAACCTGACTTGCACATTTAGTGATAAGAGACGTTCTAATTTTTTTTTTTTTTTTTTTTTTTTATAAATTTTTCCATGTTAGTCCTTATTGAGAGTTAACGCATTAAGGTGACAGAAATTACTGTAGAACAACATTAGAAGTGAAAGAATTACAAAATCAATTGGATTTGATAATTTAAGTAAAATGAAGATTTCTTTAATTAAAAAAAAAATGGAAAATTTATACTGTTTCGGCAGTTTAAATTAAAATAAATGAAACTCTTCTATTATTTTCGTAATTTTAAAAAACAAAATATAAAATTAAAAAAAAAAACAAGATTTTAAGGAAATATGTTTTCGGAACTTCTAGTTAGTCAAGAAGAATACGTATTTTCTTATTTTAACGAAACTTTAGATTTTTTTGTTTAAATTTAAAATTTAAATGTTTATAGACAAAATTTAAAATTTATATTGAATTTTATTTAAATTTAATGTTTATCGAATGTTTTATTCGTTACAATGGATTTGTGTATATTACTTTGCTTTTTAAAAGCACCATACGAAAAAAAAAAAATAAATAAATGCAGTGATCTACATCAAATGTAATGCGTAAAAATTTGAGTCTTATCATTAAGACCTGACTTGATATCTACAGACGATTTAATTCTGCAAGCAGTTAAGATTTAAGGATGTCTTATGTAGAGTTGTATTCGGAGACTTTTATTAGATATCAGTATAAGAATGTTAAATGGCCAAAACGATATAAATTCCATGATCTAAACGTTATTTTCCGAAATTCAAGTTACTTAAGTACGGAGAAGACTATAATGCGAATTATTTCCAATAATTATGAATCCGTTATTTTAAAGTGGTGAGGAGTTTTGTGTAGAGCAGCAGGTTCCACATCCCTAATAGAAGTTATTTAGCATAAAAAAGAAATGTAGAGAATACAGATCCATAATTGCTAGCTCGTCAGCTGAAGATGTCCTGGCATTCCAGCAGGTCCAAATTGTATTTTTTGAAAATATTTTTAAATATTTGAAAGATATTTTTCTCTTTTTAACTTTTTTACCGTTTTAATTGTAAATTAAGTTTAGATTCAAATTTTAATTTTAAATTTGAGGTATTGAATTCTTACTTCAAAATCTTGTTCAAAGCAATGTTAAATAGTTTTTAAGTTTTTCTCCTTTCCTCTTGTTTTGTTTTATTTCTTCCTTTTCTATTACTTGTTAATTACTTCTGTTAATATTTATCAGTTAAATTTATTTATCTTAACCTTCATGATCAAATCAGACAACAGAAATATAATGAATGCGATGAAATCATTTACATGAGTTCACTTTCATAAACTGCCCAAACAATTAAGCCATTGATTCAATGTATGTCCCTCTCGATATTCTATAATCGGTAAAAATAGCAATAAAAATCTACATAAAATGACCTCACTGAAAAACACTATTCAACTGATAAAATCAACTAGTCTTTGTGGATTTTTTTTTTTTTTGCTTAGTTTCCTTGTTCACTACAGAGGGCGTTGTCTTTCATGTCCGTTTATTATATGGCGTAGAACCAATCATCTTCCTGTTTTTCATCATGTGGCCAATCTTTGACCAATTAGGCTTTCTTTCTTTCAATCTAGGCAAATTAACATTTGCTTCCTTTATAATCCTCTCTTTGCTGTCTTTGATCTCTTTGATTTGGCGGTTTAGCTGCTGAAGATGATCTTGCACTTCCGCAGATCGAAACTTCCTGGCTTATGGTAAAATGTTTTTGTTATTTTTTAAATGTGTGCGATATTTTTTTATTTGTTGTTCAGTTTTTAGTTATGTTTATTAGAAGAAGGATCTCAATTTTTTTCTCTTACATCGATTTCATTTTTTAGACTACTTTCAAAAAGAAAAGATAGTTATTAGGATGAGACTTTTTGTATCAGTGTTAAGATTTGAACCAATGAACGGATTTCTTGAAACTTGAGCTACTACGGTTTCAGAAGACTTATTATTAATTAATTGTATTTCCGTTTTGGATTTAGAAATTCAGTACATGTATATCAGGAAATCTCTTAAAAAAAAAAAATCATTACTTTTATTTAGAAAAAAAAAAGACAATTAAAGGAATGACAGCATTTATATATAATAATTGCGATAATGATGATGATTTTTAGGAAAGAAAATTTTAGAAAAGACTAAAGTTCTGTCAGGAATCTTTAAATTTAAATGAATATAGCTTCATTGTAAATATTGCTAAAAATTTGATACCTTCTATTTATGTCTTATAGATAGAAACTAAGAAGAATTCACAAAATTTATCTTAAGTTTATGGCGAAGTTTATTAAATATTTAATTTTTTACTTTATTGAGAGTTATAATAATTTACAATACAATAAAGTTACATAATTTTAAAGTTTTGAACAGATGGGAAAGAATCAATTCCCCCCCCCCCCCCCCAAGGAAAAACGAAATTTAGCTTAAAACGGAGATAAGTTTTAATCCTTCTATTGAATCAAGGAAAAGAATTTCAATCACACAATTTTTTCTTATTTTTACTTTTTTTCTTTTCTTCTTCCTCTTCTGAATTTTCTTCGTTTTCTTCCTCTTCTGAATTTTCTTCGCTTTCTCTCTCTTCTAATTTTTCTTCGCTTTCTCCCTCTTCTAATTTTTCTTCGTTTTCTCCCTCTTCGTTTGAATATTGTTTACTTTCTTTTTCTTCGTCCGAATATTCTTCTTCATAGCTAAGATTTTCATCATTTTTAATCCTTATTCCCTCTTTAATTGCGGAACTTTCGACCATTGAAAATTCATGGTATAAGTTGAATAAAAACAGAAGTAGAAACACTCCGAAGATGTTTTTCATTATTCTGAAATGAAAAGAACTTTGATAAATAACTTTGAATCGCTACTTATTCTTAGTCTATGTACATTAAACTATTAAATTATTAAACTATTTTCTATTAAACTATTAAAATTCTTGATAGTTAATTTAAAAGACTGGTCAGCTGTACTATGGAAATTATTTATTTACTAGCGACAGGTAGCCCGGTAGATCACTTTAAAAAAATGTGATTTTTATTTTTTATTTTTTTTTTGACATTTTTTTTTTGAAATTTGAAAATTTTATTTTTTTATTAACGGGATTAAAGCGTTATGCAAATCACTTTTTATTAATATAAATATATTAAGTAAATACGTAAAAAGAAGTAAATTAATATGGTATTGGTTTCAGTTTCTTAAAATAGGTCTAAATAAACTGCTGATTCGCTGTAATGTGCCACTACAGTGAGGCCACATTGTAAGGAGAAACTCTTTTTGCCAAGTGTACGAACGATCCACGGCTGCGTACGAAAAATCTTTTTTGTTAAATTAATTGAACTTAACTTTTAACTGTTAACTTGTCAAATTGTTGGTTCCATATAAAGATATATGAATAGTACAAAGCGATGAATGTGTACATGAACAGAAAATCATACGCGACTGTTTTTATCGCATGTGAGTAGCCGATCAGGTTTAAGAACAGATTATCTTATTTTACCGCCACTGAAACAAAAAAATTATAATGGTTAAAGAAACGGCTACAAAAAACATTGTTTGAATAGATATATGGGAAGAAAAGTGTTTGTTTAGACAGTGTTTGGATGTGTTTGAAGTTTTTCAAACAATGACTGATCAGCTGCAGTGACACTGGAAGATATAGACACCGCCGACAATTGAATCATTGATTTTGAACTGTGCTGTTAATAACACAGTAATCTATAATATACTAAAGAAGCAGCAAGATCTGAAGAGGCTGGATGGTAACTTGAGGCCCACACATGGGCGTATAAGGGAGGGGGATCACCGAGGGGACCCGAGCTACTTTCAAAATGTATAGAGTAGCCCTAATTTTTTCAGTTTATTTTTGTTCCCCCCTCCCCAATTTGAAACAATTTTTTTTTTCTGTTTGGTTGTTGATGATTAGTTCCGTAACTTGACCTTCGAAATAAATCTCCGAAATAAATCCTATTTACGTCCCTGGGGACAAAGGCTGTCAGTGTTTTGTTTGCAGGTCTGCAATCTATCGAAGAGCTAATCTTATATCGAGTAACCACTAGAGGCGTATTTACACGAGGGCTAAAAGGGCTATAGCCCAAGGCGGCAACTTTAAAATCCAATTAATAAACAGTTAAATTTTTACTTTTTCAAACTGAGTAGAAAGAACAACATATCGGTGAATATAGCTCTACATTCCGTTATAGATTTATTCCTATTAGATTACAGCCTTCTTTTTGAATGTAGCTCTCTGAATTAGATTGAAGCTCTCTATTGGATCGTAGCTCTCCAGTAGATTGTAAAATACTTGTAGTGGGAGGAGGGATCTGTTAGTTCATGTAGCTCTGTATTGATTAATAGCTCTCTTAATATATATATATATATATATATATATATAAATCCAATACACAAAACTTGAATCGACACCTATTCAAGTTTCGTAATGCAAATATTTCATTTAATGATTTGCAATTTAGAATTCAGAATGTAAAGAATATAAGAATAAAATTAACTTACATTACTAAACATATAAAATTTGCCGGACAGCTTTCTGAAATTTAAAAAATGCCGCTGATGACGTGTTTGTATATTCGAATGTTAATACTTACACAGAAACAGCTTTTTGAAATTAATTTGTTTTTTAAATTTCAGAAAGCTGTCCGGCAAATTATATATATATATATATATATAATTTGGGAATCTTCCAACAACAATAGTAATAATAAAATATTTAAATAATAAGTAATTCCTAAATTATTCCAATTTTAAATGGCTTTAAAGTGGGCAAAAGTTGTGAAAAAAAAATATTGAACATTAAATTTTTTTACGTGTGCGCCTAGATTTAAAAAAGGCACTTAAAAGACCAACACACTAGCATAAAATAAAATGTAATTTAAAATTGAAATTTAAAATCGCCAGACTCCGTTTCGTCCCGTATGTCCTGTAGTAGCGGAAAAACGGCGTCTGGCGTTTGGATATTTCAATTTAAATTACGTTTTATTTTATGCTAGTATCTGTATGCTCTCTGTATGCATTTCCTTTGCTTTCATCAATTCATCCTTGACTTCTTTACCAATTTAGAATCACAATTGTTGCTCAGACAGTTTCTCTTTGGTACCGGTGCTGTCTTTTTCATGCTATTTCTTATTTCTTTAATAATTTGCCTCAACCCTCCCTATTGCTTTGATGCCAAAACACAGTTATATGCACGTTTCCATAACATTTAAAGGTTTATTTCTGTTAAATGGTGTTTCTTTACTCAAATTTCTTTGTTTTATTCTAAACCAAAGCATTAAATCATATTTGAAAAGTTGAATTTAGGTTTCAGTTATTTACAAAAAGGAACATAAATTATAGACTGAAAACAAAAACCGTGATAAGTGCCAAAATCTAAGTTCTGAGAAAAACAGAAAAAACATTGTGAAAACTAATACTGGCTACAGTGAAAGTCTAACAATTGGCTAAAGTTTGGAGTACTTGCAGACTGAATATCATAGAACCCGGTTTTTACCGTACTGGCATAGGACACATAGCCCATATTTTAGCAATAAAATGGAAATCGATTGTTTCCATTAAATCGCCCGGTTTTTATTTACGCCCATTAGCCCGGTTTTTATTTTCAGTCTACAATTATAGATTTCATTGAGGATCTTAGGTAACTTCATGCTTTTATAGTGGCAGCTCAGAATTCCATCAGAAAGCGAACAAAAGTTTTAATTTAAAATCCGTTTAACAAACAGTTCAAATTTCACTTTTCAAACTGAGTAGAAAGAACAAAATATCATAAATGATTTTTTTTTTAAATTAAAAAAAAAAAGAAAACTGTTAAAATACTGAGAACAATGAAAACAAAAGAATTGATTGTTAAATATCACTAAAAAACTATTGTTAAAACAATGACAATATTCATAAAAATTAAAGTAACTATATCATTGTTATAATTGTGTATATAAAACAGGAATGTGTTTTATAACTTCTGATACTTGATTCTAGAATTCTATTGGTTTGTAGCTCTCCGTTCAGTAGATTAGCTTTCCGATAAGATTGCACTATCCTCGTAATAGGGGAAGGCATCCATCGGTGAATATAGACTACATTCAACTACTTAGGATGGCAATAATAATAGTAGTAGTAATATAACAGTATAATAATAGTATAATACTAGTGGTAGTAGTATAATAATAAATAGTATAATAACGGTAGTAGTAGTATAATAGTATAATAATAGTAATAGTAGTATAATAGTAGTAGTAATATAATAGTATAATAATAGTAGTAGAATAGAAAACTTAGTAGTAATAGCCATTCTTTATGAATGTAGCTCTGTATTAGATTGAAGCTCTCTATTGATGGTATCTCTCCAATAGATTCTAAAATACTTGTAGTGGGAGGAGAGGATCTGTCAGTTCATGTAGCTCTGTATTGATTAATAGCTAATATTAATAGCTATATATAAAATTATAATTTGGGAATCTTTCATTTCAGCAACAATAATAATAATAAAACATTTAAACAATAACTAATTATAATACTATATCAAGCATGATTAATTGAAGTTTTAATGCATTTTTTTTCATGAATGATCTTCCGAATAATTAAGATTCATTTCGAGGAATTCAAAATATAATTTTGTATGGCTCAATTTTCAAACTGTCAACTTGTTGATGTCTTTAAAGAGTTGTCGCAATTGTAACAATTATTTATTTATACATGTAAATAATAATAGTTATTTATTTTTAAATAAATAACTGCTTACTATTTTTTCACTGTCCAATAAATGTTTCGTTTTATTCATTCTGAATAAGAGAAGTATATATTCCTAAAAATATACAAACACCTATTGGTAATTAAAATTAATGCTGATAATTTCAATACTTATTGAATTTTCTGATAATAGAAAAACTAGTTTATCTGTAGATATTGATTGGAAATTAGATTTTGCTTTCATTCAAACTTCCTTATTACATTTATTAGTAATTATTACAATAATTTTATTTAATTAACATTTATTTTTAGACTTGGAGAGAAAGCAGTTGCTCCTATGTTAGTTGCATCCTTTATCAATGGTGTCTGTTATGAATTTTTTGATGGAGAAAAATTAACAATTTCTCTCTGCAAACAGACGAAATTGCAAAGTTAAGTCGTTAATAGATTACATAGGCCTACAAAAAAAAAATTAAGAAAAAATGGTGCCTAGGTACTTTATACTGATTTTAACTATATTTGGGGCGCTGAATCTAAAAATGAAATCAGTTTTTCTCTATCACTAACCACTGTAATTCTAAATTAAATAAGGTTAAATTAATAAGGTTAAATAAGGTTAAATTAATGCTTTTAGACAGTGTCAAAAGCAAAGCGGGCACATAATATGCACAATTGATTAAATAAAATAGTTAAAAGCAAGAGCATATAAATACAAGACCGTTCCTTTATGTTTTATAGGCAAGCTGTAACCTAGGGGCCGCTAATACAATACTTAGTGCATCATTTGGATATGTAAAAGAATTTATGAAACTACACGTATGTAAATATTCGTCATGTTGGCAATTGTTAGTATTGTTATATATAAGCATCATTATTATTACTGTGTTAATTGTTGTCATTATTACTAAAACTGCTATGGAAAACGTTGATTTGGGGGTCAGGGAGTGGCCCTATAGGTCTGATTTTTTTTTTACCTATTTTTTTGGTCACCTACTTTTTGATGCTGAACACAATGGTGAAGGTTTCATTCTAATATCTCTAACCGTTTGGCCGCTACAGAGTGTGACATAGAGTGTGACAGACAGACAACACAAAAGCAAGAGCGGTTCCCTATGTTAACTGTAACATGGGACCGCTAAAAAGTGTTTAACGCGCACCAAAGAAATCAAACTAATCAGCAGGACAGGCACAAAAGAAACCAAAAAGATTTCGCATCTGAGCTACCATCGGTGGGAGTCTGAGATGGCCGTTTCGTTCTCTTTATGGACTCATCAGCCAGACAAACCCCTCGATGAAAAGCTTAGGTAGCGAAACCAAGTTAGAGATTCCATTCATTCCCTCGATATGAAATCCCACAAAATCAAACCACAAACAAAAAAAATCAAATAAAAGAAAAAAGCTTCAATTCCTGGCCTACGAATCTATCAGACACAAAGGAAATGGAAGAAAGGAAAGGCTAAGCCAAACCATATTAGATTAAATAAAATTAACGTGCCCGAAACAATCATAGAAGTCTGGCTGATGAGTCCATAAAGAGAACGAAACGGCCGTCTCAGATTATCACCGATAGTAGCTAAGGTGCGAAATCTTTTTCTTTTCTTTTGTGTCTTGCTGGCTTATTGTTTTATGATTATTTCGGGCATGTTAATTTTATGTTATTGTTATTTAGTGTTGATGTATATATCAAATATTAAAATTTATCAAAATTTGCAAGATTAAAAACTGAAAATATCTCTGTTAACAGAGAAAATGTCTCTGTATTTTTTTTTTCTCATAAAAAGATTGTTGCTTTTTGCAAAGTAATGTGACGTGATATATTAGTGATACATTAGAAACGTTAAAATGCATATTTTAATTCAGCTTATGAATAATAATCAAAATGGCCTTTCAAAGTTGAAGTACTTTTAATAAATTTGATTTTGCAGACTTGTGTTATTATAAGGGCCAATTCACGTTATAATGATTGTCAGATCGCCATTTTTGAATTTCATCATTTTAGTTTTAAAATGATTTTTAATTTTTTAATTTTTTTTTCTTATTTACGAGCTTTAACATTTTCGTTTTAATTAAGAAAGTGGTGACTATTCGCAGAATGAAAATAGAAAAAAAATATAAATATACACGAGTTATACGGCCTTTACTTTGTATCGTATAGTCATTAAATTGCTCCTAAGTAATCGTGTCATGACCTGCTCGTTCCCTGATTTAAACCCTCTGGATTTTTTCGTATGGGATTATCTTAAATCATTAGTGTACATAACACAGGTTCCTGACGCCCACGCCACTGCATGATCGCATAGTGGATGGTGCAACAAAATTCGACGTGCACCTGGCATCTTGACCGTGTTTGGTAGTCGATGGAACGACGCTGTGTTGCGTGCATTGCGGCCGGTGGAGGACATTTCGAGCACTTTCTGTGAAACTGAGCGACTGTACGATCAACACCTCTGTATTGTTGCATCGTTTATATCTTTTTCGAAATAAAGCATTTCCAGATCCATGTTTATATGATATTTATTCGTTGTTTTGCATGATTGATAACCTTTAAGTTTGGCAGTACATTTCAGGTACACCCTGTATTTACGCGAGTTTGTTAATAAACTATCCACACACAGCATAATGGAACTGACTGAAACGCGTGCTACAGCTGCAAACAAGGTCGTGAGAGTCTAATTCGGTATTTGCAGTTATTATTATTGTGTAAGGCTGTGAAACTTACATAACTGTTCTGGTCTTTCCGATGCAAATTGTAGTCTGTCATTCTTCGCAAGGATAGTGCGGCTTGATTATTTCAGTTAGCAATGTAGAAAACTGTTACATAAAGTGAGGAAGCACCATCGATGCCCTGCAAAACATCAACGGAACCGTGCCCAAACACCGCGGTCACCAGAGACAATCAGACGTATGCGCCAAATGGTAACAAAAGAAAAAACAGACAACGATGGATTGCAATCAGGTTGCAGAGGTCACAGAATACCGTTGAAAGAATCATCAGGGAAAATCTGCGAATGGAATGCCGTCGTAAAACCCGTTGATACAAGATTCACATCCGTGAACTTTTCACGAACTATCGTAAGCTTTACGAAAGGTAACTGCTCGACGACAAATGGAAGTTGGTTGTATCCATTGACGAGGCATGGATGTATCTTGAAGACACTTATAACCCAACAGCAATTTTTACCATCAAAGGAGCTGAAAATCAGATTTCGTCAAGCAAAGTTCTCCAAAGCGTTCATGATAATGGCCGGTTTTGCTCACGTGGTAAGCTCATCATGCATAGAGTAGACATCAATGCAAAGGGTAATGCAACATATTTTCAGGAGAATGTGTGAAGCCTATTTTTGATGTTGACATCCTTTGTCTTTACGGCAACGAGCAACACAAAATGCACATCCTCATGGATATATGGATGCCGTTCGTCATTAGAATACTATCGGACGAAGAAGAGGGAAACAGGAGTGAAGGTGATCTCCTTTACTTCGATCCCTGTTAATTCCCCTGATGGATCCCCGATGGACTTGTGCGGATTTGGACTATTGAAACGGGCCGTCAGTAATCGTTGTCTTCTATCTGTGCACGGCCTATAAAGTATATAGAACACAATAGGTGATGGAGGAAGGGAGTTTCTTAAACCTACAGGTGAGAAAAAACCACACTAGTATCTGCCTCAAACATCCTTGCTAATATCGCTAATTTGCTGCAACAATCGCATAACGAAAAAATAAAATCCTTTTCCAGAAATCGAAAATTTGAAAGTTTTAAAAGTTAATGAAATGTGTTGATGCAATGAGCTTTAGAAGCTCAGTTATGTCATTCTACCAGTAAAAAGAACTCCAGCGACCCATTGTTTTTATTCAAATAACCCGAAACTGATCATTTTTAAGTTATGACGTTGTTGCAGCAAATGAGCGATGGAGGTACTAAAAGAAATCTAACAGAACTATTAGTTAGACTTTATTTTATTTACTTTATTTTATTTCTTTATTTTATTAACTATTAGTTAGACTTACGAATTATATATTTGGATTATATAGTTCACTTTATTAAAAACTGGACTTGTGCACATTTAGCCCAAGCCTCATGAAACGTACCGTATATGCTCCAATAGAGGCCCCCGGCGTTTATTTGCAAAACTAGCCTCGGCTCCCGGCGCTTAATAGAGACCGGCTACTATTAGAGGCCGGTCATTATTAACAAAAACCTTCAGAACGCAATATTTTTACACATAAATACTGGCTAATATTACAAACAGCTACTTTATTTGAATTTCACATGCTACATAAGACTGTTAAAGATAAATGGCATTGTCTTTCTCTACCTTTCGCTGCTATTCGTCGTCCGAATCCGCAATTCCACCGGAATTCTTTCGCGTATTCCACCGCGCGAATCTTAAAGGCAATGTCAAATAACCGTTTCGGCGGCATTTTGTAAGACAATGTACCGTAAGGTATTACACTAGTACCGGTAGGCAAATATCAAAGACCCGGCTACTGTTAGAGACCGGCTACTATTTGGTCGTGTCCCCTCTGCGGCCCGGGGCTTATTAGAGACCGGCGACAATTAGAGACTCGGCGTTTATTGGAGCATATACGGTATTTTTAAACAAGTCAGTGGTTTTCTATTATGTTGAGTATTGCTTGTTTTCATCTGAAATGCGAAATATTATTGGTTAAAGAACCATAATGTAGTTGTAACATACTAATAAAATGAAAGCGCATTGAACTAAGGCCGAAAATCTGAAGGAATGTTAAGGAGTGGGTAAAATTTTGTGAAATTTTGTCTTATCTTAAAACTTCTTAAAATGCCATAAAGCTTCATATATTCTTTAATACTACTTAAAAATAACAACATCAACCACCTACTGGCAATATTTCGTCTCACTGATCTAAGACAGCATCAGGCCATTTACAAAATTTTAAGGTACAGACAAATAATATCTCTATTTCCTAAACTTTAAACACATAATAATATAACAATCCGAGAATCTAACAATCAAGGAACGTGGACTCAATCACGTTCAACTTTAATAAGTTCAAATTACAAATTTAAAATTATTTTTTCTAAATAAAAGCAATTCTCAATACAAATCTTTCAAATGTCCTTTTTCATTTTCTTAAAGTTTAATGACTGTAGTAAGAAAAAATAAGAACTACATAAAGATTTCTATTGAGAATTGCTTTTATTTAGAAAAAATAATTTTAAATTTGTAATTTGAGTAGTATTAAAGTAGTATTAAAGAATTTATTGTCTTATCTCTTTTCTATTACGTTTGGCTTCCGAAAAAATAATCAAACACAAGTCTTTGATGACCATACTTTTTTGTAGTTCTTATTTTTTCTTACTACAGTCATTAAACTTTGAAAAAATGATATCTAAGAAAAATAAAAGATTGAAATCTATAATCACTTACGCTTTGAAGATGTTGAATTCTATCTTCGAAATTTCTTTTTGCAATTGGATTTTAGTCTTAAAGGAGTTCATAAAGAGAGCATCTCATTCGTAATTATTTGGCAACTTGTGGCTAGATTTCTGATTGGTGAAGCAATGAAATTTAATAATATTATTAAAGGCAATTACTCAATATTTCACAGGTGGTACATCTGTCGTCGAATGAATAATTAGATTTTATTCGTTGTTGAAAGAAACTGGAATGAATTTAGAAAATTTAAAATCGGATGGTTTCTTTTATAGGAATTTATGTAATATTTTTATGAATAAATAATTGAACTTATTAAATTAAATAAGTATTAATTATTATTAAATTAAATAACTATGCGCACAAAGTATTCGACATAAGAAGGGACAGATTAGAGAGAAGAAAGATTAGAGCTTATGATTTTCAATCATTAATCCGGTGGATTTTCACCCAAAATGAATTGTAATTAAATATTCTATCAATGGATGTGCGTGACCTAGAACGCTGAGAACCGTACGAAAATGTGCTTAGAATATAAATCGCTTATGCCAGAAACAGTGGTATAAGTCATTCTCTTGCAAAACTGCACGTCTCACCACGAGAGACATTTGCATGATCACCTATTGAAGGTCCAAGAGAGGAACTTTGGTAACGCGAAGAAACAATATTACATATATTTCAATAAGTGATATTGTTTACACATATTTTAATGTCGTTTTGTTTTATTTTAAAGTTTACAATTGTGACAGTCTGTTTCCCTTGAAGTGAGCTCGATCTAAGCAGATTTTCGTGCGGTTCTCAGCGTTCCAGATCACGCACTTCCCTTGTAAGATAATACTTTTATGATTTCTGATTTTCGATTTCAATACAACATTTTTATGATTTATATAAAATCAATACTCAGGATGTTTCGCTACGTAGCCACGGAAAGAATGTTCTAGATCATTTTCAATGAAAACAATTATGCCATTTACGATTCGACCCTAAAAGGAGTAACGCGCGTGTATTGTAATTGCTTGATAATTGCTGTGATACATATACTTTTGAATAAACTGTTTAAATTAGCAGCAAATCTATCGGTTGCAAAGTTATTGGTTCTTTTATGGCGTCTTCGTTGTTCACCATTACTATGTAAAAAAAATGAATGATGGCCGCCCTGTTTTTGTGAGATCTGCGCATGTATCATCGATTAGTCTGGTCAGGCACTTCCGTCTGATTGTAAGACGGACGCCGCCATTGTGCGAATCGCTTGTTACTTTGCAAAAGAGCATTGTATTTATAAATAATATATATTTATTTATTTATATAAATACTTATTATTAGCAACTGGTATTGAAATAATGCTAAATAGTAGAGAGAAGTTTTAATTTGGCGTTATCAACATGTCAGCGGAGGAAAATAAGCGTGGACGCACACTGCGTCGGCAAGCCAGAGAAATAGTTGCCAGTGTGAATAGATACTTTCAAAAAGAAAAGGAATGTAAAGGACCACTTTTTCCATTCGACCAAGTTTTGAAACGAACGGAAGCAGCTACAGGAATCAGTGAACGAACTGAATAAAAAAATCAAGAAAACAAATTGTTAAATGTAATACAGAAACACATAAAATTTGCTGCTGGCGAAAAGAATAACAAAAATACACAACTGAAATCTAATAAATATAGTTCATAAATGAAAGTCTATAAATAAACAAGTATTTTTCTTAAATAGAACTTCTCCGATAATTAAACGTTAGCCTACTATAAGTTAACTATATTTTCTCAGTGAAAGCAGACGACGTCAGCCATTGTGACAGGACAACATA
>JAFIDM010012231.1:91319096-91343476 GCA_023159025.1 Thereuonema tuberculata
AATGTAGTGTTTAACATTTATTTCTGGTGTAGTGGAAGATGCTTAATGATTTTTATTTATTTTTTTTCTTAGTATTTTGGAAGGTGACACTTTTGACCTTTGTATTGTGTGTCAATTCCGGACATCCCCGGTAGGTGCGCTTGTCTTTTTTTTCCTTTGATTCCTCCAATGGGGATCTGTTAACTCTTCCCACCTTTTTTTTTTATGGAGGTTGTTTATAAAAATAAGGTTTTTTTTTGTGGGCGGGGCGGTTATACCCAGGCGAGTAGGAATTTTTATGGCTACCTCGCTAACCATTCCCGCGATAGTTTCCTTGTCGGAGGGCAAGCGTCTAGGCACTAGAGAGCGCATACTCGGATCCTTCCAGAGGAGCTTCGGAGTTGAAAGAGGCTGATAAGATTGGTGTATGAAGGTATGGAAAGAAAAGTAGGAGTAAATGTTGATAACTATTCATTATGTGTAGCAATAATCAAATGAGCCTCCTCCTTGTTCATAGCTCAGCTTAGAGAGAGACTGGGCATTGAGGTTAATTTAGTGTTAAAAGTTGTTTTTTTTTTATTTTTTATTTTGAGCAGATGTTTCCTTGTCATGACGAGTTTATTGCTTCGAATTACTGTAATGTTTTGAGTTAGTTAAAAAGGGATTTTATTTTTAGAAAAATTGGTTTTTTTTTTTTTTTATATTTGGGAATAAGGCTCCTTTTTTGGAGTTCGTAAATAGTGTGAGAGCATGTAATGAAATTCAATTACCAAAAAAAATTCATTTTGAAGTTCTTTTCCGGGATAGGATTGGTTTAATTTCTGTCGATTAACAAAAGAAAAGGGTGTAACTGAAGGGAGAGAAACTGATTTTAAACCTGATCCATTTATCATTTTTGTCTGTAAAACTGAATAATTTTTTTTTGTATGGAATATATTATTATTATTATATCGATTGTTCCCCTTGAGGAGAGCGATTGAACTTGAGTTCATGATTTCATCTCTGCTTATTGTTCCTCTTTTCCTCCCAGAATCTCTTCATTCTCTCGGAATGCTCTTTCATTCCTTCGTTCCTCCGTCCATTTTTTCCCAGGTTGTCGCGATGTTCCTTGCTTAAATTTTACATTCATGATTTTATTCCGGCACTCCGTACGGTCATCGAGATTCTCTATTTTAATCTGTTGTAGGTCTCTCTGGACCTCTTTCAGCCATTCTGTGTCACATTTACTCTCTGTTATGATATCGAGTAGTTTCTTTGCCACTCTGGAGTTTTCCATTCTATAGATATGTGTGTAGAATTTTGCTCGGCGTTTCCTGATTTCTTCTGTTATTGTGTTGGTCTTTTGATAGAGTTCGCTCTGAGGTCTCTTCATCCAAATGCCGTTTTTATTAATTGCCCCGTAAATCTTCCTGAGAATTTTTCGTTCCTGCTTTTCTATTTCCCTAATTTTGGAATGACCGTCGATTACCATAGTTTCAGCTGCATAGGTTGCTTCAGGAAGGATCACTGTTTTGTAGTGTCTTAATTTTGCGTCTGTCGAAATGCATTTCTTATTATAGTGAGTCCATGTTAGCCTGTAGGCCTTCTGGAGTTTGATGACTCTTTGTTCATTGGCGATTCGGTTTAGCCCTGAGGATTGTATGGTTTCACCAAGGTATTTAAAATGGCAAACTTGTGCGATTTTACCGTATTTTGTGATTAAAGGAGATTTATTTTCTGGCCGCCTTTCCATATATTGGGTTTTCTCGTAAGAGATTTGCAGTCCGGTTTTTTGTGCAATTTCATGTAATTTTTCTACTGCGTGAATTGCTTCAGTTCTGTTGTCTGTGATAATTGCAATATCGTCCGCGAACGCGAGGCACTTGACCTTAAATCGATTCCCTTTCTTGATACCAATTTGGATGCCCTTTACGTGAGGTTCCCATTCCCTTATGATCTTTTCTAGAACAATATTGAAGAGGATTGGGGATAGTCCGTCCCCCTGTCGGACTCCAGTTTTGATTTCGAAGGGCTCTGATATTTCGCCCATGAATTTCACTTTGGACGTTGTTCCTGTAGGTGTCTGTTCTGTGATTTTTCGGGTTTTTCGGTCGATCCCGAATTCTTCCATGATTTTGAAGAGGGTTTAGCGGTCTACTGAATCATACGCTTTTCTGAAGTCGATGAATGTAATTACTGAATTTCTGCATTTCCTCATTTGTAATATCGTTTTTAAGCTCCAGACCTGTTCAGCACATGATCTCCCTTTTCTGAATCCGGCCTGGTACTCGCCAATTAGTGGATTCGCTTGGGATTCTATCCTGTTTAAAAGTGCTTTGGAGAGGATTTTGTAAGCAACTGGGAGTAGGGAGATTCCTCTGTAGTTGTTGATGTCCGTCTTATCACCCTTTTTGTGTAACGGGTAAATCAGGGCGCATTTCCAGTCATCTGGTATTTGCTCCGTTGTCTATATGTCTGAGATTATGTGATGAAGTTTCTGCGTTAATGTATGGTCGTTCAGTTTCCAGAGTTTAGCGATAATCCCATCTTCTGCTGGTGCTTTGTTGTTTTTGAGCTGTTTGATTATCTCCGTAATTTCTTCGAGATCTGGGGCTTGTGAGTCTGGGTGCGTGAATACTGGCAGGGTGAAGTCAAATTTTTCTTGGGGTGGCTTGCAGTTGAGAAGGGAGTTGAAATATTGGGCTAAAATTTTGCAGTTATTTTTTGGGTTAGTTTCCAACGAGCCGTCGGGTTTTTTGAAACACAGGCTGGGTGTTTGGTAACCCTGTAGGTTTTCTCTGAAAGTCTTATAGAAATTTCTTGTATTATTTTTAGTGAAGTCTTGCTGGATTTCGTGGAGTCTGTTGTTGTCATATCCTCATTTCTCTTTTCTAATTATTTTTGAGGCCTCTTTTTGAGTTTTAAGAAAGTTCACCCAGTTTTCCTCCGTTTTGTGACTGTTAAACTTTTTCCAATATATATTTGGAATATATATTTAAATAAAGTTATTTTTGTGTGTAATTTCTAATAAATCTTACTTTATTTTCTATCCCTGTGTTGATATACGTTTGTTAGATGAATAGTCACCATTCAAGTAGTAGACCCAGACTAATTAAATTAATTATTTTAAAAATGTTTATTTTCGTCCGAATCCAAGTGAAGCTCTTAGGCTTCTACCAGAAAAAGGGGTAAAGTAACGGTTATCGCAGTTCGGCGAGCGATTATAATGCTAAAAGCGTTAACTCAGTAATACATTCGTTTAATACATTCGTTACAGCATTTCTGTTCTACTCACTCCTCAGCACATCAACAATCTTACATGGGAATTTTTGCACAAGCCGTCCAGCTGTCACTCTGTATTTGTTGTCGAATCTACAGCACAGTATTTTTTCTGTCTGAGATTGCAGATACTAATGCCTAAATTCCTATTACCGTACTACTAACTATGAGTCCGGTAGTTCGGTGTTTCATGGGCTGTCTGAGGGTTGAAGAAGACGGATTAATTCCAGATGGTCGGAGTTTTCTAGATCAACCCAGAATGAGGACCAGGATTCTTTTCGAGAGAAAAATGACGTCGGACTGACACTCGATTCAAAGTTATACCGATGGTCGAGAATCGTTAGGTCAAGACCTCCAGCTCCCGAAGTGTTACATGATATAATTTATACTACTACCTCCTCGTGGTGCAATTAAATACATTTACATTTAAGTTCGGAAATGTAAATTAAATTATAAAATGTAAATTAAATGCGACAGCTTTCGCTTTATAGCTACCCTCCGAAAAATAAGAATCAAATTTCGTATTTCTTTATACAATCTGTATACAAGCCAATAACAAGTAAGATCTTTAGGTCTTTATTCCGTAAGAATTTGCTAGGTCATTTTCTATTTTTTTTCATTAATTCTAAGCTTATCAGAAAGTCTCATGACATAAACTTTATATGAGTTATAGGTGCCAGTACTATGCTCAATCCTAGAGTATCAGTTCTCCGTATTTATTACTCTCGGAGACAGAGTGGTTCAACTATATCCTGGGATACTGGGTGGGTTCTGGTATCTCGGGTATCCGGTACCGACTTTCATCGGTTCCTGAGGGATTTCTTGTTAGAATAGATTTGTCCAACGCTGACTAAATATCGTTTTGAAGGGCCTCTCGGCTTTGTGGCAGTGATGAATAATTTGCATTTTCTTCTTCATGGATGTGCAAAGAAACTCCTGATTTTCCATAAAGTTTTCGGAATTGTTTGAAAAAATATCATTGCGAAATTAACTAATAGCCTTATAAGGTTTAAGATGATAGTTTAAAAATATATTTTGATCTTTGGATGATCAGAATATTCTTTTAGTTATGCATTTTATTTCATGTTCTGCCTTTTCACCTAAAATCGCTTCCATATTCCTTTCATTTACAATTTTAGCATTGCTTTTCTTTCAGCTAATAGAATAAATTTTGAAAATCTTGCATGTTAACCTTCAGTGGCATCTTGTAAGACATCCAAATGCTTTAGTAAGTAATGTAATATTAAACAACACAAAAACAGAATGTATTAAATATATTGTAGAATATATATTGGAATTAAAGTCTTATATAAGAAGAATTGAATTATTAACTATTGGTTGAATTCAAATTAAAATTATTACTAATTACTACTACAGTAAAACCTCGTTAAGTCGTCACTCAAGGGACCAAACAATTTTGACGACTGATGCGGAGTGGGAATTTTTGAAAAAAAAAAAAAAAAAACACTGAAATACAGTATTTTCATGAATTGCTGTAGGATTCGGTGAGAAAAACAAAATTTTCAGAAATCAAGTCATGCAAATGAATGAGTGGAAAATAAAAATAAAAAAATCAAACACTTTTTATAGTTATCACATTTTAATCGTTTTAAAAGAAAGGCAATGTCTGTCTTTGAAACGTTCCAGTCAACCATTGCTGTCGCTGAAATCTTCAATGTTCAACTCATTAGCAATTTCCATGGCTTTTCCATTGAGAATCACGGCGGAAATCGGCGCATTTTGCTATCTGGCTTGTTTTAGCCAAAGAACTAAAACCTTCTCGATCTCGTCAAACTTCGATTTCCTCATTCTCTTTCTTTTCTCTTTGCAGTCAGCTTCTTCAATTACTTGTTTCGATGAGAGAATATAGTTTAATGTAGTCCTGGGAATATGGTGTTCTTTGACAAAAGCTGTTTTCGAAACATTTGATTTTTTAAAAAGTGCAATTAAGTCTTTTTTTTTCTTTAAAAGATAACGGGGTAAGTTTTCGTTTCCCTGGCATGTTAAAAACGTAATCGAACTACGACATTGCAAGAGAAAAAATAGCCCTTATAGCGGGGCTTACTCGCTATGAACTGAAGTTGTACTCAGGAGCGGTCAAGAAAAACATCTACACTGGACAGAATCGCAGCGAAAAGTGTGCTTTGAATGATTATCAGCGAGATTCAAGAACCCGAAGGGGTAGGAAAGGAATGAAGTGACAGGCGTGGTTGAAAATTCCCCGTAAAGGCTTAGCTTTCTTAAAGTGAAGGGCCGGGGCTGAAAAGACAACACGGTGGCATGCAAAATGGAGAAGAAAGATGCATTTGGCCATTTTTGAGGGTGACGAGTTATCCGGAGTAGAATTAAATTTGGTGACGGGTAAAGGAGGGTTATTTTACATTATTGTGTATGAGACCTTGTCGGGACCAAAGGAAAACGATGACTTAAACGGAGTGACGACTTATCCGGGTGACGACTTAAAGAGGTCTTACAGTACTAATTACTGAATTAGACAATCGTATATCGCCAGAATTCTATTGTTTTCTCATTAAATTTAGCAATTTTCTGTAAATATTGGATTTTGGTTTCTAAAGACAAAGCAAGACAAATATGAAAGGTAATGAATTCTTTTTAAATCTGGAATAGGAAAATGTTTAGAATGAGAGTTAATGGATTCAAGGGGTTCCAGGGTAAAGAAACTACGAGGACCAAGGTAATCTGGTCAGATGATAGAAGGCGGAAGCAGAGTGAGAGAATGAAGAAATACTGGGAGGAGAGGAAAAGACTATTCATCTAGTCAATTGTTTCCCGCGGTCCATAGTAGGCCAAACTCGTAAGAAGAAGAAGAAGAATTCTTTTTAACATCTAAGTTGGTATCTTTATCTGCATTATTCTACCAATTCTTCATCATCTTTTCTCTTATATATTCATTAGCTTACCAAGATGGCGTTGATGTAGTAAGAACCCTCCAATTGTATCCGAAAATGGAAGAAATCTAGGATTTCGGACAAGCTTTTTGGTTGGAAAATTCATAATTTATCTATAATCCTCCCCATCTGAGAAAGGACAAGTTGTTTTTTTTTGAACGATTAGGACCTTAGCCCCTCCTATTCGACAATCAGAGATACGCCTATGCACATAATAGTAAAAAGAAAACGGAAAAAAAGAAGCAATAGAACATTCCCTTTGTTCTGATCCGATGATGTTAAAAGAAACGATGCTTAGATAAAAAGAAAAGGAAATACGGTTTTACTCAACTTCCTAACAAGACAGCCGGAACAGATGCTGGGACGGGAACGAAAATTTCGAAAAACCAAAATTAGTCAACTTTTGATGTCTATCTTAATCTTTCCGATGAATTTTTCACTGTATCTGAGTTCTTAACAAGCAAAGAAAAGTTTTAAACCTTATGTAATTGAAATCACTTTATGACATTCAATGACATTTTCATTAAATTTGATTTGGTTTGCAGGAATGATAGTTAAAAATTCTAGAGATAACTGAAATACTGATACTTGAATTGCCTTACCCTTTTACGATGCTCAACTCCGTGGATTCACTTCACTTAGCTTATTTCAGTTAGCTAACGAATTTTATTTTATAGAGAATCAGATTCCATAATTGTTCTTTTAACATCTGCACTGATTATAGATTCTAAAGTATAACTGTATTATTAAATATAATCAGTCAAGATCTCACAGATGGTCAAGTATAAAGATTCTCCGCAACTTAATATGGAGAAGAGAAAACATTTAAGGTGAAAAGGGATATTGGAAAGAAAAGAACTTTTTAAAAGATACAAATATAGATGATAATAAAATTATACAAGAAAATGATTTTAAGAAATAATAAAGCCCCGTAAACTGATGGAATTAAAAATGAAATTCTGAAAAATTTACAATGCAATAAGTATGAGTGGATTACAAATTAATTTGATTGCAAATATGGGAGTTCGAATAAATTCGGATAAATAGAGAAAATGAAATATTAACAATTTCTTCAAAAAAGAACATAAAAAAAATTATATAGCCCTTGTAAATATTATTTTTAAAACTTTAGTGAGATATTAAAAATAGAGAACAAGATTTCGAAAAAAATGTTTTAGGAGAAAATGAGGCAGGTGTTAGTAAAGGATATTCCATCCACGATAATATCTTTATATTGAACTATTTAATTGAAAGAAGACTGAGGGAGAAAAGGATGAACTAAAAGCTTGTTTGTGATTTTAGGAAGGTTTTTGATTCTAGCGATAGAAATACATTTGTTAAGATCTTTATAATACTGGGAATAAAAGAAAAATATTAAGTATATTTTGATACCTACAAGAAAACTTTAAATAACGATAGGTAAACAGAACAAGAATTCTCTAAGAACTTAAAAAGAGGTATGACGAAGATAGATGGTTAAGACCGATATAACTTTGAAGAATAAACAAGAAGAAATCTTAAAGAGAGGAATATTGGAGAGATTGAAACTTTCAAGATAAAGAGAAAAAATTAAGCTTAATATATATATGGGTGACATTGTGTTAATAGCGGAGTAGAAAGTAGGAAGTTAGATAAAAAATTTAAATATTTGGAATTGATTATCAATTAGATTTAAAGTTAGAAAAGACAAGAATTATTGAATTTAAAAAGGGTGGAAAAATAGGAAAGCAAGAAAATGGGTCGGAAATTTGCAACACATTATTTATTAATACTGTGGAAGACGGTTTTCATCAGGCAATATATATATAAGAAAAATTCAAAGATTAGGAAAATTAAAAGAATTAAAACCGCAAGGAAAATAATTAAACTACGCGACAAAATGCCAAAAACTATAATAAGCAATATTTTTGTTTAACAGTACTGTAAATGTTGTAGGTTTGTATGGGATGGAAGTAGAACGCGATGTTAGGTGAGGAGTTGCATCCTTTGTGATATCTCTTTTAAAAAATATTTTTTAAAATAAAAACTTCAATGCCAGATTATGTTATTACTTTGAAATTAAAGTAATTAAAAAGCATTCGGATATTTAGAAAGACACTAATATTCTACTGAAATATTTTAGAGAATTGATAGATAGAACCAAGAATTGCAAAATAATAATAATAATAAAAAAAAATGGATAAATAGCATAGGAATAAGTGGGAACAGGCTTTGATTTAGACAAAGCCTGGGATGTAATTCATTGGAAAGAGAATATAATTCAAATTTGAGGAAAGTTATAGAAACAGCAAATTACACTGTACAACAAATTTGAACCTTTTTTCTGTCCTTTAGATGAAACTATGTGAGTCTGTATAAACAAAGGGTGCTTGATTCATATCTCAAAACCAAAATGTTCCACCACGTCCTGTTTTTTTTAGGAAACCCACTTTCCATATTTATACAAAGTGGTGAGAGAGAAATGTAACAGAAACACTGATTACGGAAAACACATACACTAAAATTATTTTTTTTTGACCGTTTCCGCTTATAGGCATCTGTTGGAGTGTCCCTGAGAGTATACCAATAATATTCAGTTAGCATACTTCCATTCCATCGTCCACTGAAGCGCTTTTCAAACATAGCAATGTCCTGGTGGAACCTTTCCCATGCTCATCGCTAACTGCGCCGAGGTTTTGAGGGAAAAAATCCAGATGCGAGTCCAAAAAAGTGTGGTTTTAAGGACATATTGCAGCCTATAACATGAAAGCATTTCACCATGTTACGAACAAGATCTTCATAGTTTTCTGCTTTCTCATTTCCAATGAAACCTGAGCATACAGATTTAAATGCCCGCCAGGCTGCAAATTCTCCTTCTGACAGTTTATTTTCGAAATCTTCGTCATGCATGACTACTTTAATTTGTGAGCCAATAAAAACCCCTTCTTTTACCTTTGCCTCACTTAAATTTTTGAATTTGTTTCTGAGATGCAAGAAAGCCAATCCTTCTCTGTCCAGTGCTTTTACAAAAATTTTCATTAAACCAAGTTTAATGTGCAATGGTGGAAGAAAGACGCATTGCAGATTCACAAGTGGTTCTTGTGATATGTTTTTGGTGCCCGGAATGTAGTTTTTTCTTAGAGTCCACTGTTTACGGATGTAGTGATTTCTTCTGTCACATCTATCTCATTCACATAGGAAACAGCGCAATTTAGTGTATCCTTGTTGCAAGCCTGTTGATATCCCAGTGACTTTCAAATCGCCACTACATTTGCATGTAGTGTAGTCAATAAATTTCAGTATAGCACTCATTACCTCATATGTTTCCTTTATATTTACAGCATTATATGCTACAGGAACAGGGGGATAAACATTGACTATATGGAGGAGCCCTGCCCATGGGCGGATTTATGGGGGTGCTAGGGGGTGCGCCGCACCCCCAGATTTTTGGGATGATAATTTTTTTTATAGATAAATAAAAATGTTTTCTGTTATAATAATTTTATTAATTATTAATTTAGGCCTAAAAACAGAACATTTAAATTGGGTTTTGGTGCTTGAATTTGGTATATAAATACCTCATACCTTCCGGTGAGCTCGCACCCCCAGATATCAAGACCTAAATCCGCCCATGGCCCTGCCTTTAGATTACGTTTCGATGACTCAATAAACAGGCGCCAGTCTGGTACATTATGTTCATGTCCCAACGTCTGAAATAAGCCATTCAAATCACAGCAACATACAATGTCTTCTTTCTCAGCAAAATAGTCCGCAAAATGAACTTATTTTTACATCTTTATCTAACGGATTCCTACCTTGAAGCCTAGAACCCAGTAATTCTGCGTGTGTTTCAAGAAAGGTTTAAGTTCCGTACAAGATCGTTAAGCTCTCCCTGTTTGATTTCATGATGTGAACATGTCATAGATGTAGAGGTTTGAAATTCGGGATCTTGACCACCTGGGACATCGGAGGAGTCTTCCTCTGAATCAACAATATATTTATCTGGAAGGTCTGCAGAATGAGAAACTGGTCGCATAGCGGAGGGTAGGTTTGGATACCGAAGAGAATGTCTGGGTTTGGACAAGAGCCCTTCACATCTGTCAAACAAAAGTAACAATCCGTTACGTGGTCTTTTGGTTTACGCCAAACCATAGGTACTCCAAATTTCATTGTACAGTGTTACCTCCGAATAACGGACAGTCACGGGACCGGAAGTTTTGTCCGTTATTGGGAGGTGTCCGCTATTGGGGAGGACTATTTTTTTTTTATTTTTTAGCTTATAGCATGGTATTTAATGAAAAATTACGTACAATCTTAATAAAATTTCTAGAATTATCATTGCGGTATGAGAGAATATGAACAATTGCAAATTATTTACTATATTTCTTTTTAAATAAGTACTAATCCGTTTGTCTTACTTAAATAATTAAGTTAAAGTTAAAGTTGCGATCAGGCCCAGAGGACCGCGCAATGCAGGTGGAGGGTAGGCTCCAGTGTTCAGAAACCTACGGGACAAAGTTGAGGACGGGGGGTCGGCCCGTCGCTCGCCCGCCTTTAACTCCCGGGAAAGAAACCACGTACCCATTCTATAGAGGGCTGGGTAGACCCTAGGGCCCGTTTGGAGGAGAAAGAAGCGTGGAAAAATTCCCGTCCTCCGCCGAGGCCGGGAATCGAACCCGCTATCTCCAACCCGCAGCCAAGCGCCCTTACCCACTCGGCTACCGGGCCCACCTTACTTAAATAATGATAAAATTAATTACAGTATATAGAAAATTAATTTCTAGCCATCCATTTGATGCCTTAAACGTGTCCAATCCTAAAGTTTGACCGACTTCTCTGGCTTTTTCTTGAAGGAAAATACCGCTTATAGGAATGTTCTTTGCACGAGCAAAGCGGAACCATTTTATCACCATTTCGTCGATTTTGTTTGTTTCAGTTTTACGAAACTTCAAATTCTTCGAATTTTCGTTTGAATTCACCATCCACATTTTTCTAATCTCATCTTTGTCCTTCAAAAGTTCACTTATATGAGTTTTTCTAACTTTAAAACGTTCAGCAAGACAACGCACACTCAGCTTTTCTTTTTCAGCAACTTCAAGAACATCAATTTTTTCTTTCAGTGCCAATCTATTCCTTTTTGACGCCATTTTAATTCGCACTAAATTTAATCAACACGTTTATAGGATAGCTTCACGAGGGATTGATATTTACAAAGCAACTGCAGTGAAAAAAAGGGCCTCAGATTCGTGCATTTAATCATAGGACACCGATACAATGTATCAATGTATGGGACACCGATGTAAATACAACCATAATGCGTTTGTCAAAATGTTAATCGAAAAAAAAAAATTCTTTACAGCTAAAATAACTGTCCGCTATTCAGAGTGTCCGCTATTCGGAGTGGATAACATGGAATGTCCTATTTTAAGGGACTGGGACCCGCAATAATGTCCGCTAATTAGAGGTGTCCGCTATTCGGAGTGTCCGTTAAAGGAGGTTTCACTGTACTACGTTTTCCTTGTAACCAGTTTCTCAGAATCCTGGAACGTGAATTGCAGCATTATGTGGAGCCCAAATTTATACTGGTCCTCAACTCTGCATCTAAAATACAATTCATACGCCTTTCTAACTAACGGTGACAAGCTACATTGTTGAGTCTTGAATGTAAGTTTGCCACACACATAACAAATAAGTCCGGCTTATTTTTACACTGACAAGACATAAATCACTGAACATAATGTACCTTATCCTTAGTCTCTTAAACACTTGTACACTTCACACTTAACGTCATTAGAAATACAGCACCAATTCAAGGAGCAGTATCACACGGTGAACGGAAACGTCAGAAATGAAACAATTTACAGTTAAAATGCTAGAATTGTGGGATGATCAAGCTGGCAGGGAATGTTGGATATAGATACATATTGCTAAATGTGTGTAAATCTATCCCTGCTGTGAAAATGTTGGATAGAATAAGCAGGAAATTCCAAAATTAAATTAAATTAACAAAACATAGAAATATTAGCGAGGAAATAAATAAAACACTGAATTGTGGAATTTTGGGAAAATGGTACGTGCAGGACAAAAACTGAGTACAGAATCATTATTTCCGGCCATAAATATACAAGAAACACATATTTTCATCTAAAGTACATTTTTCATGTTGTACACTGTTATTTATAATACGATTTTAAATTCTAGATATAATGAATATTATAAAGCTTTGTCATCCCACATTGATGGTTCTTATTATTTATATTCCGATGCCAGATCATTTTATAGGGATATATATATTCCCAATTTAGAACAGAAAATATGTGGAAATAAAAAAAAAAATAAATAAAATAAATCTTTATAGATTAAGATGCAAATCAAAAGGAAACATGATTCCACGATGTTTGTTGATTGTAAAGAGTTAGAACAAGAAATTAAAATGTTAAATGTAGAAAATGTTAAGGGAAAGGAAAAAATGTGGGTAATATTTCTTAAATCTAAATAAGATTAATATAAAATTATTATATTGCCCTTTTTCTTTTATTAAAAAAGGAAGAGAAATGGAAAAGCAATTATCATAGAAAAAATAATGTAGAATTTCCTTTAGACTTTTCTTCAGACATGCCGATTGATTTTCGAAATATTAAACTTGACTTGCTACTGTTAATTGTTTACAAATATTTATTTAATCAATTAGAATATTTTCGTAATTTGAACTATATTATTAACTTTTGTTTATGTGTAATGGAATTTAATACTACTTTTAAAAACGTTTTAAGAAATTTGTTAAAATGAATTTATTAATTACTTAATTAATTAATAAAAGATAACAAAACAAAAATGACATTTTAAAATATTTATATAAAAAAAAATACTTAAAAAATGAAGCCTTTCGGGTTCCTATGCCGGCAAATCCCTTTTCAACATAAATGGAATTTAAATTTATGCGCCACAGCTCATATCTCTCGTGCGATCTTCGGTAGCCGAAGGTACGCGATCTACGGAACTCTAGGCGCCAACAGGCCGATCCCCTAGAGGAACCCGTTGACGGACTAGGGAAAGATACTGGGGTTGTTTCCCGTTGCCTTCTTCAGGAAATTATTAAGGAATGACTTCAGACCGAAGAGAAAGTGAAGAAGAGGCTGACAAACACAGGAAAGGAAATTGAAACAGCCAAATCACGTCCGGGAATCGAACCCAGATGCCGACACACGGCCGCACGGCAGACCGCCGTCCAGACCGCTCGGCCATGCCGGCGCGGCTACAGCTCATATAAAAAAGTTAAATGGCTAGACAAGAAATACACAAGCACTCATTAAGAACACGGTCCCGTACTACAAGTACACACCACAAAGCGTGTTAGAGTCAGTCATACATAAGCTGTACTGGGACCGCCCAATTCACACAGACAAAGCCATACATCACAACATACCTGACATCACACTTGTTGATAAGGTCAACAAACAGACCTATCTCATTGATATTGCAGTGCCTGTCAGCAAGAACATGCAGAAAACTCACGCAGACAAGATCAGTAAATACACAGATCTAGCACACGAGCTCCAGAAGCAGTGGAGGCAGGACCGAGTACGTGTTGTACCCATCGTCCAGTCCGCCACTGGTCTGGTACCTCACACATTGCATCACAGCCTCAGCACACTAGGACTTCACAAAAACACTTATGCACAACTCCAGAAGGCTGTGGTACTCAACACAATAAGCATAGTTAGGAAATTTGCATAAAAGCTTAACGTGTGTTAAAAAATTTACATTTATTTGAATAAGAAGTCACCAAACATACAAAAATTTGTTAAAAAAGTTTATGAAATCAACATGACAAGGGAAACGCACAGTTTCCGAAAGCTCTCGACCTGATTTTTATTGTAATGTATTTTTAAAATATTTTTATTTCATAAACTTTTTTAACAAATTTTTGTGTGTTTGGTGACTTCTTATTCAAATAAAAGTTAGGAAATTTTGGACACAAGCACACATCCTTAATCATTCTTGCACACTTCTTTACACTTGGCAATATGTGCTTTGGTTGATCCCGCCATTTTTTCCTTGCTGGGGAAACCCAAGGTTTGAAACCTTTACGTAATAATAATAATAATCCGCTACCACCCTACCACCTCCCAGCTCTAGTGGAAATTATCCTAGCTTTAGGATAGGCTAAAGGGTCCCACCATCTATGATGAGTTCTAGTAGTAATGATAATCATGCAGCATCGGATTAGAGGAGACATATCCAAACTCACACAGTATTGTGCAGGAAACAAAACAAAGAAACTAATTAAGGTTAAGAAGATATTGAAACGCATAAATAAACAACAGAACAACACTTTCTAATACAATGAGGAAAACTTCTACATCTCCCGTTACTACATCCATCACAAACACTCAACAGCGAGACATTACATTAAGTTGTCTCTGTGGTCCAATCCTATCCCCGATAATGACAAGGATCGCAGAGGAACAACAACTCACTCAACACTTAACTCTACATGCCCTTCGACGACATTACTCTCGACATATACACAGCACTAAAACATGCACACAACTGGAAGACTCCTGGTGCAGACGGCATCCACAACTTCTGGAACAACAGATTCACGTCCCTACATGCATTCCCTACATATTCACGTCCCTAGCTCTTGAACTCACTGACATAATCCTACACCCAGAATATATGTCTCTTTTCCTCAATCAGGGTGTTACATACCTACAGAACAAGAACAGTGAAACAACGCACCCTGCAAACTACCGTCCAATCACTTATCTCCTCACACTTCAAACTCATCATCTCCTGCCTTGCAGACAAAATCTACACACACATCGAGACACAACATTTTTTCCGAGCCACGAATAGAAAGGGCTGTTGCAAAGATTCCTAGGCTTGTAAGAAAGAACTCCTTATTGACTTTATTGACTCAGTAATTCTGCGGCATGCGCGCGCGAAGAATAGGAATTTACACATCTCGTACATTGACTACAAGAAGGCATTTTGTTCGTGACTCCTACAAACTCCTCATCTCTACAGAATACATCCCAAGAGCACGGCATTTTTGGATGCCATGATGATTTGTTTGAGCACAACTCTGCACATCCACACCTTCAACCTCCATCTCCAAGCTCCCCATTCCCATGGGGAGAGACATTTTCCAGGGAGACTCCTTGAGTCCTCCTTGGTTCTGCCTCGTCTTGAATCCATTGAGCTACAAGCTAGACAAAATGAACGACGGCTATAAATTTATCTTAGGCAGTCTGACACTATACAAAATCACAAATCACACGCATGAATGACATTAAACTCTAAGCCACAATCAATACACAACTTACTATAATCTACTACAAATCATTACACAATTCACCAAAAAGATTGGAATGGAATTTGGAATTGAGAAATGCCGCAAGCTACATGTAACATGCCGGAAGACCTCGAATTTGGAGGGTTTTGAACTGAACCGCGAGTTGACCATGCAATCCATGGAAGAGGGAAAGAAGTACCTGGGCTTTCAGTAAGCGCGTGACAAGGTCAAAGCAAAAATCATAATTGCACTTAATAACGCATACAGTGTTAGCGTTCACTGGAGGTAAAAGTAAAGCCGTGAACACTTTTGCCGTCCCCACACTAATATAATCATTCGACAAATTCCCTTAATAAACACCGAACTCGGAGCACTACAATGCACAACACACACTATATTCACGAAACATAGTATGCACCACCCCCAGAAAGGATGATCCTCCCCTGTAAGGAAAAAGGCCGAGGACTCCTCAACCTCATCACACGAAAAATAAGGACACACATTTAGGGAACACTTCCACCAGAGAGGACAACACTTCTCATTCCACCCTTAGCTTTTGTCAAGACTGATACACAGTCCCGTCACGCCTCGAAAACCTTTGCCCAACCTTCACCATCCCCGACACACACTGAGCAACTGCTTGAACCATGGGCTCGTAAGGAACTCCACGGCAGACATTGCTATGAACTGAGGACCGAAGGGTTCATGATCATGACCAATTCTATATGACGCAAACACGCATGACGACACATGCAGGAAGTACCACACTATACATAATGCTATCCATAATATCAGGCTGTGTCTTCTCCCCCAAACTTTACTATGTCCACAATCACGGAGCTTCGATAGTCCGTCAATAGCTAATACACAAACACTCACTTATTAAGAACATGATCCCGTACTACAAGTACATACTACAAAGCGTGTTAGAGTCACCCATACATAAGCTGTAATGGAACCACAGACAAACCATACGCCACAACAGACCTGAGATCACACTTGTTGATAAGGCGACCAAGCAGACCTATCTCATTGACATTGCAGTGTCTATCAGCAAAAACATGCGGAAATTCATGAAAGTAAGATCAATAAATACACCGACTTAGCACACAAGCTACAGAAGCAATAGAGGCAGGACCAACTACGGTCATGCCCTCCACTGGTCTGGTGCCTCACGCACTGGAGCACCGCCTCAGCTTACTAAGACTTTAATTCATGGACTCAACCACACATCTCTAACACCCCTTGCATACTTTTTCTTAGCAACATGTGGTTTAGTCCTTGTTTTAGCTGGGGAGACATCCAAGGATAGCAATATAAATACAGTAAAACCCCGTTATTACGCTCGTCAAGGGACCGTGACCTACAAGCGTAATAAGCGGGATAGCGCTATAAACGGGGGAATGATTTATATGATGGGGAAACATTTAGACACCATTTTACAGGAAAGATACTTGATTCTGAAATAGATATAGTGCAAATGTGAGCTTATTTCCTATTAAAAAAATCTTTGATTGTGGTTTGCCGTGTGTGTATGCTACTGTTATAAATTATGACATTTTCAATGCGGTTCAAGAAACTATTAACATCAATTGATACTCCACTAGGAGCAATACAAATATATTTTCGGAGCAGATTTAGTGCACTGCCCGCTATTTCACGCGCCTTTTCTTGAATGATTGGGTCAGTTAATGGCACTGATGCATCACGGGACTGATGAATCCATTCAATTAGAATTTCCTCGGCATCTTCACATTTTCCACACTTTACTTTTTTACGTTTGCAACCATCTTTCGCTGCATTGATAATTCCATTCTTATTTTTTATTATTGTTCTCAGACTGGATCAGGGAATTCTTAGATTCTGCGAAAACCTTCTGATTTAGTGTAGAATTCTCGTCGTACTTACGAAGAATTTGCAATTTTTCACTTATAGAAAGAGATTTCCGCTTCGACATTTTGCACTAACTTACTGTATCACAGACCCGCACTTCAAAGAGTTCGAAGATTCCCTCCTACCAGGGAAAGAAAAGAATCGTTACAGTGTTACATTTCTTTTCGATACAAAATTTCCGATATAAAAAAGCGCTACAAGCGGGATTTGAAGCGTTATAAGAGGGTAAAAGTATACAGAGTTATATAGAAAATTCCAGGGACCGCACGAAAGGAGCGTAAAGAACGGGATAGTGCTATAAGCGGGAGCGTAATAACGGGGTTTTACTGTAATAGCAACAACAACAACAACAATAATAATAATAATAATAATAATAATAATAATAATAATAATAATAATAATAATCTGTTGCACTCACTGACATAATCCAACACCCAGAACATATGCCTCTTTTCCTCACACAGGGTGTCACTTACCTACGGAGCAAGAACACTGAAACAGCACACCCTGCTAACTACCGTCCAATCACTTGCCTCCCCACACTTTATAAACTCCTGACCTCCTGCCTTGCAGACAAAATTTACACACACATCGAGACACATAACATTCTTTCCGAACAGCAGAAGGGCTGTCGCAGGAATTCCCAGGGTTGTAAGGAGCAACTCCTTATTGACTCTGTAATCCTGCGCCAGGCGCGCGCGAAGAATAGGAACTTACACATCGCGTACATCGACTACAATAAGGCATTTGACTCAGTCCCCCATTCCTGGCTTTTACACACTCTTCAACTCTACAAAGTACACCCCAAGATCACGGCATTCTTGGATACCACGATGAAGAGTTGGAACACAACATTACACCTCCATCACTACAGTCCCCATTCCCATAAGGAGAGGTATTTTCCAGGGAGATTCCCTGAGTCCTCTTTGGTTCTGCCTCGCCTTGAATCCATTAAGCCACATGCTAGACAACACAAAACACGGTTATAGGCTTACCTCAGGCACTCTGACACTATACAAAATCACACACTTACTCTACATGGATGATATTAAACTCTACGCCACAAACAACGCACAACTTACTAATTTACTACAAGTCACAACACATTCACCAAATACATTGGGATGGAATTTGGAATTGACAAATGCCGCAAGCTATACATAACACACAGGAAGACTTCGAATTTGGAGGGTTTTGAACTGGACCATGGGTTGGCCATCCAATCCATGGAAGAGGGAGAGACCTACAAGTATCTGGGCTTCCAGCAAGCGCGTGTCATTGACAACGCAAACATCAAAAACACACTCAAGAAAACATACTGTGCTCGTGTTCACAACATCCTTAAAACACAACTCAATGGCAGAAATAAAATTAAAGCCATTAACACTTTTGCCGTCCCCACACTAACATATTCGTTCGGCATAATTTCATGGATAAATACTGAACTCGAAGCACTACAACGCACAACACGCACTACATTCACGAAACACAACATGCACCACCCCAAATCCGCTACGGAAAGGATAACTCTTCCCCGCAAGGAGGGAGGCCGAGGACTCATCAATCTCATCACCCTACACGAAAAACAAGCATACACACTTAGGGAACACTTCCACCAAAGAGCACAACACTCCTCACTTCACTCAGCTATTGTCAAGGCTGACACACACTTCACACCCCTGGACCTCGCAAACCCTTCTCTAACATTCACCACTCCTGACACCCACACACAGCAGCTGCGTGAATCATGGGCTCGTAAGGAACTCCATGGCAGACATCGCCACGAATCCAGCCAACCTCATGTCGACATGGAAGCGTCGAACAGATGGCTGACGAGTGGTGAGCTGTTTGGGGAGACCGAAGGGTTTATGATCGCGATACAGGACCAAGTCATCCCCACACTCAACTACAAGAAACACATTCTACATGACGCAAACACACACGACGACAGATGTAGGAAATGCCACACTACACATGAGACGATCGACCATATAATATCAGGCTGTCCCCTCCTGTCCCAAACAGACTACCTCCACCGATACAATCAGGTAGCATCGATCGTTCATCAACAGCTAGCACACAAACACTCACTTATTAAGAACATAGTACCATACTACAAGTACACACCACAAAGCGTACTAGAGTCACCCTCACATAAGCTATACTGGGACCGTCCCATTCACACAGACAAAACTATACATCACAACAGACCTGACATTACACTTGTTGATAAGGTCAACAAACAGAACTATCTCATTGATATTGCAGTTCCCATCAGCAAGAACAAGCAGAAAACTCATGCAGACAAGATAAGTAAATATACAGACCTAGCACACAAGCCACTGGTCTGGTGCCTCACACATTGCACCACAGCCTCAGCACACTAGGACTTCATAAAAACACTTACGCAAAACTCCAGAAGGCTGTGGTACTCAACACAACACGCATAGTTAGGAAATTTATGGACACAAGCACCCATCCCTAACTATTCTTCCAAAATTATCTTTTTTTTTTTACACTTGGCAATATGTGCTTTGGTCCTTGACCCGCCATATTGTCTTAGCTGGAGAAACCCATGGTTTGAAACTTTTTCGAGATAATAATAATATTTTTTTTTTTTATTCACTTATCTACTTTAATTACATAATTCAGTCCCGTTAGGGAATAAAGAAAGTCCCTTTCAACGGGTGCTGTGGGTTACATAATTTCTTTTTTTTTTTTTTTTACAATTATTATCTATGTATATAACATTTTCCATCAAAATGGTACACAGGAATTACTAAAAGTTGTTACGTCAAATAATTTCAAACATGTTTTAATTTAATTATTTTTTTCCCTTTTTTTTTTCTTTTCTTTTTTTTTCTTTTTTTTTTATTGTTAGTCAATATTGTCCACAATCCAGCTTTTTACCTGTTTTTTAACAAGTGAAAGTTTTTTATAATCTTTATCAATAATCTCATTCATTTCGTTTAGAGTTTTTTCTATTATATAATTTACATTTCTTTCACCAAGAAATTATTATTATTGATACAAGGATAGTCGAGTTTGATTCTATTGCAGTGTCTCGTATTATATTTTCTTTTATTTTCATCTTTTTTGTTAATTATATTGTAGAAATTTTTTATTATTACATTATATAAAAATTTTTGTTTTGGATTAAGCATATTATGTTTTAGTAAAAATTGTTTTCTCTTGTTTATTTTGTTCCATATCTTTTTTGAAAAGATCAACTTTAGGACTTTATTTTGTAGATTTTTTAAATTTTGTAAATGACTACTGCCTACGTTTGCCCATATGTTCACACCGTAGTTTAATAAAGAATCAAAAAGTGCAAAATAAATTAAAATTTTTGTTTTTAGTGGAAGAATATTTCTAATGTAGTTGAAAATATAGATAGTTGTATATAGCTTTTTATATAGAGCATTTAAATGGTTATCCCATTTAAAGAAATCGTTTATGATTATACCTAAATATTTAAAAAAATTTATTATATCAATCCTGTTGCAAAATTTACAATCTATATTATATCCGTGTAAGCAATCGTGTGTGTTTATTGTGATATTTATATTATTATTTGTTTTTGTTTTTTTGGGTTCAATCAGTATTCCTTTAGTTTTATCATTATTAAGAACTAGTTTGTTATCATGTAACTATTTTTGCAATGTATTAAAGTTTTCCTGAAGAGTTTTGTTTGCATCTTCTAAGTCAGGACCTACTGTATATATTATAATGTCATCCGCATAAATATATATACTGCAATCTTTTACTAGAGGAAAAAGGCCATTTAGGAAGATTATAAATAATATAGGTCCCAAGTTTGATCCTTGGGGTACTCCAATGTTGGTTTTTTTCTTTTACTTACAGTATTATCTATTTGTACAAAAAATTTTCTATTTTCTGAATAGCTTTCTATAATATTTAACATTTTTCCCCTTATGTCTATTTTTTTTAATTTAAGTAAAAGTAATTTATGGTCGATCAAATCAAATGCCTTACACAAGTCAATGGTAATCAATAAAACATAGTAATTTTTGTTTAGATTTTTATTTATGTTTTCACCGAAATCTTCTAAGAGTATTGTTGTACTTTTTTTAAGTTGATAAGCATATTGATGTTTATGTATAAGTCGTATTCTTTTAAATATTCCTGTAATTTTTTAGTAAAGTATTTTTCAATTATTTTGCCTAGTGTCGAGGAGATAGCAATTGGTCTGTAATTTTTACAATCGTTGTAAGCCTTGTTTTTATATATTGGGATGATTATTGATATTTTTAAGCTGTTTGGGGGCTGTCCATATATTACGTCATTTAAAATTAGGGGGGGGGGAGTCTGGTCGTTGGATGACGGTAACATGACGCATGGGGAGGGGGGGGGTCTTGCCAAAAATGACGTCATCACTTCTGCCACGCTTACGATAAATGCACTAACTAGGTTTTGACACTTTACAAGAAAAATACGTTTAAAGTTTTTATTTTTCTTTGGCTTGTATCTCCGCAACTACAAAACATACCAACATGAAAGTTGTTCATGACGAAATCATGCAATTTCACTTTGAGAAAGTTGTAGATCTCGATTTCCTGATTTCAAAGATATATATATAACTCAATTTCAGTTTATTTAATGATTTCCAAAATGGTGAAACTTTCGCAGAAAATGATGTAATGCATCCTTAAAACCCTTCTTAAATTTGGTTTAGATGGTCAAAATATGAGACAGCACTTAGCTAGCATATCTGTAGATGGGCAGTACATAAAGTTAGGTGTTACCAACCATTTAAAAGATGAGCTAAATTTGAAAAATATTCCAGCATCCTGAAAGATGATGCACCATTTTGAATTAATGGAGAAAAATGCTGAAATGCCAAATATTAACAATAAGACACATAATCTCATACTTGAATGTATGAAGGAATTCATGCAGGGGTTAAAATATAAAAACCTTGTTAATAGTTCAATAGATTTTGAGGAAGTTTTGTATCAACCAAAACTTTTCAAATCAATGAAGTTTACTGCTTATTCAAAGGAAGTACTTAATACTTTCATACATGATTATAAATTTTTCGTATGTGCTTGTGAAAAAGATATGGAGCAATTTGCATTACGCGATAATTTGTTAAACAAATCCACTATATTCCATCCCACCCAAAACATTTCATGTAAAATAAGTTGCCAAGACTCACATGCTCGTAACACTTTCACTGTTAAAAAGATATGAGATCTCATGTAGAGCCTAACTCTAACTCTAGTAGAGCCTCTAACTCTACAAGGCTTAGGCCTCTACAAGTTAGGACTTGTAAAAGTTAGGACTTAGGTCTAAAAACCCTATATCTTGGTCAAAAAAGTTTGGCTTGGCCGTTTCGTGGTTGTCGCACAGACAATCCTATGGAGTTATGTAAATGATATGGAGTATGCCAAGGCATACTTTTTGACCACGATATTAGGGTTTTTAGAGTTAGGCCTTGTGGAGTGAGGGGCTTGGCTCTACATGAGATCTGATAACTTTTTAACAGTGAAAGCGTTATGAGCGTATTGGCAACGTATTTTACATGAAATGTTTTGGGTGGGATGAAATAGTTCCATGAAACGGCCAAGCCATACTTTTTGACCAAGGTATAGGGTTTTTAGAGTTAGGGCTTGTAGACTTAGGCCTTGTAGAGTTAGGGGCTTGGCTCTACATGAGATCTCATATCTTTTTAACAGTGAAAGCGTTATGAGCATTTGAGTCTTGGTAACTTATTTTACATGAAATGTTTTGGGTGGGATATACCTATCAGAAATTGTTATATAATAAAGAACCGGAACCCCCTTTATGAGGGGTTGGAGGGTGAAAGTTACAGATTTCTTAATTTTTTGTGTGTGTTGTTTGTGTGCTAAACCTAGCCTGCATACCAAATTTCAGCTTTCTAGGACTTCAAGAAATACCCTAGAGGTTTTGATGATCTTGAGTCAGTCAGTCAGTCAGTGAATCATGGACGAAATCGACGTATTTCAGACGTATTTCATGGATTTTAATAAAATCCAAAGTATAAAAGCTAGATAAATGAAACTTAGCGTATTTCATTAGAACAGTAACTGCATCTTATCCTGAAAATTTTAAAGCTCTCTAGTATTATCCAGGCCGAAGCTATGAGGGTTCGAAAATACGACGAAACGCTTCGAGAAAAGGTAGGTAGAGCCCTTCCTGCCTTCGGCTCATCTTGGCGGGGGCACTGCCGTGCCCCCAGATTTATTATTTATAATTATAGTAATAAAATTAAAAACATCACATTTAGTTATTTTGTACATATGTTTAAAACCAGTGTTAAATTTTTGCGGTCTCCTGACGGCTATTTATAAGTGCTCTCTTTTATACGGAATTTCGATTTACCGACGGAGGTCCGGTCCCGACCATTTCGGTAAATCGAGGTTCTACTGTATTAAATAAAGAATTATCTTTACAATCTTAGAATCTTAGTGGATTTTAATTGTCGAAGTAATCCATTAAATTTATAGCTTTTAGAAAATGACGTCATTTTGCGAGAGAGGGGGGGGGGATAAAAAATCGGCAAAAATCGATTACGTAATATATGGATAGCCCTTGGGTATTTTTCTTTATTTATAATTGTTTTAGTCAGTGTTGTAATTAGTGTAGAGAAAATTTCCTTATTTGTTTTGATATCTGAAATGGATATCAAATCGTGTCCTTTTGATTTTTTAACATCCATATTATTTATTATATTTATGATATCTATTATTTATTATGTTTAGAATAATAATAATAATAATAATAAAGTCCCCTTCTTTCCCAAACAGACTACCTCCACCGACACAATCAGGTAGCGTCGATCATTCATCAACAGTTAGCACACAAACACTCACTTATTAAGAACACGATTCCATACTACAAGTACATACCACAAAGCGTACTAGAGTCACCCACACATAAGCTGTACTGGGAAAGCCCTATTCACACAGACAAAACTATACATCGCAACAGACCTGACATCACACTTGTTGATAGGGTCAACTAACAGACCTTTCTCATTGATATTGCAGTGCCTGTCAGCAAGAATATTCAGAAAA
>JAFIDM010012231.1:91358258-91372101 GCA_023159025.1 Thereuonema tuberculata
CGACTTTATCATCTTCTTCTTCGACTTTATCATCTGATTTTTCTCCACCTTCTTTCTCTTCTTCATCATTTGGATTTTCTTTTCTTCCTTCCTCCTCTACATCATTTGATTTTTCTTTGTTTTCTTCATTATATGAAGTTTCGTCATCTGCTCCTTCATCATTTGAATTTTCTTTATCTGCTTCTGTTTCTTCATTATTTTTAGAATTCATATTCTTCACAATTAGAATCTTTACCATCTTGTGTTCGGTTTCTTCTTCATCAGATTTTGGTACCTCAGGTAAATTATTTTCTTTAGCAGGTTTAAATGGCTGTGGTCGAAAGAAGAACTTAGGAAAAGGAACATTTCCAACAGGTTTTATAGGAAATGGATGGAAGTTCCAAGGTGTATTACTTTCAACACGTTTTATAGAAAATGGACGGAAGTTCATAGGCGCAATACTTTCAACCGGTTTAATTGGTAGAGGCTTAAATAATGAATTGGAATGATGCTTGAAGATTGATGTAATACTTTTAACAGGTTTAATTGGTAGAGGCTTAAATAATGAATTGGAATGAGGCTTGAAGATTGAGAGATATCTTTCTTGTCTTATCACGGCGCTTCCAACCATTGAGAAATCATGGCATAAATTGAGTAAAATCAGGAAAATCAATGTTCTATAGATTCTTGTCATTTTTCTGAAATATAAGTGAAGAGATTTTAAATGAAAGAAAATTAATATATTAATAACTTAAATTCTAAGATTGCTATGATATTCACAGCTACTCAAAAGTTTATACAACTGTGTACTTTTTTTGTTTATTTATTTATTTATTTATTTAGTTAGTTAGTTAGTTAGTTAGTTGCTTGCTTGTTTGATTGTTTATTTGTTTAGTTTTGATTGAGCATACAATCTTACTATCACAGTTTTTCTTCTCTAGTTGTTTATTTGTCTGTTCAGTCAGATATCTGTTTGTCTATATCTGTTTTGTCTGCACATCACGTTCAAAAGGCAGGATGGTTTACCAAAAAAATTTGATATATACATAGCTAATTTATGAACCAAATTAAAAACATATGCTCTTTTCTTTTATGTCTCCGAGGTTCTTTAACTATGTTTCTCAACCCAATGACGTAACTGCCCCATTTTGACAATGGTCTCCTATGGAAAACCAAAACTGTCAGTATTACTTTACTTATTATTCGTTAGTTTCTCTTATTCTTTAAATTGTTTCTTTAAATTGTTAATTTGATCTTTGAATTTTTCTGTCTGGATTTTGACTTTTTTTACGTTACGATAAGTTTTGTCCCACTGAATGTAATTTGGTTGGTTGGTTAGTGTTTAATGGCGCAAAAGCAGCTGCGGCTAAGCTGCGCCAGAATGTAATTTATTTACAGCATAATTTTTAGTATATACAGTAAAACCCCGTTATTACGCTCCCGCTTATAGCACTATCCCGTTCTTTACGCTCCTTTCATACGGTCCCTGGAATTTTCTATGTAACTCTATATACTTTTACCCTCTTATAACGCTTCAAATCCCGCTTGTAGCGCTTTTTCTATATCGGAAATTTTGTATCGAAAAGAAATTGTAACACTGTAAAGATTCTTTTCTTTCTCTGGTAGGAGGGAATCTTTGAACTCTTTGAAGTGCGGTTCTGTGATACAGTAAGTTAGTGCAAAATGTCGAAGGGGAAATCCCTTTCTATAAGTGAAAAATTGCAAATTCTCCGTAAGTACGACGAGAATTCTACACTAAGTCAGCAGGATTTCGCAGAATCTCTAGGAATTCCCTCATCCAGTCTGAGAACAATAATAAAAAATAAGAATGGAATTACCAATGCAGCGAAGGGTGGTAGCAAACGTAAAAAAGTAAAGTGTGGAAAATATGAAGATGCCGAGGAAATTCTAATTGAATGGATTCATCAGTCCCGTGATGCATTAGTGCCATTAAGTGGCCCAATCATTCAAGAAAAGGCATGTGAAATAGCGGGCAGTGCACTAAATCTGCTCCGAAAATATATTAGTGTTGCTCCTAGTGGTGTATCAATTGATGTTAATAGTTACTTGAACCGCATTGAAAATGTCATAAATCATAACAGTAGCACACACACACGGCAAACCACAATCAAAGATTTTTTTAATAGGAAATAAGCTCACATTTGCATTGTATCTATTGCAGAATCAAGTATCTTTCCTGTAAAATAGTGTCTAAATGTTTCCCCATCTCATAAATCATTCCCCGTCTATAGCGCTATCCCGCTTATTACGCTTGTAGGTCATGGTCCCTTGACGAGCGTAATAACGGGGTTTTACTGTATTTATTATTGTTTTGTCTATTTCATATATTGTTACAGATGGAATAGGCCAACATCTCTCCCGGAGAATCGACTAGTCTGACCCTGCCTCCATACGGAAGGATAGACTGTTCCAGAGACGAGAAGGAGGCGTTAGGCAGGATGTTAAGTAGGGAAGCAGAGTCAGGTTAGACAGATCGTCTTCGGCGGCAGCCAGTCATAAAGGTGTCCCTCCATCCGAGAAGCTAGAGAGTAGAAAGATCGTCTTCGCGGCAAGCAGCCGCAAGTTGTCCTCAAGCTGAGAGAAGTCACAGTTGCCACGCTAGGAGTTCCTCCAGCCGAGAAGTTAGAAGAAGAGAGTTTCGTTGATGGCAGCCAGCCGCAAGTGAATCTTCCAGTGGAGAAGAAGAGAAAAGCTCGTGGTTGGACAGGAATCCTTATAAGCAACCCCGGCAGTGAAAGAGGACCTTGGCCAAAGGATCGTCGAGCAATTATCGTCAATCAACGGAGGGGAACAAAGCGCTACGCCGTGCAAATTGCACCCGGCCCGACAGAAGCTCATTGTTCCTGGACAAGGCAAGCCGCCTTCACGGAGAAGGAGAAGAACCAGTACGCAGACGTCGTAGCAGGAAAAGTGGACCTGGTATCCAGTCGTGGCCCCCGCAGTGTTGGGTCGAGCATTCTTCACGAATCGCAAGACCCCTTCGCTCCAGAAGTATTGAACTAAGAACTTTGGTTGGACAAAAATTCACGCAGCAATAAAGTATATAAATTTGAAAATATTTAGCTTTTTCAAATTTAAATAATATCTGAAATAGACAAAATAATAATAATAATATATAATAAAAATTATGCTAACAATTTGAAATTAAATTTTGATGCAGTGAGGAAACAAGTGCAAGAAAACTTTTCTTCTTGAAGTTGAAGCGTATGTGCAATCATAAGTTATAAATAAATATCTTAAAGCAGCCATTTCTTAAATTAAAAGATTCATTGTATGCTCAATAACGGTTAAGAATTACTAATTGTCCAAATCACATGATCCTAGTTTTCTTATTAGTAAAACTAGCATTGAAGCTCTTTAATCGTATGATTTGCTTCAATTATCAGTTTCATCATTGAAATTGCTTAGAACTTGTTCTAAGAATTACGAAATATAAATGAAAGGTGATTAGTGAATGCCTATCTTTGCTGGCAAAGCTATACTCAGAACCGTAGCCAGAATTTTTTTTTGGGTACAGCTCATTCCCAAAAAAAGTTTCCGAATGGTGGTCGTCGATAGTAAGAATATAACCATTCCTGTCTCCCGTAGATGTCATAAGAGGCGACAATTTTACATTGATATGACACTGCCTTTGATTTGAACCCTGAGACGGATTTTCCCTTGTATGTAGATTTCGGACCCTCAAGCCCTACCTTCCCGAATTTATCAGCAATGAGCCAGTCGGCGCCATTTTTGTCACTGCTTCGATTAAATCACTTTATGAATTAATTGTCATAGTCAGGATATAATCTTTCAAAAATAAATAATATTTTTAAAAATGAAATAAATTTATTCGATGCATCAGAATTTGCAGATGTCTATTTCTTGTTGAAAAGAGATGCCGCATTGTCAAAGACTCTGGGAGTATATGTCGCTCACGAGTATTTAGAATTACATTTCAAATAATTTCCGCTTTCGTTGAAATGGTGGAGATCCTAAAATACAATGCAAATACGATTTCGGATGGGATGAGAACTCGCTAAAAGTTATTTGATATTTCAGTGCCGGCGTGGTCCCGCGGTCTCAGGCGTCAGTTTGCCGTGAGGCCAGTGTACCGGTACCCGGGTTCAAATCCCGGTCGAGAGCATGGATGTTTCAATTTCCTTTCCTGTGTTGTCAGCCTCTTCTTCACTTTCTCTTCGGTCTGATGTCATTCCGTAATGGCGTCGGGGAGAAGGCAATGGGGAAACCACTCCAGTATCTTTCCTTAATCCGTCTATGGCTTCTTCGCCGTTCAGCGACATTAGAGATCCATCGACCGCGTACCTCCGGATCGGGGATCGCACTTAGTGGAGTGGACGTTATCTAAATGTCTCTCTAATCCCAAAGAAAAACTGAAAGTCAAAAGAACTTGACGCTGATTGGTTCTTAGATTTAAAAAGCTTTACGAAGTAGCACCAATCACATGAAGTATTACTTAACATTGCTGTGAATGTATGATTTGGGAGCAACAAAATTAAATTATAGAAACATATCATCAAAAAGGTAACTGTTTCAGCGAATCCAAACAATGATGAAAATTAAGATCATTTTTTTTTTATCGTAAGTGAGCGAAGTTTCACTTATGAATTTTTTCTTCTCTGTTGGTTTGTCTGTTTTTTTTTATTTGTACTCACATTACGTTAAAATGGCTGGGAGGATTTCCTTAGTTTTTTGGTTCAAAGGAAAATGGGCAGATTCTCCTGCCCCACCACTGTATAGTGATAAGATGTATACGTAAAGAAAGATCTCCATCAATAGAACATTTTTATTATTATTAGTTCGTAATAATAAAAATGTTCTATTGATGGAGATCTTACATCACCAACCACTGACACTGCCAATGTTACATTTATGATAGGTGACATGACCGTTCCATCATCCTGTGTAGCGTTCCCTCCCTGTCCCCACCAGTAACAGACACACCACAATCACTGTGTTGTCCCATTTCACGTGTAATACCTGTTGCTGGACACCTGTTCATCGAACACTGCCCCTACAGACATGTACAGTATGTCACCACAGCAACATGTACATGGTCCACCCATCCATGGATAATTACGAGTATCGTTAAATTACAACCGACGTCACGTCGCCCTATCCACCATTCTGGAATTTCAATTGACAATATCTCATGTTCTATTTGTCGGAATTTCAAACACCAAATTGCCATTCAACATGAATTTTTGTAGGCTTTCCAATGATATATTACTTCACCACCCTTTCCATTGAAAATTGTGAAGTTACCGTCCACCCCCGCGTCAGCAATGAACTGTTCCAATTAAAACTAACACCATCAACTGTCCCCCTCGAAAATAAATGGAGTTGCTTGAAACATTTGTTTTCTATCACGTACCGTTTCGGAAATATTTAGCTGTAACAATTTAATTGGTCCACCCTGTATATATCTTATCACTATATAGGGTGGGGCAATTTCCCATACAGTTTGCCCATTCTCCTTTGAACATTTATTCTGGTCTCACCTCCTTCACCTAATTCCTTAAAATGAACCTCCGGTTTTCATGTTTAATCTATATGTTACTAAAATCTTTTCCGTCTGTTCAACAATGAGCAAGCAGTTCAACAATGGGCAAGGGTGTGCCTGTGGAATTGTTGCGAATGCAAAAGGCGCAATTGTTGTGATTGTTGTGATTTCCAATATTCACAATGGTAATGCAACAATGTAAAACGGGTGTTCAGTTGTCATGGTTGCGAGGAAGTGGACAAACGCAAAATGAGCATAGTTGAACTTCAAAATGTTGTGTTCTCTCCGTCAATAATGGCGCGCTATCAAATAATAAATTCATTCAAAAATAAATAACATATCACTATTTCATCAACTATTCAACAAATTACAAATCATATTCATTGGAAGTGATTCTTTTTGGATTATCCGTGCTCTTATATAACAAACAATATAAATTCCTAACCATATTTACTTTAAACTCAATTTACTGTAAATTCAAAGAATCACCTAGCCAAATTGTTAACAATTTAACATTAACAATACATTTAACATTATAATTGTTAACAGTAAATAAGGTTAGGAATGTATATTGGTTGTTATTTAAGAGCACGGGCTGATTATATATTTTCATACATCACATATTATAAACGATATTGTGAAAGATATTGAGAGGAAACGATTAGAAAGAGCACAAAAGACAGATTTGGATCGAAAGAATGAAGCCGAACGTAAAAGATGGTCAAGAGCTAAGGAGACAACGGAAGAGACACAAGAGAGACAGAGGTTAGATGCCAAACGACATCAGGAAGAGAGAGAGAGAGACAGAGACTTTAGGTTCCCGAATTCTACTTCATCTAACATCCATCGCAACATATCTCTCTTCTTCAAACATCTATATCCATCAATCTGTACTTGGGGGCCTAGTTGTAACTAATAATAAAAAAAAATGTTCAAGTGAAAAAAGGAAGACTTCATGATTCGCAATCTCTGTCAATTAAATCTGGCATAGGGATTTTTATACGAATAATAAGCCGTCCAGCTATTACTCAATGCATGGAGTATTTGTTGTCGAGTCTGCAGGACAGCAAAGAGAACTCTTCTGTATCTGAAATAGCAGATACTAATGCCAAAATTCCTATTACCATTTGTTCGATGCTTTAAGTGTTATCTGCGGGCTGAAGGAGTCGTATCAATTGGAATTTTCTTAGATTGGATGTAGATTCATCCAGCCCTCTGTAGAAAGGAGACCAGAATTCTTTCAAATTGCAATTTTCAATTCTTATATTTTGAAATCGCTTGCAGATTAAAAAAAAAACAACCCAAAATACCTAAGTTACTTAAAATTAAGACAATAATTGAACATGAATTTCCCTTTAATTCTATTGGTTTAATGAAAAAAGAAGAACCGATTTCTGAATTTATACGATGCGTCAGAACGATACGATTATGAAGCCTCTGTACATATTTCTTTATTAGAATATTATTTTTAGTCCATAGCATTACAGCCCTCTGTGGGTCTTAGATTCCTTTGCGATAAGCTAATCATGATTCTCTCTACTCGAAGCCATAGTACATTCAAGGAGAATGTATTATACATTTTGTGTAGCTTGTATTGAAATTAAATTTTTATTTAATAAGAATTCAATTTATTAGCTATTAGTTAAATTGAAATTAAAATTGCTACAATTACCATTGACTTAGACAATCTTATATCGCACGAATATTGCTGTCTTCTTATACATTTCAGCAATTTTCTGTCAATATTGGATTTTGGCTTTACAGTCAAATATGAGATCCCTCATTGCATCCGGAAATGGAAGAAATCTAGGATTTTTGATCAGCTTTTTTGGTTGGAAACTTCATCAGTATATGTGTAATCCTCTCTATCTGAGAAAGTATAAGACTTTTTGTTTTGTTTGGTTGAACGACTACGACCCCTCCCATTGCAAAATCCTGGATATATGCGTACGTATTAGCATAAAAACGGAAAGAAAGAAGCAAAAGCTTCGTATTCTTATTGTTCTGATCCGATGATATTACAATTAAAAGAAACGATGTTTGGATAAAAATATAACTTGCTTAAGAAAAGAAAATACGGTTTTACTCAACTTCTTATAAGACGTGCAGATACTGGATGGGAATGAAAATTTCGAAGGACCAAAGCAATCAACTTATTCTATTTTAATCTTTCTGATGATTTTTTCACTATATCTGGGTTCTTAGCAAACAAAGAAAAGTTTGGTTTGGTTTGGTTTGCAGGAATGATAGTTAAAAATTTAGAATAACTGTAATACTGATACTTGAATTGTCTTACCCTTTTTGATGCTGAACGCCGTGGATTCACTTCACTTAGCGTATTTCAATTAACTAACGAATTTTATTTTATAGAGAGCCAAATTCCATAATTGTTCTTTTAACATCTGCGCTGATTATAGATTCTAAAGTATAACTGTATTATTAAATATAATCAGTCAAGATCTCACAGATGGCCCACATTTGCCGAGTGGACAGAGAGATTCATAACGAAAAGTCGTAACTTTATGTAGGTTTTCAGTAACTATCAGTTATATGGAGATGATTGCATTTTAGAAATTTCATTTGAATGTATTCCCATTTTGTGGGAGGAAGGGCATTCAAGAGATAAACGAAGAAAATTTAATGAAAGGCTTCATTTCAATAATTGGTATCCAACTTAATCCACAAAGGGTTAACCTAAAGATAAGGATAGAAAGAGGAGATTCTGTTAGAGAACAATGGATTCCATACACTAGGGATCTCATATGATTCAACAAATAAACGGAATATCACATATACGGTGATATAATTTCATTGAATGGGTACATGTACACTTCTACACCTTCCTTTTCATAGCGATTTCGTAATTTGTCGATATTAACTTTCTGCATTAAACTGACTTGCAGAATATTGTTGAAGTCATGAATCTCTGTATTTATTGTTGTTGAAATGGCGAGAAATTCTTAGCAAAGCCAAAATTGCCTTTTATTATTAGTTGCTTTAGGGTACTAGGAGTACTTGTAGTAGCAATAGTAGTGTTATTACCTGAGTCTCAGAAATTGCTTGGACAGGTGCTCCTATCTATGAATGCGTCGGAGAAATACCGAGTTCGTCATCTTACACTCTTCGTCATCTTACCCGACTTTCCCTTATTTTATTTTTTTATTTCAGTTAATTTATGGAATTTGTAAAATAAATTGACAAAACATTTTGTCCTCAGGGACGTCGGAACTCCGGAGCAAGTAGGGCTTGTTGCCCGTCCACTCTCCTCACTAAATTTTTAGGTGCAAAATATACTATTTAAATGTTATATTTAATGAATTATTTAAATTAATTACGCCAGTGGTGAAGCATCCCTTTAGTAAAATCACCCATAAGCCGTTCTTCTATGATCTGTCAAAGAGAAAAAAAAAATGTTCACAAAAAAGATTGGTATATAAGTAAACTTAGCTCAGAAGTAAGAGAAATGACAGAAAAGAATTATAATTGCATTACAAAACACTGAAGTAGCTTGAAAAAATGGTTTGAAGAATAAGAAATGTTCTTTCTTCTTTTTAAATGAATTTTTCAATGAACTCTGGTGATTTTTAGCATAATTATATAGGTTTGAATTGAAATACTTACCTGAATTATTTCCAGAGAATTATCAAACAGAATGCAATTCAAAGATTAGTCAATATTTTTCCGTGAATAATCTAAGTTGGAAGATTAAAACAAAAGAACAACGGAACAATAAAAGACGTGATACACTCGATGCGATGCAGTATCGATTGTTAAACAATGAACTCGTGTGACGATAGAGTTTGGTTGTTGATGTGAATGTGAATCGAGAAGAATGAAAAAATGGCGGTAGATGATAACGAACATGAACATATACTAAAGTTATCTCGTTATAAGATGCAAGGGAATATGAAAGCTGAATATCCCTTGATCCTGAAAGTAAGTGGCACAGAAACATAATAGGTACATGCTGGAAAGCAGATTGGAAGTTCGTTCGAATTAAGAAGTATTTAAGAAGTTACCTGGTTCGAATGCTTATCTTCAACGGAGTTCGAAAGTCAGCGAATAGGAAGACAACGTCAAGTATTCCTAGAAGGCTATTCAATTCCGGACGAGTAGACGGAAGATATTAGAACTTCAAGAAATTGTAAGTAACCTTTGATTTGTTCACAGATGGACGGGCCATTACACAAGAATACCGTTATTTACTCAAGAAGGTCACATCACAAGACACAAGTAAAGATTACAAAGTAAAGATTTAGGGCGATAATACAACTACACATAAAGTTGACAGAAAGAGACTTTTAAACGTCAATTTAAGAAGAGTATTGTACATGCCTTTAACGTGAGATACTTCGTATCATAAGACGTGAATTCGTGCAAGTGATTAAAGTAAACATATTTATGTAACAAGGACTTTTGAAAGAATATATACATAGATTTGTTTTAAATGTATTGGCTTTGTTTTTTATTTACAACAGGTTAGCTACACATAAGTGTCATCTTGGTGCATTATATTATTCGTAAGTTCTCTGCCGGAGTTAAGGTTTAATTAATAACAGCTCCAGGGTACTGCGCCGTGTCTATCCAAGATATCGCGCGCTTCTCCACCCCTACAAATTATAGTCACTTTTTAGAGAGAACTAAGCGCACAATGAGTTTAAATTACATAAACAATTGCTTTAGAAATACTAAAGTACTTTTGTCTACTAATTTTTTTAGAAAATCGTATCGTGTTATTTTCACTGTCAAAAAGGTTCCGGTACGTTCCGGCAGAAACAAAGCCTCGATGTAACTACATCGTTTTTTTCTTCTTTTTTTTTGTGTGATTTTTGAGTAGCAAAGTACATCAAACAAAAAAAAGATAAACTCAAAAATCCTTGAAATGTTATCTAAATTTTCACTTCCAATTCCATCTAATAATCCATATTTTCCTTATCCCAGTGTTAATCGTTATAGTTATTACATAATGTTAAAGTTTTGGTGTAACATTTCTACTACAATTATAAAAACCTTATAAACCTTGATATTTTAGTCAATTTTGTCCAATTTAGCGAAATATAGCGATGTTTGGTGGAGAATTTGTTTCCTGTTTTTCTATATTATTTTCTATATTATTATATAATTTTCCTGATCTGTTCAAGTGGCTGCCTAAAACCCGAAATTGGCCTGAACCGGAAATCGGATTTTTCAAAACCTCCAGGCCATAGGAATTCCAAGGAGGTATGATTCATGGAGCTCCGACTCCCGGTTTAAAATCCACACACAGACACAGGAACCCAAATAGCTCTTCGGTCTCACTACAAAATTATAGGAATTTCAAGGGAAGATTCGACAATTTTAACCCAACCTTTTATTTTGAAACATCATCTTTTTTTAGATTTTTTTCCTGACTGCAAAATCAGCTCTGTTTGTCATCTGTGTCTTCTTATGCTTGTATTTTCTAAAATTACATTTTATTTTATTTTATTTTGTCGACTGTAATAATTTTTGAGTCAATCACTAGATCTTCAAACTTCCTTTTAAGAAATGTATGTTTCGTAATTAAAGATTAAAAGAATAATGGTCTCTCCAAATTAAAGTAGGTTAAAAAAGTCTTTGTAAGTTTATTTCTTTCAAAGGAAATTTTAAATTTATTTAAAAACAAAAAGAAATCAATAAAATTATTTAAATCATTTAAATTCCCACATTTTTTTTTTTTGGATTGCAGGACCACTTTTCCAACTACATGTAAGTTATGGAGTACAGATTTATATGTAATTAAAACAAAAATAACCTTTCATCATTATTATTATTATTATTTATTTCACTGGTTCAACTACTTGTACTATATTAATGCTTGTTTGTTTATTTGCTTGTTTTTTGGTTTTTTTTTAGAAATTACAGTTTTTATTTCGAGCTTCTTCTTGTTTGTTATGTGATCATTGTAATCTGAGACTTTTTGCTGACTGCTTCCGTTTATTCCGGCCTATTTACGTACTGATCATGGGCTACGCATAATATACGAGCAAAAGAGGATTTGCACTCCCCCACCCCTCACACACACACCCGGAATTTTCTTTCTTCTCGTAAGAAGATTAATAAATATTTAAAAAGTGTTGAATTTCATTTAATTTTTTTTTATTTTTTTTTTTTACTTTAGTTAATTCACGGAATTTTACAGTGTAAAATACATGACCAAAAGACATTTTCCCCATGAGCGTTGGAACTATAGGGAAAGGAGAGCGACTTGTCCCTCCACTCTTTCGTTTGTTAACAATCCTTCGTCTCCTTCCCTACCTCCACAAACTACGTGTAAAATATAAGATTTATATGAATCAAAGTGGGTTTGGCTTCGTATTTATTTAAATGCGTTAGTTTATCAAATTTATTTCGGTAAATACAAAACAAATAATATTCCATCTTGAATATCTTCAGAAGTACCTTTTACTGTCTTATATTCCGAAGACATAACTCTTCAAGAGTAACAAACAAAAATGACCTTTTGGAAAAATACCTCTTTCTATAATTAACATAAGTAAGAAAATTTAGAGAACCGATAACATCCATTATTCTTCTATCTTATCTTTTCAGCTTTTTCTTATTTTATTCGACTTCGAGTCGATCTCTTGACAAAAAATTTTATAACAGCACAGGGAATTGTTTCATAAGTTAATCCTTCGTATAATTATTGTCATTATTATTTTTATCATTAAACATCTTTGACGACACAAGAAACAAATGTTTAAATACATTTTGAAATAAATGTGGTATTTAAACATTTCTCTCTTGTATCATAGAAGATGTTTAATGATATACATTGCAAAAGAAAGGAATTGAAGAAGAAATATGGGATGTTTATATATTATTATTTTTACAATAGTTATTACTTTTACTAAATTTAAATTATTTAGCCATTGTCATTCAAGATATGGCATAAAACTAATTGAAACTAATTAAAAGTACTGAGAATATCGTAACCAAAACTTCAATTTTATTTATGTTTTTAAAAAAGGAAAACAAAATATTTTTTCGGTTCCGCTAAAAAAACATGGATTTTTAAGTAAGTTTTCTGTATTTACAACAATTACATCTTAATTTATTTGATTTTATTGGCTGGTATTTCACTTAAAATGTGAATGGCTTTTTAAATTATGGGGAAAATGACAGAAAATAATTATAATTGCAGTTACAAAGCACCAAAGTTGCTTGTTTGAAGAAGAAGAAATAATCACTCCCGATTTCATCTATTAATGCATATTACATTTATCCTATTGTTAATTATTATAGTTATTACACAATATTAAAGTTTTGGTCTAACATTTCTATGCTACTGTAATAATGCATTGAATTAAGTTAAATTTCAACGTATGCAAATATTTCTAATAATGAAAATCACTGACAGACAAGTTGAGGATTAAAAAGTTTATAACACATTAAAACTTTACATTAAAAACGACCGGTTTAGAATCTGTGACGAGTGAGTACAAACTACAAAATATATGCGCAAATGCATGACATGGACCAATAACAAATAAGCATTGAAGTGAGGAGGACTGGAACTAATGGGGAGCCGTTGCTGGAATCTTACTTTGCAGGGCGTGACGTGAACAAGATGCAGTGTAGGCGTGATGACGATAGTATGACGTCATCAAATAACGTAAACAGTAGTAGTTTAACCATTCCTAAAATAAGATTTCTACCGAAGATTCACAAACCGCAAACCATTAATGGACTGTTCCCTGTGCGCCCTATCGTTAGAACAGCTGTTAAAGAACTTTTTTCAATAATTTACAATAAGTTACTGAAGTTCAAATTCAACTCTGCTTACGCAGTTCCAAATAATTTGGCATTCATACAGAAAATTAAGAGCTTACAATATAAAGAACTCTACGCATTTTTCTCTCTTAACGTAGATGCACTATTTACGTCAATTTCCCTTGATTTGGTTTATAGATCTTTGCAACATCCCTTACACAGGTATCACTCCAACTTCATCAATAGTTATTTTTCTACTATAAATTCTATTCAAAATGCAGTTTTTTGTTTTCAAATATTTGTTTTTAAATACAGTATTTACAATCAATCAATAGATAGCAGACATCTCCATGATTTACATTGACGATACCGTCTTCCTATTTTCGATGAGGGGCTTTCGGATATCCCCAACTTTCTTTTTTTTTTTCTTTTTTTGACGTTAAGTTGACGACTTATTAATTTATTCCGATAATTCCATTCAGAAAGGTATTTTAGACATAATTACCGATATTCATCCCAACGTAAGCTTCAAAATTGAAAAAGAAAATAATATTTCCATAGCTTTCCTCGATGTCGTTATCACATGTAAAGATAACTCCTTCGATA
>JAFIDM010012231.1:91380019-91392482 GCA_023159025.1 Thereuonema tuberculata
CTTGTATCATCTTTGGATAATATATGGTATTATTAATTTATTGCTCAGAACAAAAATAAATAAATAAATTGAAATTGGCAAAGTGCAAGTCTTTGTTTTAATCCTCATCTTAGAAAATAAATAAAAAAATGAATTAATAAGTGGATTAATAACCGGATTAGTATCCATTGTTAGATCGATGTCTAATGAAGACAATGCATTGTCTAGACAAAGACGAGCTAGTAAATAATTGCAAATAAAAAAAAAAAAAGTTATATCTTCTGAAATAAGCATACCAAAAAGATTCATTCACCAATTCCAAAGTTATTACGGAATTACCGAGATACACTAGGAAACACATTACAGAGAAGTACAGTCAACTCTCGGTAACTCGGACCTCGATATCTCGGATTTCGGATAATTGGACAAAATTTTCCGAAAATAAAATTTTATTAATAAGACGCCAGCCGCTTGCTGGCAGGCTAAAAATGTTATAGAAACAGTGTTATAGTAGGGAGGGAGGGAGATAATTGACTGCACGTAAGATAATTGTTCAGAAGCAACATTAAAAATATTCACAGAAGAAGATTGACAGCTTCTTCAAACCTACATCTACTGAGCAAAATATCATCACAGTGGCACAGTGTTTGAATAAGACTCTGACTAAAACATTGAGAACAGTAAGTTAGTGTCAATTCTATTGTTCAGCACATACAATACAGTATATAGATAATTTGCAGGTACTATAGGTCTATTGTAATCTCAACCTTTCCCATTCCAGTATCTGACTGTGTTATTTGTGTAGGCCCTCTGTGTCACATCTAATATGTATTGTTTACCTCGTCACATTAAAGTATAATATTACTTTAATATAAAGTATTAGTTTTCATTCCTTCGGCACAACTTTCTTTCCCCTCGATAAGACCGACTTTTTGTAACTCGGACAGACTCCCTATACATACAGTAGTTATCGAGATTTGACTGTATATTGATGTCTACTTTCGTTTAAAGAATCTCAAATGACAAATTAAAAGGAAGCAAAGATTGTTTTACAGGAAGTTGTACAGTATGCAAAAAGAGGCTTTTCGACGGATATTTGTGGAAGTTACAACAGATCTCCTTGAAGAATATCGATTGGCGATGACCACTAAGTGCGTTAGATATCAGTTTTCGGCAATTATTTCTCAAGAAGACAGAGGATCTCTGATCTTCTGAAAACAACGATCCCGTTTGATCCCCAAATAGATACTCAATGTCATGCCTTCGATTGGGGTTATTTAATGAGATATTGCATCTGTTCTTAATTATGGGAATTAAATAGCGATTTTTTTTTGACAATTATTCCTCAAGGACATAAGTGGTTTTTAAAATTTTACAGACTTAATTTATCCAAAACTAGCAAAATTCCGTTCTTCGCGCGATTTAAGAAAAGTTGTCCTGATGTGGAGAAGGAGATAAGACTTCTCATCCCTTCTGCCCTTCTGCAATCCCTTAGGGAAAAAAAATTAATAAACCCTCATAAAATTTGTAATCCAATCCCAGCAAGGAGCCTTCATTTTATATTTCATAAGAGGAAAATATTTTTAAAATTTCAAGTTCCTGGGTTTAGCGATTTCGGCAATGAGTTGATGAGTCAGTGAGGACCCTTAGCTGTATTTTAGCTGATCTCGACAAATCTACCGCCTTTCTGTTCACAAGTGCTGGTATTTTTTTTTCCCCTTCGAAAAACCGTTAAACATTTACTTCTTCATTACAAATACATTTAGCCAACATACCAGATTAAGTTTCAAGGGCATATATATTAAAAAAGAAATAATAAATTCAATCGGTTTCGATCCTGTCAAAGAATCTTTATCTAGTAACAGAATTATACAAAAAAAGGAATCCCAAGATTTCAAAAAGTTGCCTAACTAATGACATTACGCTACTTATACATAAACCAACGCCATCCAACTTCATGAGAATCAACATCCCGGAACTGGAGAACAAATAAACCACAACCAAACAACAAGGCTATTCAATGATTACATTTTTAAAAAAAAAAATGATTATGTAAGAAAATGCAAAGAATCATTCTTTATTGTAAGTACGAATTGTCGTAATGATTTGTATATCTGTTAGTAACATTTATGAATACGGGTTCAGCAACAAATTTTAAGATATTCAATGGGAAATAATGAAGAAAAAAATGTAATCATTGAATAGCATTGGTTTTTTTTTATTCTCCAGTTCCCAGATGTTGGTCCTCATGGATGGATGGCTCTGGTGTAAGTATAAGTGAGTAATATGATTGGTTATGCGACTTTTTCAAATCTTGGGATTCTTTTTTAAGGTCATTTTTTGTACGATTCTATTACTTGATAAAGATTCTTTGACAAGATCGAAACAGGTTGTATTTATTGTCTCTTTTTTAATATAAATGCCTTTTAAACCTAGTCTGGTATGCTGGCTAAATTTATTTAGTAACTATTACTTTGGCACACATTAAATATTTCTTGATATATATTTCTTCATTTTTTAAGAAGAATATTTTTCCCGAGTTTCACTTTTGTAGCTTAGTTTCGAAGATACTCTCTCTTTATCATCTTTTTGGTGGTTGTATTTCCAAAAATCCGTTCTTATTGTGCTCCTAAGCGGAACCATCCCTATAATTCTTAACCAGGTAAGTTCAGCGTTTTAGGCTGTGCGGTGTTGAATCAATCATTCAGTGGGTTTTGCCTTTTACGTATTAATATTACTTAATATTAAATATTCTTATTCTGTTCGTAAGATCTTACCTAAGATTCGTTGCTATTGCTGGACACAAAAGCAACTTTTTCTTCCATTACTCGTTAAATAAGGGGTAGCTCTTAATTTTTTTTAAATATCAATAAAGTTATTAGGGGTTAAACCCATTAAAAATATTTAAAAATTATTATAAAAATACCAATAAAATTGTTCAAATTTCCTTCAGACATTTTTTATTGTAAAAAATTTATAACAATATATATTTTTTTTTAATATTTATGTCACCTGAATTTCAATGCCTTCGTTTTATAAACTTGCTAAGATTTCACTGGTTTCTATTTTTGTGTAAAAAAAAGACGGTGTTTCCAGCAAGTAACTTTAAAAAATCTTAAACTTCCAATTTTTCTCTTAAGATATTTCCAAAATAATGTCTACTGGTTCTTGATTTCATTATTGCTGGGACTTCGCTACTAAAACAATTCTTTTCCTGTTCAGGGCGGAAAATTCCGACAATACTCCTATCGCTTTTTTATTTTTACGTTTTTTAAACATCTAATGTCCATTACTTGTATGCCAAACATTATGAACATCGATGTTTTACTGAATAAGTAAATAAACAAATAATTTACTAATTACTGTAAATAGTAGTACTTGAAAAGTAAAAAAAATAACACAAGTTTATCTTATCAATACAAAAAAGATTTATATTTACTTTATCGTGCAATAAAGTGATACTCATCCTTATCGTCTGATTAGCCTGAGGAAAGGTCAGAATTAAAAGTGCATCCTTATCCCACCATCGTAAAATCAACAAATGGTAAAGCGAGGTTGTTTTATCTTGACTGTCTCCTTATGAATTCGTCTTACATTATATTGTTGTAAGGAAGCCGCACCATCTGTTTTTTGTTTTTTTGTTTGTTTCGGGAACTGCTTCCATAATGTCCAATCATTAAAAAAAAAAAAAAGAAAATATGCTATAGTTTAACACTGTGGAACTTTCCATTTCTCCATTTATTTAAAATTGATGAACGGGAATAAACATTCATACAGGTTTATGTGACCTTTCATTGTGATTTTCAAAAAATCGGGAAAACTAAAGAAATACTAAAGAAAAGGGGAATTACCCATCATGCACGCAATGAAAACAAATTCATGCCAACGAAGTGAAGTATGGTTCTGCCGTTTCACCATTGTTATGAATCCTCTTCCATATTTACCATTTCATTGACAAGCTTCGAAGGCATGAAGAATATATGTGGAACCTATACTCACTCCCGACTGTGGGTTCCGACATAAACATACAAGAAAAGAAAATTTAATAATATGGCCCTCAACTTTCGGGCACAAGAGGCAATAAATTACAAACAAAAAGCCGTAACCAAGTAAAACGTTTAAAGAAATAAAGCTTAATGTGCAGATTAGTATGGCTGAAGTAGTAAGTATGGCTGAGGATTCATAACAATGATGAAACGGCCGTACCATACTCCACTTCGTTGACAAGCTCTCGGTATGAATTTGTTTTCATTATGTGCATCATAGCCTAGATGGCGGTCTGCCGTTGCTGACAGTGTGCCGGTACCCGGGTTCGAATCCCGGTCGTGGCATGGATGTTTCTTTCTTCTTCTGTTTCTCCTTCTGTCCGTTCCTGCGGGTGCCACTTGATGCTGCCTCCCTTGGCGTACCCTGGGCAACGCTTCGTCGGTTAAAGGCATCATATCTCGACCGTTGCTGTCGGCCTAAAGAAAGACGATTAATCTACGAGCCAAGGCATTTGTAAAAAAAAAAAAAATTATGTGCATGATGTGTAATTCTCCTTTTCTTTAACATCTTCATCTGCACGTTAACCTTTATTTCTCTAAAAAAATACTATTAAAAAATATACCTCATGATATTAATGAGAAATTTGTGGTTGAATAAAATAAATACATAAAATTAAAATTAAGTAAAGAAAAAAACGATATCTTTATTTGGTCTGGATTTAAAAAGATGCGAATTCTGAAATATCTTTTTTTTTTTTTATTTATTTATTATTCGTTATGAGTTTCTTTAATTCCATTGTATTTAGGAACTGACTTTAGACATACATTATTAATAAATACTGCTTTCTAATTGAATAATATCAAATTTTTATTACAAGAAATTAGAAAAAAGAAAAGTAAAATGTTGTGTTATTTATAGTCTGCTCAAGGTAATTTTGTTTGAAGGTAAATTTGTTTTGCAGAAACTTTATGGTAAAATTATATTCGTTGATTACTATGGAAGATGTTTCTCGTGGAGACATCAGGTGGCGAACATTTGTACCAGATGTCTAAGCTAACTTCATGGCTAAGAAATCTCTAACAATTATGAAATATGAATTCATAAGAATTTTTAAAAATATTTTTCTTTTCTTGAAAATCTTTACTAATATTTTAAAGAGATAATTTCTCGATTAGAAATTAATTTTTATCTTTTACTTAATTATAATTAACTTAATACAAGAAAGGAATTTTGTGATTAAAAATAAATTCATGTAGATTATTAAAAATTATGTGAAGGATAAAAAAAAAAGAATAAAAAAGATTAAAAGTATGAATTACTTTATTTGCATATTTTCCTTAAAATATTATTTCGTTTCTTTTTTTCTTTTTTGTTAATTAGTGAAAACGACAAAAGCAAACAGCCTATATTACATTCAAATTAGCATTGTTTAGAAAGAACTTTGGACTAAATTCATCCAAATTTGGTGTGCATACTTTCCTGACAATAGAAAATTTGATTTCTCAAATAAAAAAAAAGTTATTATTATTTTTAACAAAATGATATTATTATTAACAAAATGATATTATTATTAACAAAATGATATTATTATTAACAAAATGTATATGTAAGACATATAACATCATGTAATATTTTAATTGTTCAAAAAAAAAAAATCGCTAACTCATTGTAAATAGGCTTGAGAAAGGGGAAACGACATTCCCTTGAAAATTTGCTTTTTCATAATAAATGTAAATTATTACATTTTAATTTAGAGATGATGAAGATTTTTTTATTAAAAAAAAAAGTTTTAGGAATTTCCCTCTAGCGCTAATGTCGCTTTAATTTACATATTAGATAGGCTGTCAAATAAATTCCGGCACTACAAAGAGGTTGAGAAACAAAGTGCAATGATTTTATTGCAATTTAGTGTGACGATTACAAATGCCGTTAGTTTTAACTGTCCTTAGGTTACAGTGTCACAGATTGTGATTTTACAAACGTTGTTAACTTGCACACATTGAAATGTGCAAGTAACTAACACAACAGAATTATGTGTCCTCTATCTCCATGCTCTAAAGCCTACATTTGATGAACATATGGCGGAACATAACTGACTTGGTGCAGTTATCTCATATATAGTGATGTTTTTTTCCTTTAAGACAGCTATGTTAGGAACATAGCTCTTGTAACAAGCTCCTTCAAGTATTCCCATAACTAGAAATCGCAAGATATCGATTCTGGTGGATCATAGTGACCATGATTTCCGAAATGATAGGCTAATTATTCTGTCATTGGTGAAGTGTTGACTCAATAATCTTTGCATATTTAAGCCGAATCGAGGGGATGCTCCATCTTGCATAAAGACTGTGGTCTCCAGACAATTTCTTTGCTGAAGTGCAGGGATGACAATGATTTGAAGCAAGTCTCCATTTGTAAAGGCATTAATGGAACATGTCACTTGTCCATATGCAATGTTTTCTTCAAAAAACAAAAAAACAAAAAAAACAAAAATAAGGTCAAATAGCAAATGATGCCATAAAACCACAACACAATGATTTTTGGTTGGCTCAAGGGAATTTCTTGATGTGTGAGTTTTCTCCAGATCAAATACGGCATTTACACTATTCAAGTGAAAATGGACTTCGTCGGTTCGTAAAATTTGCCAGTTCCATGACAAGTCGATCTCATCCGAGCTTGAATCCTCAAGCTTCTCATCATCAGGAAACGATTCGTGATAATGAGATATCCTGTAGGGGTAATTTTCGCCACAAAATATTCCACGTAGGATAGAGCGTGATATTGCACGCACACTGCCATAGTGATAAAAATTCTGCATTTGCTGCTCCACTAAGGCCGTTGCAACTTCCTCTGTTTTCTTAGATATTACCACCCCGTCCTGGTTTCAAATGAAACGTTCCCGTTTCCTCGCAACGCAAAATCATTTCCTAAGATTACTAACGGTGAAAGGACCCTTCCGCAAGAACTTGAAACTTCAAAATTCCTATATATTCCTTACTGTATATTCATATTTTAAAAAAATAAGTAAACCTTAAAATACACTTTACTGTTTATTTCTGCAAAATTAGTCAATTTTGTAGAATTTAATCAATTCTAGTCAATTTTGCAGAAGGAGGGTAACTGAGGCGCAAAGAAAAATCGAAAGATGGAATATTGTTGAATAGAAGATATTAAATTAATTGAGCGATTGAAAGACAGAAATATTATATACTGAATAATTTTGCATTTCACAACTATTTCTTAATCATCTTGGTAATACCATAATTGAAATGAATACATCTTAGGATGTTAATTATAAAGTTGATTTAAGTGAATGTTGCGATTGAATATTTCTAGCTTACTTTCCAATGTAAACAATGTTGATGACGTCATTAACGTCATTATATGACCAGTCACTATAACACTGTAGATAAATCGATGCCAAATCACATAAATAACAGACATCAGTTACCCAATAAGCTAACTAATAAATCTTTATTTCAAAAGCTTCAATTTTATACTAGATATACAAACCTACCCCTTTTCGTAGTATGGATCGTCATTAACATTAAATTTAGAAAATCACCTTCCTTAAGATATAGTAAAGTTTTAAATTAAAACTGTTTAAGAACAGCAAAAAAATTACAGAAACTACTTGATTGTGATTGAAAATGCATCTTTGATAACTGAAATTACGTATTACACTGAATTGAAAGAGTTTTTACTTTAATGGAGATTATATTTCCTTAATATCTAACTAAACTTTGTCTCCATTTTTAAATTCTTAAAACAACTTACTTATTGAATACTTACATGTCTTTGACACGACACCATGTTCTTATACCCATCCTGTTCAAGTTTTTTATTTTGGTAATATTAAATATGTGTGGTTTTTTTCAAAAACATTTTATAAAATATCTTACGTCAAGTAATAAAAAGATACGAAAAAATCTGGCGAATGTTTTCCATCTGCAAAAAACAGATTTAATAACATATATTTCTCGAAATTATATTCCAAACAGAACATTAAAAAAAAAAATCGGATTTGGGCTATAAATAAGTCCTTTCTATATTGAAGTCCAGTAGAGTTATCTGAGAGAACAGGGTAAGGAAACAATTATAATATTGAACAACTTATTAGAAATTTGCACTGATTTAAAAAAAATTCCAGAAGACAAATTGAAATCCAGGCATGGAGGTCCAAGGATTTTTTTTTCATTTGCTCATTCAAGTCTAAAAGTTGAAAAGCCCCTTAGTTTAAATTCAAATGCTTTGTATTCTTTTAAGAGTCTCGGCCTTTGAAAATTTCCTGTCTACCTCTTTCTTTGCAATGAGTTTAATTGCTTTTCTCGAATAATACATACTTTGTAAAAAGAAATTTTTTATGTTAATTAGTTACACTTTCAGTCTCTGTAAGAAAGAAACATTGGCACAAACTTGTTCAAACATTGGCCAGGGAAGCATTAAACTTGTTCAAACAGAAGACTGATGGACTCGACATGTTTCTTTCCTTTTATAAGTAATAGTAAATTTCATAACTGAAATTACTTGTACTATTTATCTAAAGCTGAAAAAAAGCAGAAACCATGTCAGATATGACAGCTTTAGGAAGAGAAATATCAATAATGATAAAAAAAAGGACTTGAGATAGAGAAGATTGAAACTCTTGGAAAATTAAAACGCATCAAAAATCCATTGCTCAAGAGAAAAAAAAAGGCTATTATTAACAGAATTCTGAAATACGGGCCTTAAAGCACGGCCCATTGTTCTGCTGGAACACAAATGGCTCTTCACCCAACTGCGAACACAACCTATGAAGCATGGAATTGTCTAGAACGTTCAGATACTGTGTGGATGTCATGTTCCCCTCGAGCACAAACAACGGACCATGTTCAAACCAGGACAAACACGACCACACCATCACACAATCACCACCAAACTTCGCTGTTGGAATGAAACACTCAGGTAACAGCCGCTCCCCTGGCAAACGCCACACCCAGGTGCGCCCATCCGATCGGTAGAGTGTGAAGCGTGATTCGTCGTTCCACATAATGCTCTTCCAGCGGTCCATTGACCAAGACCGTCGCTCTTTACACCAGGCCACACGACGCTGGGCGTTTACAGGGGTGATGTTAGGGTGATGTCGGACTGCTTGTAGGCAGCAGTCCGACCGGTTTACCCTAAGGCATGGAGCTCCCGACGAATCGTCATAGTACTGACAGTTGTTCCCGTTGCCTGCTGGATGTCCTGCCGCCGTTGTTCCGATGGAACAGCCCTGTTCTGCCGTACCAGCCGCTTCCGATCTCTATCGGTCAGCGTGTGGGCTCGGCTACCTCCATGACGTCGTGTTTCCACTCCTTTACGTTTCCACTTTGTGATAATAGCACCCACGGTCGACTTTGGCAAGTTTAATGGCGCTCCTATGGCTCGCACACTCTGGCCACTAATGTGGCAGCCTATTACTACTCCAGTTGAAAATCGCTCAGCTGCTTTGTTGGTGGCATTTACTTTACTTACGTGGTTAGACACCAAATGACTTCAACTACACATGATCGTGTTGTTTTATAATATATTCAAATTATTGCCCGAATTTTCATGGGTTGTTCCACTATGGCAGGTGTCCACTTTCAATTGAGAGTCAATGTAAATATCCGCGCCACTGGTGTGAGATTTGGGATAAAAGCACATCCTAAACCATATAATATCTCTTGCTAATTCATAGCGATTTTCACTGAAAATCCAGATTACTTGCGTATTAGGCAAAGATTGTTATACTCTGTATCGAGATATGAAGCATAAACCATTCTCAAGCAGAAAGGTAGTCTGATGTTGATCTTGACCAAATTGAGCAAATCGAATGATAAGCCATTACAGGAATTACAAGGTCCCAAAAATTAATGTATTCCTTACATAATCGCATTTTAAAGTAGAATATAATTTTCGAAGATTACTGTTTACCTTTTAAAAGAATAACATTCACCATTAGAGTAAAAAGATTGATTTTTGAAAATCATTAGTGGTTATCTTTATTAATTCAATTTTTGAAATACAACCCACGAATTAAAATTTTCATAAAATTTGCTTAAAACTCTTATTTAGTTATTTGAAGTCTTTGGAGAAGAAATATTTTGAAAGTACTAACACCGCGATATTTCCATTATTGAATATTCAATACATTCAAAGGAATCCCAAAGGAAGTTTAACAGATATTAATGAAACAAAAGTAACTAATGTGAAAAATCGCCATACTTTCGTGTATTCAGATCTCGACAATCCACATATTTATGTTGGAGAAAGCGATCAGTTTAACATAACTCACTGTCTGATGCCGTCTGATGGATTAACTGGACCATTCATATACGAAAGAACGCTTTCTAAGTACGGTAACTGAAGATGTTTAGTCTGGCACTAAATTACGGCGATTCATTTTACCATTTATGTTAAATCTTAATGTTACTAATGTCGTATTAAATGTTATTTCATCAGATCAAGTTATTTTGTTCCTTATTCTCGTACATCTTATGTGGAAAACACTCGCAAAAATGCATTCTTTGAACTGGATCATCATCATTTCTATTCTGTAGCAATTTGGAGTATCACATCATATATCGAACGTGATGTTCCGATTCAACTTTGAAAACGTCCAAGATCACTTCTATTACATTGTTTTCTGTATCCCTCTACTGTACTCGTAATATTTGACGCTGTATCTTTAAAGTTACTTATGTTATATTTAATGCCTTACATTTCTCGAAACCAGTTCCTTTTTCATGTTATGTATGATCTTTTTAAAAAAAAATCAACCCTGACATTTGAAGATAGATTAATTACTTAAAAAAATGTTTTTAGCAATGCATGAATTGTTATCTCTATAACTATAACTTAAAAATTATTGATATCCCACATTCAATGACCAGTAAATTAAAAAAAACAAAATAAGTTATGAACGACAATACACACCAGAGATAACTTGAGAATAAACTTTTTAATCTGCAAATATGTGCAAGAAAAGTTAACTTTTAATAAAAAAAGTGTTTCTACACGCCTTGGATCAAAATTATAAGTATTTTCGATGAACTCATATATCTCTGATTTAGTTTAGAATTTAATAGTTAGGAGCTGGAAATCTGGAATGTGAGATCCAAACAGGATTCTACTAACTCCTCTATTTGAAACTGATGTTAAAGTATTAATATCAGTTACTTTAAATAGAGCACGTAACCTATAGTCTCACATACATGTCCTGATTGCAGTGTATGTGAATGATCTAGATAAGATGGGTCCATTCATTTTAGGAGAGAATGACTCCGCCAGAATAATTTTGTAGTATATAGTTAAAAAGTAATGCAAAACTTTAAACGCGAACAAACAATTTTACGAGAAATAAAACAAAAACGCACAAGACTAAAGGTTCACTGATCTGTTTTTGGAAATTGTGATACAGGGAATCCAAGATAGCGTATTTCAGGTTTCCTGACCATCGTCAGTTGGATCTGCCCAGTATCTTACATATCAGTGAACTCAGAAATCATATAAAGAAAACAAAAGCAAGCACCACAAAGGTCCTTCATATTAAAAAACATCAAAACCTAAATAAAGAATAAAAAGGCCAATCAATTAATCCTCGTTAGCGATCGCTTGGCATGTAAGGGATTAATTGTTAAAATTTATCGTACGTACAACCAATTATATGAGCAATAAAACAAAAACGCACAAGACTAAGAGTTCACTTATATGTTTTTGGAAATTTGGTGTTTTTTAATATGATGTTTTTGCTTTTGTTTTCTTTATGTTTTCTGAGTTCACTGAGATGTAAGATAGTGGGCGGATCCAATTGACGATGGTCAGGAAACCTGAAAAAGGCTATCTTAGTATCACAATTTCCAAAAACAGATCAGTGAACTCTTAGTCTTGTGCATTTTTATTTTATTTCTAATATAATTAAGAAATACTGAAAATTTAAAAATGCTGATGTTTAAACGTCGTTTAAAAGCATTATGCTGAAATGATATTGAATGTCGTTTAAAAGCATTATCCTGAAATGATATTGGAGGTTAAGTAAAATTCAATAAATTTTACAATCTAAACTAATGTCCAATCAGATACTGCCTAATCCATCATGCATCACAGCTACAAATTCATAATGATGATTTAAGAGTTGATAACTTTATACATTACTATATTAACATGAAAAAAAATAGAATTTGGATGAAATGTTTCAGCTGTTTCTGTGTTTCTTTTGATTAATCCTTTTCTTTTTCAATCTTATAAAGAAAATCTCGAAAAACAGGAATTTTTCAGCTTTCATTTAATACTTCAATAATTAATGGACTTTTCTTTTGATGAATTAGACAATATTCTGGAAATTTAGACGGATGGATGGATTTTCACACACATTAATTGTGATATGTTAGTCTAGAGAAGGTTGTACCCATTCTATTCTAAATATATAAAAAAAAGTTAAAATGCAAGATTTAAATTAATTAGAATAATACATTTTTTGAATTTTATTTCTTTT